>CM053583.1:344970403-344989168 GCA_028627135.1 Pseudochirops cupreus | reverse complement strand
TATTATTATTATATTATTATTATATCAAGGAAATATCTAACATCTGGAAGGAGTCCAGGGGATGTTGGTCTTGTTCCTGTCCTTGGTCAAAAATTGTTCATATTGGGGAAACTTCTTGATGTCCATGAAACCGGGGATTCAGTTGTGGAATAGAAAAAAGTGGAGTATTTATAAAATCTTCTGGTGTGGAGTTCCAATCTTTTATCCTCATTGCAGAAATCTTCAATTTTCATGGCTTAAGAGATTCCAGCTGAAATGTGACAAATAAAATTAGTAAGCTTTGTGTTCATTTAAGTGTTTTCACTAGTTTTTTATTTTTTATTTTTTATTTGTTAATTAGGAGGAATGAGGTGGAATGAGAATAGGTAGATGTATAAGGCGGGAGGTGGGTCCAGGGATGGTGGGGAGAGGTGACAAAACTGGGAGCAAAAACAAAAAAAAGACAAAACAATCACTGATAGGAACCTGTTAGGAAAGGAAAGAAGGGATTGAGAATGAGGGCAGGGACAGGGAAAAGTTAGGGAAGTGAGATCAAACCCATTTGGCATTAACTATTTTCAAATCCACTTCTCTTGCCTTGTTTTGGAGCACTAGGAAACATCCTGGAAAGAGAAAAGACAAATACATCCCATTAGTTAGGAAAGGAAAGAAGGGACTGAGAATAAGGGCAGGGACAGGGAAAAGTTAGGGAAGTGAGATCAAACCCATTTGGCATTAACTATTTTCAAATCCACTTCTCTTGCCTTGTTTTGGAGCACTAGGAAACATCCTGGAAAAAGTAAAGACAAAGTTAATACATCCCACCCCTCCCTTACCCCTCCAACTCCGCACAAGGAAAGTGAGTACATCAAGCAGCATTCTTTACAAAGTCAAGCACAGACCTTTCAAAATCATTCATTTCTAACAAAATCATCAGGGCATTCGTTTGTCCACAACCAGCCAATCAGGAATAAGATTCTATATTTTCTCCTATTTTAAATCAGAAGGCACAGAGGAACTATGTAAATAACCCTTTCAAAAGTCTTAAGGGTAACTTGCAAAATATGTCTCATTTATATCCACTTTATAGTACTGTTTTGTGTACCCTAATCCTATCTCAATAAAGTTAATTCCATATTAGCTTCCTTTTTAAGGAAAGGTAATATAATAAATAATAGTCTGGTAGGAGCCATCATGATTGGCAAAGTATCTACCACTTACTCTAAGACTTATTTTTAAATGACCTTGAAGATCACTTATAATTATGTACAAAGTCGCCTGTCACTGAATAGGAAAAAGAAATTAATTTGAAGTAACTACCCAATAAATACCTATCAGTAGATAGGTTTTTTTTAGATTTTGATTTAGAGTGACTTCATTTCATATATCTCTATAAGTATCAAGATAACTTGTTTTTAAATGACCTTGAAGATCATGCATATGGACATTTGATATTGCTTATCAGTGAATAGAAAGAAGTCATCAGATACTTACTAATCAAATTAAATTCTGATTAGAAAATGAATTTCACACATCTCTAAGAAAGGAAAAAAAAATTAATTTGAAGTAACTACCCAATAAACACCTATCAGTAGATAGGTTTTTTTTAGATTTTGATTTAGAGTGACTTCATTTCATATATCTCTATAAGTATCAAGATAACTTGTTTTTGAATGACCTTGAAGATCACTTGTATGGATATTAAAAGTTAGATTTATCCTAATGGGACAGAAAAAAGTTATTTGAAGTCACTACTCAATAGACATCTAGTGTACTAATCAAGTCAAATTCTGATTAGAATGGCTTCACTTCACACATCCCAAGTCATGCTCTGTATATCATTCACCTTCTCTCAACGCTTTCATCACTAAAGCAAGCACACAGAAACTGGAGAGAGTGACAGAGAGACTCCCAATTTTTCTCTAGCACAAAGAGGCCAGTTATACACCAATAACACACATGCAGAAAAATAGGAATCTGAAGTGATAGCAAGGGAGAGAAAGATTTAAAAAACCTGTACTGTGTCTGCAGTCAATAAGCCAGATATTTCTTTCCTGGTCACCCAATCACCTCTTGCTATGAGCCAGCAGATTTTTCTGACCAATTTCTCTCTCTCTCTGAGGCTTTTCTGGATTCAAACTAACTCAGCTACTGTTTACTAACTCCAGTTCAGTGGTGGCTCTCGGCTATTTATACACTTTCCCCAAAGCCCCACCCACTCCTGAAGAGACAGGTCTCTGTGACATTTCATTTTGAAATCTCCATTGTGACACTTGCTCCTAGTAGTCCTGACTCCTACATCATAGAGGACAAAATGAAATTTTACCTTATTAGGTTCCATTGTAATTTCCCCATACCTTATTAGGCAGAAAGTGGAGACTTCAGACTAAACTAGTGAACTGGACTTTACCTATCCAGCTGGCAAATTCACTGATCCCTAATAAAATTCAAGAATATTTATTCAAGGGGCAGAGCCAAGATGGTGGAGTAGAAACAGTACTGCCACGCAGTTCCAGCTTCCACCTCCTTCAATACGTGTGAAAAATTGCTCTAAACAAACTTTAGAGCTACAGAACCAACAAAGTGACAGAGAGAAACAAATCTCCCTCTGAAGGAAGCCAGCAGGCTGGCAGGAGGGTCCATCATAGCACGCTGGGAGCTGAAAGCAGTCCCTCCTGAGACTTGGTTTTAGCCCAGGGCACCCCCGACCAGCCCTGGCTCAAGCAGACTTCACAAGAATAAATCACTAGCAGCTGCAGAGATTTTCAGACTTCTCAATCCACAAATGCCAAAGACAAAGTAAAAGGTTAGTGTGGAACATTTTTGGAAGAGGGGGAGTGCAGTCTAGCTGCTACCCCCGAAGCAAGAAGTGGCAGAGGCACAGCGGCTGCACTGCATGGCTGATTCAGAGCTCCTGGCCTGCAGATTGTAGGGGGACCAAGAAGCCATTCAGAGAGTAATTGCCCTTGCTTTGACCTGCTTGGATCCCAGATTGTGGTCTTGGGGTGCTGGTCCTAGGGTGTGTGACCTCACTGGTGTGTGGGGACTGTAGAGAGGGCACCCATCTAATAGTTCTGGCAACTGCAAAAACCCCAGCAATTTGGGACATAGCTCTCTCCACTGTGGAAGCAGAGTTCTACCATGGCAAAGAGCTCAAAAGTCTAGTAATTGGCTGCCAATATTAGCAAGCACAGAAAGAACAAACAGACATTAGAATCTTTTGGGGGGGACAAAAAGGATCAAGGCATGGAGTAGGAGGAAGACAGCAAAGGCAGAACTCCTACAGCAAAAGCCTCCTAGAAAAATATGAACTGGTTACAGGCCAGGAGCTCAAGAAGGATTTTGAAAATCAAGTAAGAGAAGTGGAGGAAAAATTGGGAAGAGAAATGAGAAAGATGCAAGAAAATCATGAAAAGCAAGTCAACAGCCTGCTAAAGGAGACCCAAAAATACACTGAAGAAAATAACACCTTAAACAACAGACTGACTCAAATGGCAAAAAGAGGCCCAAAAAGCCAGTGAGGAGAAGAATGCGTTAAAAAGCTGAATTTGCCAGATGGAAAATGAATTTCAAAACCTCACTGAAGAAAATAACTCCTTCAAAATAAGATTGGAGAAATTGGAAGCTAATAACTTTATGAGAAATCAAGATACAATAAAACAGATCCAAACAAATGAAAAAGAGAAATATCTCGTTGGAAAAATCACTAACCTGGAAAATAGATCCAGGAGAGATAGTTTAAAAATTATTCATCTACCTGAAATCCATGATAAAAAAAAAAAGAGTCTAGACACCATCTTTCAAGAAATTATCAAGTAAAATTGCCCTGATATTCTAGAACCAGAGGGCAAAATAGCAATGGAAAGAATTCACTGATCGCCTCTTGAAAAAGTTCCCAAGAAGAAAACTCCTAGGAATATTATAGCCAAATTCCAGAGTTCCCAGGTCAAGGAGAAAATACTGCAAGCAGTTAGGAGGAAAAAATTTGAGTATTGTGGAAACACAATAAGGATAACATAAGACCTGGCAGCTTCTACATTAAGGGATTGAAGGGCTTGGAATATGATATTCTGGAGGTCAAAGGAGCTAGGACTAAAACCAAGAATCAACTCAGCAAAATTGAGTATAATGTTTCAGGGGAAAATATGGTCATTCAATGCAATAGAGGACTTTCAAGCATTCTTGAGCTGAACAGAAAATTTGACTCTCAAATATAAGAAGCAAGAGAAGCATGAGAAGGTAAACAAGAAAAATAAATCATAAGGAACTTATTAAAGTTGAGCTTTTTACATTCCTCCATGGAAAAACAATAATTGTAACTCATAAGACTTTTCTCAGTATGAGGATAGCTGAAGGGAATATATATGTATACATATATATGTGTGTATAGGAGGATATACGTGTATATAAATATATATATGTGAGTATGGGCATTTGTATGTTCTTGTTTACATAGACAGAGGGCACAGGATGAGTTGAATATGAAGGGATATCCAAAAAATAAAATTAAGAGGTGAGAGAGGAATTTATTGGGAGAAGAAGAAAGGGAGTGATAGATTAGGGTAAATTATCTCATATAACTGAGGAAAGAGAAAACTGTTACAATGGAACAGAAGTGCAGGAAGGTGAAAGGGAATGGGACAACCTTACTGTCATTGAATTTGGCTTAAGGAGGGAATAACATACACACTCAATTGGGTATCTTACCCTACAGGAAAAAAGGGGGGGAGGGGATAAGAGGAGGAGGGAAAAAGAGAGGCCAGATTGGGTGAAAGGGTACTTGGATGCAAACATTTTTGAAAAGGGATAGGGTAAAGGAGAAAACAGAATAAGTGGGGGTGGGATAGGATGGAGGGAAATATAGTTAGTCTTTCACAATATAACTGCTATGGAAATGATTTGGATAACTACACATGCACAATCTGTATTGAATTGCTTATCTTCTCAGTAGGAAGGGGAGGATGGATGAGGGGTAAAGAATCTGGAACTCAAAGTTTTAAAAACAAATGTTTAAAAATTGTTTTTTTACATGAAACTGGGAAATAATATATACATGTACTGTGGTATAGAAACCCATCTTGCCCCACTAGAAAGTTAGGGAGGAAGAGGAAGGATATAAGAGAGAACAGATTGGGGGAAGGGGTATTCAGTTGGCTTGCTATTTTGGGGTGGGGGTAGGGGAAAGATGGGGAGAGAAAAATTGTAACTCAAAATCTTATGGAAATGAATGCTGAAAACTAAAAATAAACAAATTAAATTTTTTAAAAAATTTTTAAAAAGTATTTATTCAAGCAATTTGTGAATGTGAATGTGTATATATTGGGGAGTGTTGGGATAGAAAGACTGTGACTGAGACACAGAGACAGTCTCAGAGAAAGACAGATGAAATCATTTTGATGTTCATTCAAAGCCAGCATGACTTCATCAAGAAGAATAGTCATGCCTAGACCAACCTCCTTTCCATTTTTAAGAGTGTAAGTAAATAGACTAGAGATCGGAGAAATTCCATAGATATAGATAGCATTCTGAGATTTGATAAAAGTATTTAATAATGTTTGATAAAGTGTCTTATACAATTCATCTTTGGGGATAAGATAGAAAGAAATGGACTAGATTGACAGGTGGATTTGGAATGGATAGAATGAATAGAATAATTATTTGTGGATCTATGTCAATATGGAGGGGATGAGGTATCTTAGCAAAATGCCCCGTGGATCATGTCCTTGGTCACCCATGTGCTTGTTCAACATTTTAATCCATAATTTGTATGAAGAAGATATAATATTGCAGACATCAAATTTTCAGATTAAATGCATCTGATACATTTGGTGCTAGAATTTTAAAAGAACTTGATAGCTAAAATGATGGGCTAAATCAATTAAGACAGAAATTATGATTTTATATGGATGAATGAACTGTACAAGTACAAGATGTGGGAAGCTATAAATGTTTTT
Organism: Pseudochirops cupreus; assembly: GCA_028627135.1. Classification (NCBI taxonomy): domain Eukaryota; kingdom Metazoa; phylum Chordata; class Mammalia; order Diprotodontia; family Pseudocheiridae; genus Pseudochirops; species Pseudochirops cupreus. The sequence continues at coordinate 344,983,235 of CM053583.1, read as the reverse complement.
GTGGAAAAGCTACAGTTTTTAGTGGAGACTGGACAACTTTAAAAATGTGATTGATTTTAGGCTTCAAAAGATTTATACCATCTACAATGGGGAAAGTGATTTTTCATCAGGAAAATGCCTTGCTCCTACCATATCTAATGTATTATACTAAGTCAGTGAAACCTAGTTCAACAAGAATGGTGAAGAGAACTAGATGTGGGATTAATACATGATAGCTGCAGGGCAAATCAGAAGAGGCCTAACTTTGGTGGGCTTTACAGAACCTGAGTTCAAATGCTGGTTCTGCCACTTACCACAAGTATGTGACATTGTGACAAGTCACCTAAACTCTCCAGGTCTGAGTTTCCTCACTTATAAAATGAGGGGGCAAGCCTAAGGAGTTCCAAGATCCCATCCCACTTCTATATCAAGGATCCTACTGGTGTCCAATGTCTTTTTGAAGTGCTTTCATGTTGAGTACACTTGTTCTGGCATTGCCCCAGAAAGAAAAACTAGGGGAAGGGTAGAGTCAGATTTTAGGTCTGGTATAAAAAAATATTATTTCAAAGTACTAAGAACTTCTTGGGAAATAACGGGTTCCTATGGGATGTATTCCCCAAGGAAGGTGGATGAGTATATCAAGGGTGTTACAGAAGAGATTACTTGGCTCAGGTTTTGTTGCATATTATATGACCTCTGGGGCAGCTAGATGGCACAGTTCATAGAGTGCCAGACATGGAGTTTAGCAAGACCAGAGTTCAAATTAGGCCCTGGATATTTACTAGTGTGACACTGAACAAGTCGCTTAACCCCGTTTGCCTCAGTCTCAGTAAGATGGACTAGAGAAGGAAAGAGCAAACTAATCCAATATCTTTGCCAAGAAAACCCCATATGAGATCACAAAAAGTTGGACAAGACTCAAGACAACTGAATAAAAATATAATCTCTGAGGTCTTATTGATATCTACGGTACTGACATTCTATAATTCTCTAATTCTGAGAACCTTCAGATAACTGGCTCCAAGGTGAACTAAGAAAGTCAAATCTAGAAACTAGGGAGAAATAAGATCAGCTTATCTAGACTGTAAGTTCCCTGGGGACAGGAGGTATTTCATTTTTGTCTTGGTATCCCCAGGATCTGATACATAAGTGCTTAATAAATGTTTGTCTCTTTAAGGATTAAAATTTAAACATCTTCCTGCTTTGATGTTTCAGACAATAGGGGAAAAAGTCTTTGCAGCATATCAGTGATGGTGATATGACTCAGTTCTATCTTCTTTTTGAAAAACCATGGATTCTAAGAGGTGGTGGGTGGCCCTGAGGGAGGGCATCCTAGGCAGAGGAAACAGTCAGTGCAAAGGCATAAAGACAAGAGGTAGATGGAGAGGGATATGTGAAGAATAGCAAGTAGATCGGTATCGATTCTGTAAAGTACATATGTGTGTGTGTATCTATCTATCTATCTGTAGATAGATACACACATATATATGCATGTGTATACATACACATGCATATATACATACACACATATACGTACATATACACATATATAGAATATAGATGCACACATACACAGAAAGCTCATGAGCAAGGGAATTCTCTTATCTTCCCAGAATGCTACAGAATCCATGTCACATAGCAGAATCATGAATCTGTATCTGACTGAGAGGTTGTCAGGGGAATGTCCAGCTCTGCAGTCGTTGGAGTCTACGGACTAGAACCCGAGGATAGGGGAAATACAGGCTCGCTAAAGTGTATGGTTTACTTCCAGAGAACACTCTTTGAGTTCTCTTTATCAGTTTAATTTGATTCAACTGAATACATCGGTGGATTTTTAAAAAGAGAACCACAAAACTCATTATGAGTCAACAATGTGTGTTATGTGGCAACCAAGATTGCTAACGTTATCATAGACTGCCTTAATGAGTAGCACTTAGCACAGTGCCTGGCACATAATTGCTTTTGTTGTTCAATTGTTTTCCAGTCATGTCTGATTTCTCGTGACCCCACTGGGAATATTCTCATCAGAGACACAGGAGTGGTTTGCCATTTCCTCCTCCAGTTCACTTTACAGATGAGAAAACTGAGGCAAATAGTTTTAAGTGATTTGCCCAGGCTTAAATTGCTAAGTAAGTATCTGAGGCCAGATTTGAACTCATTAAAAAGAGTCTTCCTGATTTCGGGCCTGGCACTTAGTTGCCCCATAATAGGTACTTAATAAATATTTGTTGACAGACTAATAGATTTAATAAGGGAGGCATAGAGCTCAAGATTAGGAGAGTAATAGTTCCACTGTACACTGTGATGGTTCAATTATTGCCACAGTGGCAAGTTATGAACATGATAAGTTTAGAAAGACATTGATAAGCAGATAAGTATCTGGAGGAGGGCAACCAAGATGCTGAAAGGCATTGGGTCAATGTGTCATGTGAAGATCAGTTGAAATGACTGAGGAGGTTTAATCTGGAGACAAAAATACTTGGGGGGATAGGAGAGTAACGAGCAAGCAGATAGTGACTTCAAGTGTTTGAAAGGATACTATGTAGAAGAGGGAAGTAAGCTTGTTCTGCTTGGTCCCAGATGGTAGAACTAAAAGAAATGGATGAGAATTGCCAAGAGGCAGATTTTGTTCCATGGAAAGAAAAAAAATTCCTGACAATGGGAACAACCAAAAGCCCTTTTCTTGGAAAGGAGGGGGAAGACCTTTTCATAGGTCTTCCAATAAAGACATCTTGTCCATGATGTTGTAAAGGAGACTCTTTGAGGCATAGCCTGAACTAAATGGTCTTTGAGTTCCCTTCCAACCGTGAAATTCTGTGATTCTATACAAGGTTTATTGAGTTTGTATTATGGAAAGGGTCTTCTGTACAAGGGGATAGAGAAAGATATCTTAAAGATAAAAATGGTTAACTATGCCTGCCCTCAAAGATTTTAGCAATGTAAAGTAGTAGGGAGAATAGAATAATATAGAATATAATATATACTATAGAATAATACAAGCTAGAGGTTATAAAAGCATCTTAGAAAGCAAACCATACTAGGGAACTTTGATCCTGGAGCTGGGAACCTTGATAGAAGAAACTCAAGAAGAAGAGAATAAATTTAAGAAACAGGGTAGTAAATAAGACATCGATACTTATGCTCAGAAATGACACTCCAGAATCATAAAATGTTCTAGCATAAAATGTGACCCCTTCTTCCCTCCCACCACAATCTCCTGATAATGCCAGACTGTATGAAGTTTGTAATTTAGCACATTCCTTCAATACGCTGAAATTATATAGGTCCAGATACTCTCCTGACTAAGTTATATTGATATCTCAAATATACTATCTAAGGCACTGACTGCTGAAGTGTGCCCTCTGAGATGGCTATATCCTCTCGGGAACCCCAAATAATTCTGTGGCCAGAGAACCTTGAATGAAAAATTTCCTTCCAAGAGTAGAGGTCGTTTTTAATGAAATGGTCAGTAGTAGTTCTGATCACCACAAGGAGAGGTTTCTCTACCCTTTGTAGCTTTCTTGGAACAAGTATTATAAACATATAAATTAAACATAAGTTCATCCAATAATTCTAGGAAATCATGGCTATTTATACTGGAAATCTATATTGGAAAATTACTTTGAATCAGAATTTTAAAAAAGCAAACTCAAACTAGTTTTACATCTTAAAAATCAGTATCTACCTATAAAGACAATATAGAAAGATCTTGATTAATGGTGAATTCTCAAATAGTTATGCCTAACTATATCTAGTATAAATAAGGTAGTTGATATCAAAGGAGGCAATGTTGAGAAACTGCATTGATCTGAGTAAAAAGCATTTGGCTAAAGACCAGACAGGTCATTTTCAGGAAAATATGCCCATAAAAGTTGAAATCTTACAAGCATGATTTAGGGGTTGAAGGGTCTAACATTTACTATGTTAGGCCAGGGGTGGGGAACCTGTGGCCTTCTTAGTTCTTGGGTGGGGCCTTTTGACTCAATCCAAGTTTTACAGAACAAATCCTCTTATTAAACTCTGTGAAGTTTGGATTCGGTCAAAGGGCTGCACTTGAGGACCTAGACCTAGAGGGTCACATATGGCTTCAAGGCTATAGGTTCCACACCCCTATAGTTAGGCTAATTTAACTTTGGCCTTTGAACCTTACCTTTTCAAATCTACGAATTAGCCTTTTCTGCCAAAGCTGTTTGACCTTTCTTATGATCTTCAGTTGATCATCATAAAAGCTAAGGGTGGCATCATCAAGGAAATTATGGAATTCTCTGAACCACGGAATACATATTATGTGAGAACAGTGGTTTCTTCAAACATCATTGTAGGAGATTGTTTGGGGCTTAGAGACCACATCTCTTCCACAGCACAGTACCTGGCACACAATGAACTCAATAAATGCTTGCTAACTGACTGACACCAATCCTAGAACATAGATGGTAGCCCCTGGGTTTCAAAGGGTCTTTGTTGTTGTTGTTGTTGTTTACTTAAGCTAAAAATGTTTTCCATGCCAAAGAGATTTTTAATTTGTGTCAAATTGCGTCACTCAGGTTTACTATGTCATATACAAGGGAACTTCAACCAATCAAGACTTTTCTAAAAAAAAAAAATTTTTAAAGTCTATCAGAATTATCACTTGGGAAAATTGTTTTCCCCATGGCCCTTGTCCCACCCAGAGAAGCATAACCACAATATTCCTGAAGACCTGAGATGACTCTTGGAATATATGAGTAGACTTCTGATAAGGCAGAGAGAAGGGTACAGAGAGAAATGCAGTAGGTGTATTTGAGGGACTAGTAGATTAGCTTGGCAGCAAGCAGCAGCACCAAGAAAAACCCCAGTATAGGCCCTGGAGACCCTTCCTTATGTGTCAGACTAGGGAACTGGCCTTTTGGACTTTATCCAGAGGGTGATGACAAAGAATCAAAGTTTTTTTTCCTAAGCCATTAGACTATAACTTCCCTGAGTGCAAAACCGTTTTTTATATTTGCCTTTTTTTCCCCAGAGCCTAGCACATTTCCTAGCACATAACAGGTACATAATATAATAACTACTGAATTTAATTGAACAGATGAGAATTCAGTTGTTTTCAGCAGGTTAATCTTAGAGTGCAGCAAAACAGGGACACACTGATGAACAAGTGAACAACTGCGTTAAAATCATTGAATCTCTCCTTATCTCATCTTCCTTATCTATAAAATGGAGTGATAATAATACTACCTACCTCACAAGGTTATTGAGAAGGTGAAGTAAGGTGACATAAATACAGAGCTTTGCAAACTTTATAGTGTTCTATAAAAACTAGCTATTACAATGATGATGTTTATGACTATTACAGGCATGATGTGATAGAGGCTGTAAGTGCTACAAAAAGGTAAACTGAGGCATGCTTCTCCCAGTAAGATAGTTTATTAACAAAGGTATACTACCTACCAATAAAACAATTAGTGGCTGCCTCAATTTCCAGTCAAAGACCTCAAGCAAAAGAAGAGCTCCTCTTCTATGAGTGTTATATTGTGTTTGGGGAGTACAGATCAAAGGACAGAACAGGGTAGGTGACACCATGGGGTTGAGGGAAACATGACTGATTCATAGCTGAGGTACAGGGAACAAGATGATTGGCTAGAGGTTGGGAATAGGGAATAACAACAATCCCCCTCCTTCCCTCCTGTAATTAAGAAGTATTCATTTTTGAGTCCACCTGCAAGATGGTGGCCTAGACTTCTTTGGCTAGCAAACCAGGATAGCAAGCCACATCCCCCAAGGGTAGCAGAATTCCTTGAGGCAGAAGTAGAACAGTGATTGAAAAGGGAACTGGATTTCTATACTTAACTCATTACAGACCAGCTGAATTCTGAACTAAGTTCAGAGACAGAGAACCATAACTGAGGCAATTACATGACAAAGTCAATTAACTATAAATAGGATCAATAAGAAAATAGTAAAGGATCAGTTTTAATCTTTTCATAAGGTTAATGGTAGTTAGAATATAAGTAGTAGATGGAGGGTAAAAACACCATAAAGGAAAGAATCAGGAAGACTTGGTCATTGATTGGATATGGGGATATTGAGGAAGAAAGACTCACAGAATCTTAAAGTTAAATTCGACCTCAGAGCCCATAATAGGATAGGAATCCATAATCCCCTCTCATTTAAGCTGTGTTTGAAGAACTATGGAATGAGCAATGCCACTGCTTCCTAGAAGGCTCATTTTACTTCTACAGAGTTTTAGTGGTTAGAAAATGTTTCCTTACATGGAAATCAAGTTTTCCTCTGCTACCTCCACCTGTCACTCCTGGTTCTGCTCTCAAGGGTCAAACAAAACAAGTCTGTACCCTTTTTATATTGCAATCCTTCAAGACAACCCTAAAATTTTGAGTGAGTTGTTGGGAAAATGGTGGGACCTTATTTCCCCCCAGAAAAAAAGGTGAATTAGGAAAGAGGACTCTGGTTTTAGGTGGGAAAAAAATATGTTTCAAGTTGATATTGGACCTACAAGTAGAAATGCACAATGAGCAATTGGAATTTGAAAAATGGAAATTTGCCCATAATCATCTGAATACCAATCAGCAAATTGTGCTGGGGATATAAATTTCAAAGTTAAAAAGTCTGTGCCCTTAAAGAATTGGCATTCTGTTAAAGGGATACAGTATGGGCTTATAAACATATATATACATACTTATATATGCATGTGTGTGCATAGTAGTTGGATGGAAGCAGAGGTGGCCCCACTTCTTTGCCCTATCCATAAGGCTTAAATTACTCCCAACTAGAAATAGATTCTCAGGGGTTTTCATACAACATGTAGAGGTTATGGTGCTTTGTTAGCTGAGCTTCCAAACCCAATAAAACAGGACACAGGTAATTTTATCTGTATTTATGTATATGTGTATGTGTATGTATATATATTGTGCATGTGTGCATATAAACATACATACATTTGTACATATATGCTTGTGTGTGTGTGTGTGTGTGTGTGTGTGTGTGTGTGTGTGTGTGTGTAGTAATTGGGGCAAGAGAGACACTAATACCTGGGAGTCAGGAAAAGAAAGAGTTGGTACATGAACTAAACCTGAAAAGGAACTAGAGATTCCAAGAAGCAGAACTGAGGAGATGGAACCTCCCATGCAAAGGCACATGGGCAGGAGATGGTATGTTGAATATGGAAAACATCAAAAAAGTCAATTTGGCGGGAACATAATATTCCTGAAGGGGAATAATGTGTAATCAACTGAGAATAAGAGGCTGGAATCAGATTGTTAAGGACTTTAAATACTTAGAAATTTGTATTTTATCCTGAGGATGCTGGGGAACCATTGAAGTTTCTTGAGCATAGGAGTAACATCAGATTTACATTTTAGGTATGTCAATTTGACAACTGTGTGGAAGACAAATAGAATTTCACAGAGATAATCACCAAAGTTGGTGTCAAAAATACTAATCTTTTCTGGAAAATTTCAAATTTTACTTTTTAGATACATAAAAAAATCTTCATTTTGCTCAACTCTGCTAATCTTTAATATTTGTCATCATAGGATAAAGGAAATAAGGAGTAAGGTCTTTTTTTCCAACACTGTGCAAACTTTTATGTTATTTTAGGATAAAAAGTAAATTCATGAAGAGCCTTTAAAGAATTTTGTTGTGTTTTTTGTCAGTAATTATTTGGCATGTATTATTGTTTTGGTGCATTCTTGTGACTTAGGTTTTTTTTCTTTGTTTTAAGAGGGGAATGGGGGAGATGTTTCTTTTAAAGTAGCTCCCAAAAAATTCCAATAACTAAGAGAAACAACAAAAAGCTTTCGAAAAGCTTTTATCCCAGCATCCTATTGAAATGTCAAAATTATAAGAGCCTGCTTGTGAGTTCTTGAATTTGAAAAGTGCACAAAATAAACTTCTTGGACATATCCAAAATGATGCTCTATTACCTCTGCGGGGGTCTAGAACAGTAGAACTTAGTACATTCTCAAAGCGTTTCAATTGCTTTCAAGTCAGAAGAGTCACTTTTTTATCTTTAAGTCTCCTTCTCTGAACCCCTTTTGCCCATCTAATTCTAAAGTGATTGTAGTTTTTACCCATTTTTTCTCACCATGGGATATTTCATACCTTGAAAAATTAGTTGCTAGACTCATAGTTTAAATTACTACTTAAAAATCTGTCTCAGTCATCCAGAAGAAGCACTACATGTAGGATAGCCATGTTCCCAGGCAAAGGATTTGGTCCCCATGATAATCAGATATGTTCTCAATGTTTCCTTCAGGATTGTAATTGGACAGAGGCAGAAGTGTCCACACTACTATGCCCTGTCCATGGAGTTTAAACTACTCCCAGCTGGAAATATATTCTTAGGGGTTTTCATGCAGTCTTTGGAGATTATGGTGCTTTGTTAGCTGAGCTTCCAAAACCAATAAGACAGGATACAGGTATTATCCAGCCCCATGGCTTGCACACTCAGCCCATGACCATCTAAATATATCAGAGTTAGCAGGGATGAGGATCTATACTAGGGTCAGATGTACGCGTCCTGAATGCCCTCTCAAAATGTGGGTATTTCCGTGGTCTTTTTTCCAATGTCCCAGAAGCTGTGAGGTATATGAGATCCCCAGAAGCTAAATGGGCAGCAAGAAACTCAGCCATTACTTGAGCTACAGTATTTGTTTCTAGGGTAAGATATACTTTTCTTATGTAAATGTTTTGATATTAAAAGGGGGGCAAAAATAACATCTGCATATGGAAATTGATTTTAAAAATTAACTTGAGAAAAAATAACTCTTCTCAAATAAAATGCTGAGAAGTAACAGACTGTTCTGAGGGCCCAGTTGAAAACCACCCCTCAGATGAATTTATGGAGAGGACCTGTTTGAAGACAGGGCAATGACTAAGACAATGATGGCTGGAGAATATCGTGGTCCATAAGTTCATTTTCTTGTGGCTGTTTTTAGTTTTCAAGGTTATAACTGACAAAATTATAAATCAAATAACTGAAGACTATGGAGAAATTATGTAATACTGCTGAAGTCATTAGTCACAAATAGAACTGTTGGATTTTATATCAAATTTTCAAGACAGATCATTGCATGTAAGAAGGTATTACAAAATAGAGGAGAGGAGAGAAGAAAGGAGAGGAGAGGGGAGGGGGGGAAGGGAGGGGAGGGGGGAGGGGAGAGGAAGTAAGAGAGAGAGAGAAAAAAGAGAGAAAGAGAGAGAGAGAAGTAGTGAGGTAGGCAGTGTAAAAAATTACAAGAAGTTTTTTTTTTTTTTGTTTAGCTTTGTTTTTTTGCTTTTTAGAAGGGACAGGGCGGGGCAATTGGGGTTAAGTGATTTGCCCAAGGTCATACGGCTAGTAAGTGTTAAGTGTCTGAGGTCGTATTTGAACTCAGAATTACCAGAAGTTTAAGAGAACTATGTAGAAAGCTTCCAGCTGATCCTGAGGTGGCTTTGCTGGGAGCCAGTTGATTGGAAGAAAGACATTGTTTTGTTGATTGCCTGGAGAAGGCTCAAAAGCTTGGTCAGCTAAGAGAGCTCTTCAGTTGTGGTAACTGGAGGAGAGATGAATCCTGCTTCTTGTGTCAACAGCTTGAGAGAAGGAAAATGTCTAAGGGGTGTCTGGTTGCTTTCTAATTTTAGCCCTTATGGTTTGAGGGGGAGAAACAAATTTTAAGATATTGACAAGTTGGAGTTCATCTAAATGATGAGAAGAATAGAACCCACACATATAAGTTGAAAGAGCTACAAATATTTTTTTTCCTGGAGGAGAGTTAGGCAGGCTATGGTAGCTGTTTTCATTTGAAAGCACTCTCTCCAAAATTATGAGTGATCTCTCAGTTGACAAATAGGATGAACTTTTCTCAACTTTAATCCTTCTTGATCTCTGTAGTATTTGACAGTGCTGACCACATACCCATCCTGGATACTCTCTTATCTCTGAATTTTTTGTGATACCCTTGGTTCTCATCCTACCTCTCAGAACACTCTGGAGTCCTTTGCTAGAACATCATCCATTTCACACCTTCTAACTGCAAGTATACACCCCAAGGCTCTTGTCCTGAGTCCTCTTCTCTACTGTCTCCCTACATATTCTTTCTTGTTGGCTTCAACCAGTTTGTTGGGTTTAGTTATCATCTATGCTGATGGATCCCGTATCTATATAACCTGTCCTAAGCTATCTCCTGATCTCCAAAGCTAGATCACTAATTACCCATTGGACATTTCAAACTGGGTGTTCCATTAGCATCTCAAACTCATCATGCCCAAAACAGAACTTATTATTTTTCCTCTCAAACTCACTTTTCCTCCTAACTTGCTTATTTCTGCTGAAGACACCATCCTCCTCCTATCTTCCAGATTCTCAACTTCCGTGTCATCTTCAGCTATTTATTTCACTCATCCCACATGTCAAATCAATTGCTAATTCATGCCTTTTCTATATCCACAATATATCTCACATCTGTCTTCTCGCTACTCACAGAGCTACTACTCTAGTTCATGCCCTTTCCACTTCCTACATAGACTGTTGTTACTCTTAATTGTTTTCCATGCCTACTCTCTCCTTACTCTAGTCCATCCACCAAATAAGCTGAAAAAATTATTTTTGTAAAGTCTATCTGTAATGGAAATAAGCTAGAAACCTTGCCAATAAGATCAGGAGTGAAGCAAGGATATCCATTATTGGCACTATCATTCAATATGGTATTCAAAATGTTAGGTATAGCAATAAGACAAAAAATTGAAAAAAGGCCATGAAGAAACAAAACTATCACTCTTTGAAGAGAATATGATAATATATTTAGAGAATCCTAGATAATGAACTAAAAAACTAGTTGAAACAATTAGCAACTTCAGCAAAATTGTAGGATATAAAATAAACACACATATATTATTTAGCTTTTCTATAAATTAACAACAAAACCCAAGAGGATGAAATAGGAAAAAAAAATCATTTAAAATAACTTCAGATATTATAAAACATTTGGGCATCTACCTGTCAAGACAAACCCAAAGACTATATGAACACACTTACAAAGCACTTTTGACACAAATAAAGACAGCTCTAAACAACTGGAGAAATCATTCATTAACAGGCCCAGTCAAGAGAATAATACATAAATATATAATAACAATATATAATATATGATAAAATGACAATTATACAGAAATTAATTTACTTATTCAATGTCATACCAATTAAATGACTAAAAATAGTTTCAAAGAGCTAGAAAAAAATCACAAAATTCATCTGAAAGAACAAAAGGTCAAGAATATTAAAGGAATAAATGATAGATCATGGAAAAACTGGCAGAATGCAATGTCAATGAAACCAAGCACTTGATAATTCAATCTGAAAACCATAGGGACCTGCTCCTCTTACTCTCTACCTTTCCTCCTGCCAACACCCAGACATGATTGATTCAAAGTTGGAATTCTTATGTACATGGATAGTATTTAGCTTTTCACAGAAGCAAGAAGAATATTAACTGAAACATCTGTGCTTTACTTTTTTTTTAACTTTCTTTTTCTTTTTTTGGCCTGGTCTGCGTTTTCTTTTACAACATGATCAATATGGAAATGTGTATTGCATAGACTGCACATGTATAACCTGCATCAAATTGCTAACCTTCTCAATGAGGAAAGAGGGGATGGAGAGGAGAGAATTTAGAACCCAATTTTTAAAAGAAAACAAATGTTAAAAATTATTCTTGTATGTAATTGGAAAAACTCAAATATTTGTAAAAGGAAAAAAAAGAAAGTAAACCATCATGTCATCAGTGAAAAAAAAGAAAGAAAGAAACAGCTATGCTTTCACTGTAGGAAACCAAATCATCAAGTGGGCAATTCTTCCTGGAAGTTTGCCCAGGAAGAGTATCTGAGGAACACAACCTACTAGGCCTTTCCTGGCTCTCCTATACACACACACTACCATCACTAGTCTTACTGGTGCCTTACCTCTGAGATTATCTTCTATTAACACTATATATGTATACAAACACACACAGACAGATAGATAGATAGATAGATAGACAGATAGATAGATAGATAGATAGATGGACAGATAGATAGATAGATGGATAGATAGATAGATTTCCTGTATTGACAATTTTTTGCATGTACCTCCTGCCACCTCTATATAAACTGTGAGTTCCATGAAAGCAGAGACAGTATTTTTTTTTTCCCTTGCTTTGTAGCCTAGTACTTAGCCCAGTGTCTGGCCCATGGTAAGCACTTAACAAATGCTTATTAACTGATAGGTACACTTTGGGGGGAAAAAAACTAGCTCTATGATTTCATTAGCATACAGACTTCTGAGTAACTAACTTCTTCCCATCAATGCATATAGTTACCTTCTCTATAACATATAATTTTGTGGAGTTGCTCTGGACATGGAGAAATTCACTTGATCAGGGTCATGCAGTCCATATGTGGCAGGGGTGGGACTTGAACCCTAGGCTCCCTGACTTGGAGACTAGTTCATAGGCTTAGTAAAAATTGTCCTTAAACCATACATTCTTGCTGTTCCTGTTGAGATTCAACAACAGAATACACTGTGGCAGTGTCAGAATCCTATGATCTCTAATGACCAGGACCCCCAGATTTCTGACATAGGCACACCATGAGAAAAGAAATCTCAGAAAAGTGTTATCAAACTGTGTTGATGTTATTGCTGTCACTGACCTTGTGATACAGGTTCATCCCTGAACAGTCCTTTGAGGTTCTCTAAGACAAAGACCCCAGGCAGATTTCAGCATTGAAGAAGAACACAAGCATTCGTCACAGGGGAATAGTGAAAGCTCCATAGAAGTGCCAGGCACACACACACACACACACACACACACACACACACACACACACACACACACACACACAC
>CM053583.1:344946413-344969903 GCA_028627135.1 Pseudochirops cupreus | reverse complement strand
CTAAACTAATTACTATTACAACTGTAACCTCCTTGAGAGCAAGGATTGCCTTTTACTTTTCTTTTTACTGTCACTCACAGTGACTGGTGGCACTTACTAAATGATTATTGATTGGCTGAATATGAAGAAAAGAATTTCTAACAACACCCAAATCTAACAAAACAATATTAGGGAATTACTTTGATGTCACAGAGGGTATTACTATATTCCTTGTAGTCAGACAATTCCTATTCCATCTCAGTTAAAAACAAAGAACAAGTTTATTCTAAAAGTTCATAAACTCCCTTACCATGCACGTATTCCGCTTCAACCAGAAAGTGTTTTGTTTTTCTCTAAATTATCAAGGAAAAATCTTCAAATTTCTACTTTTCTTATGTCAACTTTCTTTAGAGCTTGCTGCTAATATTGTTATGTTATGGGTTTGAACCCTGCATAAATTTTTAACTTTATTTTATTTTCTATTGGAAAGCAAACTAGTATTGTAGACAAAGTAGCAGGCCAGTAGTCAGGAAACAAAGGTTCCAGTCTGGTTTTTCCACTTGCTAAATGGTTTACCTTGGGAAAGTCATATTTGTCCTCTGGGCCTCAGTTTCCTTATCTGTAAAATTAGGAAGTTAGACAAGAAAATTCCTAAGGTGCTTTCCAGTTCTAACATTCTATGATTCTATGTGTATAAAAATAGCAAAATCTAACAACATATTTCTCTTCATCTCTATTCATAAGTGTCTTATGAATAATAAATCCTAAAAATAGCTCTTATTTTGATAGTGTTTTACAGATTACATGTTTTTCTGTGAGATAAGTAGCATAAGTATTATTAGCTTCATTTTACAAATGAGGGAAATAAGGAGCAGAGCTGTTCAGACACTTGACCAAAATTCCTTCACCTATTAATTCGATAATTATTTGTGACACTATATTAAGCCCTGGGGGAAGCCACCATTCAGGGGCATGCTGGTAAATGTCTAACAATCAACCCTCTGGATAATAGGGGCAGGGGAAATGGCATTACACACTTTTAAGTTTAATATACACCACTTTTAAGTTTAATATATACCATCAACACTTTCTTAAGTCTAGGTAACCAATAAAACAATAAATGAAGCCCCGATTTATAGGTTGTTGATTTCTGGGGTGTAAATGCTCACACTGAAAATTTAATGGTCACTTCCTTCAAGCCATAGGAACTGGTTCCAGTACACCCCTGCCACCATCCTTAACTCTTACTCTCCCTTGCCTTATGTGCCTAATCAGCTGCCAAATCTCACTCTACCTCCACATCTCTCACATCCACCCCATCCCCTTATCTCCATTCAAATGGCTACAACCCATGCTCAGGCTCTCTTGTCTGGATTACTATAATAAGCTTCCTAACTGGTCCCCCTTCCTAGTCTCTCCCCACTCCAATCCATCCTCCATACAACTTCCAAGTGATTTTCCTAAAGTACCTATCTGAACATGCTACTTTCCTCCTCAGTAAACTCCAGCGGCTTCTTATTATCTCCAGAAGCAAACGGAATCTGTTTGCTATTTAAAGCTCTTTGACTGGACTCCAACCTTTGGGGCCTTTCCAGCATTATTAGACAATCCCCCCTTCACAAACACCATAGTGTGGCCAAACTGGCTTTCTTACTGTCTCTCACATCCACTACTCCTGTCTCTGAGACTTTACATAGGCTTTCCTTCATTCTTAGAATTAAATCACTCCTCTTTTCCTCCTCTCAAAATCTAGTTTTCTTCAAGGCTTAGCACACAAGCACCACCTGCAACAAGAAGCCTTTCCTGATCCCACAAGCTAATAATACTTCCATCCCTACCTTACCCTCCCACAGCTCTCTACAATTTTCTTGTATGTGTATCATATATATATATGTCCATGGTGTCTCTCCAATACATTACAAGATCCTCAAGGGCAAATGCCTAGCACACAGTAGGTGCTTAATGAATGCTTGTCTGACAGCCTGACTTTTATCTTAGTATGCATAGGCCCTGGGGCATGATAACTAGGCCTTCATAAATGCACATTGGATTCTAGAAATTAACTAAGACCTGGCAGCTGACTTCAGTGATCTCGTAGTCATTTAGGAAAGAGAAAAAAAAAAAACTATGCTACAGAATAAATCAATAGGAAAGTTATTAAACAATACTGGTCTGCATTGGCAGCTAGCATAATAAGTAGAATTTATATAACACTTTTTTCGCACAGTACTTTGAAAATAGTTTCTCATTTGATCCTCACAACAACCTGAGGAGTAAATGCTATCATTATGTTCATTTTACAAATGTGGAAACTGAGACATGGAGAGGTTAAATGACCTGCCTAGGGTCACTGAGCTACTAAGTATGTAAGACTGGATTTGAATTCAGATCATCCTGATTCTAGGTCCACCACAACACCTAGCTACCTCTTCATCTAGTGCAGTGGTTCTCAACCTTCCTAATGCCCCGACCCTTTAATACTCGTATGTGGGCGTATCTGCATGTGGGTGGACCCGCCTGGAGACGGACAGAGAAGCGATGTCTCGGTTCCTAAAACCATCAGAAATATGTGTTTTCCAATGGTCTTAGGAGACCCCTATGAAAGGGTCATTCAACCCCCAAAGGGTTGTGACTCACAGGTTGAGAACCACTGATCTAGTACACGGAATTTCCTTACTGGGAGATCCTTACACCTATAAAATTACTTGTTCTTAAAGTATATTTTTGTCTCATTAAATATTTTTCAATTATAATTTGTAAATACTCAGTATTTAATTTAATATTTAAAATTTTGAGTTCCAAATTCTCTTTTCCCCTCATCATGCCCCTTGAGAAGACAAGCAGTATGATACCAATTTTCTGTGTGAAGTCATGCAGAACTTATTTCCATATTAGTCATGTTACAAAAGAAAACACACGAAAAAACCTGAGAAAAATAAAGAAAGTGAAAAAAAGATGCTTCAGTCTTCCCTCAGAGTTTATCAGTTCTCTCTCTGGAGGTAGGTAACATTTTTCATCATGGGTCCAAGAAAACTTCTGAAATAGACTCTAAAAAGAGGAGAAAAATATTGTTCCAAATTCCTGGGGTTGGTCATCCATTATAAATAGAAACTGAAGGGGCAAGGGAGAAAACCATCTGCATATGTCCCCCACAATGGACCATTGTAAGTAGTTGGTACATTATAGAAAGAATAACAGCAGTGATGCACAATAATTTATAGGAAACCAATTCCAGGAAAAAAACCGTTGCTAAAATCCATGGACCTAAATTTCTCCCCATTTCTTTTATAATAAAAGTGTTTTATAAATACCTTTTAGTTTTATATTCCAGTCATTTCTACAAATCTTCCACCATTCTTTCTTTTGCAAAGGAATTGAACCCACCCTAGTAACAAAGAAAAATAGTCAAGCAAACATACCTGACATAGTGGCTGTTGTACAGAGCATACAACCCTCTTCCCCAGTCACCTATCACCTCTCTGCCAAGAGATGAAACTCTCTGTTTCACCATCTCTCCTGGACCATTGCTGGTTTTGTAATTGCTCAGAGTTTGATTTTCTTTTTTAGTTCTTTAATATCATGGTATCAATTGTAATTATTGTTCTCATTTGGCTTGCTTTGCTCTACATCAGTTCAAAAAGCCTTCCCATGTTTCTCTTAGTCCCTTATATTGGCTATTTCTTATGGCAAAATTAAACTCCATTACTTTCATGAGCTATGTTCGTTTAGCTATTTTCCAATTGATGGCAACGCACTTTGTTTCCCAGTTCCGTGATCCCACAAATTATTACTATGGATATCATTCTATATATTAAGTCTTTGTTTCTAGCCTTGACTTTCTTGGGGCACATGCCCAGTAGGGTAGTTGTTGGAGTAAAGAACATAGAGAGCTTAGACACTTTTATTTTATTATTCCAAAATTATATCCAAATGGTTGGAACATTTCACAGCTCCACTAGGAGTAAATCAGTGTGCTTATCTTCCCACAACTCCTACAACATTGACTATTTCCATTTTTGATGGCCCATTTTTTGGGGTATAAGATGATACCTCAAGATTATTTTGATTTATATTTCTCTTATTATTAGTGATTTAAAGCATTGTTGAGGTTTATTAAAGTTTATACAGTCGCCTATAGTTTACAATTCTTTTGAAAATTGTTTATGTCCTTGTTTATTGGAGAAATTGCTCTTTGTCATTTTTGTGTCGATTTTCATCAATTCCCTCTCTATCTGGGACATCAGACTTTTAACAATGATCTTTGATATGAAGATTTTTCACACTTGAAAATGTATCTTTTTATTTTATATGCAGAGTCTATGTACTTCCAGATTTCTATATACAAATGCACAAATGATGTAATAATAAGCAATTAACAATCCTATTTTAATTAAACCAATTTTACTTCAAAGAGAATGTTAATACAGAGAGTTGGAAAGAACTGGTTCATGATCAAAATATGATTCACAAGGGCATATCTTATTTAAAAAGAACAAAGTAGAGAAGGGGGAAGGAGATGAGTAGCACTATTTATTAAAAAGATATCCTCATGTGAAGAAATACAAGAAGGAGAAGGGATTAAGGTTTTCTGACTCCAAATTCAGCACTATCATACTTCTAGTCTTGCTAACTCATTTTTCTTTTTAAATTATACTTTATTTTAACATTTTTTTTATTTTGTGCTCACTGTCTCTTTCTCCATTTTACTTCTCCCCCTTCCATTGAGAAGGCAAACAATTATACCAATTCTGCATGTGAGATTATGCAAAACATATTTTTATATTGGACATGTTACAAAATAAAAAAGCAAAAAAAACAAAGTAAGTGAAAAGAGTATGATTCAATCTGCTCTCAGAGTTCATCAGTTATCTCTCTGGACATAGATTTTATTTTTCTTTGTGAGTCCTTTGGAATTGTCTTGCAACATTGAAGAATTGTGAAGATCATCATCACAATATTGCCATTACTGTGTACAGTATTTTCCTAGGTCTGATCACTTTACTTTGTATTGATTCATGTAAGTCTTCCCAGGCTTTTCTGAAACTGTCCTGCTTGTCATTTCTTATAGCATAATACTATGCTATCACAATTATATACCACAACTTATTCAGCTGTTTCCCTATTGACAAGTATCCCCTTGATTTACAACTTTTAGTTACTGCAAAAAGAGCTGCTCCCATCAACAATGCATTGGTGTGCCTGTTTTTCCACTTTCCCTCCAGCATTTGTCATTTTCCTTTTCTGTTATGTTAGCCAATCTGATGAGCGTGAGGTGGTACCTGAGAGTTGAATAACTCATTTTTCTTAAAAATGCTTTAAGAATTTGCAAATTGATTTTGGTGATAGAGAACACTAACTTTGAACCCCAATTAAACAAAATGTTAATGAATAATAATAATAACAACATTCTCATTAATAGAGAATTTTAAAAGTGATTCAGTTATTATCATACTTTTAATTTCATTAAAAATGTGGAAATTTCTTTATACTCTTGTTATATAAGTACCTACATAATATCCTCAATTTTGCATCTTTCTCACAAAACCTAAAATATTTACTATCTGCCCTTTAACAGAAAAACAATTTGCTGATCCCCAATCTAGACTATTGTAATAGCCTCTGAATTTTTCTCTCTGTTTGAGTTTCTCTACTTTCTAATGCATTCTCTACAAACTGCCAAGGTAATTTATCTAGCACACAGGTCTGGACATGTCATTCCCCTGCTCCATAAACTCCCATGGCTCCCTATTATCTCTAGAAATAACTCAAAAATCAACAAGTACTTATTTAGCACTTACTACCTGCCAGGCATTGTAAGTTAAGTGCTAGGAATGAAAAGAAAGGCAGAAACAAGGCCCTTCCTTTCAAGGAGCCTATATTCTAATGAAAGAGATACCATGCAAAACATGATACATACAAGATTTATATGGTATATAAATTTCAGAGTATTTACAGTGTAAGTAGTAGAGGGAAGGCACCAACAATTTAGTGAGGAAGAGAAAACACCTTCTGCAGAAGATGAGATCTGGCCTGAATCTTGAAGGAGATCCAGGAAGCCAGGTGGGGGAGGTAAGTAGGGAGAAGGTTCCAGGCAGGGAGGACAGGGGGTAAAAAGGCATAATCTCCTTATGTGCAAGGAACAGCAAGAAGGTGGATGTCTCGGGATAGCAGAGTGTGCAGATGGAAGTAAAATGTGAGAAGACTAGCAAGGTAGGAAGGAAGGGGCCAGGTTGTGAAAGAACTTGGAAGTAATGGGAGTTTACTGAGTATGAGATGGTATGGTGGAGTAGGTGTGATATGACCAGATCTGTATTTTAGAAAACTCACTTTGATAACCAAGTAGAGGTAAGGAAAGACTTGAAATAAGAAGTCCAATGAGAAGGCAAGTGCATCAGTCCAGTGGTGAGGTGTAAAGTGATGAGGGCCCATACTTTGGTGGTGGCTATTTGAGTCGAAAGAAGGGAATATAGAACATGATACAAAGGTATAAACAACAAGACTTGGCTCAAAAACAAACACCTCCATTTGCCACCCAAAGTCCTTCCTGATCTGTCTCCAATCATCTTCTCTATTATTAAATGGAGAACCATGTTGGAGGAACCATCTTAAACATTACTCTCCTCTCTACACTTTTTAGCCTAGCCAAGCCAGCTTTCTGGCTGCTCCTTAATCTTGGCTTCTTCATCTCTTCTCTAACTATCTTTGTGCAAGCTACCCCCCCCATCCCCAGAATTCATTCCCTTCTCACCTCCACCTTAAAGAATCCCTGGTTTCTTTCAGAGTTCAGCTCAAGTCCCACCTTCTTCACAAGAACTTTCCTGACCCCCCCCCCATTATTTTAAGTTTATTTTGTGTATGAGTATGTCTCTCTGTGCACACGTGAGAGCACACATGTTGTCTCTCTTGCTAGAAGAATGTAATTTCTTTGAGGGTAGGGACTATTTAATTTTTTTTTACTCTATGGAGCCTGGCACATTACCTGGCATATTGTGGACAATTAATAAATGAATGCTTCTTGGTTAATTGGTTGATTGAATGGATCCCCACAGATGACTTGTAGGAGGATGTGGATGAAAGTCTCAAAGGATGAGAAAGCATGAATGGGTTGTGATCTGCACAGTTGGAAGGCAATATCCCCATTTGCAAGACCACAGAAAGTATTGACATGAGCCTGTCTCATCTCCTCCAATAGATTGTAAGTTTCTTAAGGAAAGAGACTGTCTTATTCATCTCTGTATTTCGCTTAGAAATTTGCTCAGTGTTTTGCATAAAGCATGCCTTTAATTAATGAATGAATGAGAATCTTATTTCAGGAATGGGAGTTGGATTGGAGGATGGATGATCAGAGGGGCTTCTGGATACCAGGCCAAAGCATGAGGGCACTGCCTGCCAGAAAAGGAAAGATGAGAGTGAGGAGACAAAATGAGAAGGAAGGATGGACATGGCAGGGTTGTGTGGGGGAATGGAGGGAAGACCATGATGGAGGAGGAACCAGGCACTGAAGATAAGTTTTGTCTCCTGCTACTTTTCTCTTCCCTGCTCTCTAAGTATTGCTGCAAAAGAGTGAATTATGTTTACCTATCTCTAGGTCTATAGGTCCTTGTAGGTAAGGAACAGCTGAGTGGTGCAGTGAGTAGAGCACTGGGTCTGGAATCAGGAAGACCTGAGTTCAAATTTGACCTCAGATACTTCCTAGCTGTGCAACCCTGGGCAAGTCACTCAACCTCTGTTTTCCTCAGTTTACTATAAAATAATAATAGTGGAAAGTGATGAGGCAGGCCTATAATACTAGCAATAGTGAGAATCAAATGAGGTAAAAATTGTAAAGTAACTGGAACATAATGAATTATTGTTTAACCTGAAGTCCCTAATGCACAAAGGTGCCAATTCAGAAGCCATGTTTGTCACTGTTCTTTTGGACAAATGAAAGTACCCTCCCTGGGAGAGTGGTGTGCTCTAAGATATCATCACTGGCCTTTATCTCCCAAGTCTCCATGTACTTTATCATTCCTTCTGTATAAGTTCCTTGTTGTGAAAGTTCTATGGCACGCCATGGTGTCTATCATTTTAGAGTCAGCCTGAATGCATGCCTGTCAGGGCTGATATCTATCATGGTCCAAGCAGCATCATTCAAAAAATCATTTGCAGAAATTCCCCAAGTCAGTGCAATTCAATTACACAAGCATTTAGAAAATGTTCTCTGCATGCAAGGCAAAGCATTGGGGATACAAAGGACTACGTGCTCTGAAGGAGTTTATATTTTAATGGGGGTATGACACAAGAAGACAGATAAAGTAAGCAGCAGGCACCTTTAAGTTAAATTCAGCACAAGTTTTAACCTTTGCTATTGCCAGACACTGGGCTAGTTGTTGCAGATACAAACATAGCCAACTAAAATAATCCTTACCTCCCTACCCATCCCCCCAACTAGGAACTTAGTTTCTACTGGAGAAAGAAACTAGGTATAAGTGGATAAGTAACTATAATATTCAAACAAAGAGAATACAAAATAATTAGGGAGAGTGATAATAATTGGAGAGATTAGGAAAAGGAGATAGTCCTGATAAAAGAATTGGGAGTGGGGAGAGATTTTGGAGCCACCTAGGCTACCTTCTTAGAAATGAAGGTAAGGAGGAAGTGTATAGTGAGGAACAGTTCAAGCAAATGTACATCAACAGGAGATGGAATGTCTTAGTTTGTCAATTTTACTGGAACATAGTGAACAATGAAGGGAAGTGATAGGAAATGAAACTGGGAAGGCAGATGGATAGGAGCAGCAGAATATGCGGGGCTTTAAATTCCAGACTGAAGAGTTCGTTCTTTATTCTAGAGACATTAGGCAGTCACTGAAGATTTTTGAGCAAAGGAGTGACATACAAAAACTGTTTCTCAGAATATTAATTTAGCAGATGGGGTGCAAGATGGATTGTGTTTTCTGTTTCTTTTGTGTTCACATGGAACAATGTGAAGGTAATATATTTATGATAATTTTAACATATCTGAAAGGGGACAGCGAAGTGTGGTTGAAAGAAAATGGATTGGTGCAAGGAAAAATCAGTTTTACTCCTTATTCTACTACATTTATTCTGGGTAAACTCAGGAAAGAAGCCTAATTTGTCTGCATCTCAGGTCCATCTATCCATATGCTCCTTCCCAGCTCCAACAAATCTATTTGTACCCATTACAATGGAAACCACCAACAATAACCATAATGACTCCCTCAACATATAAATAACTTTGGCTCCTATTATCTCCAAACCACTTTAAGGTATTATTAGTCATCTACAGCGTAATGTAAATAATTTTTTAACCTTTCAGTTGCTGACAACAAGTTTGATAAGAGAGACAAGGACTTCCCAAGGGGGAAAGGTCACACAACCAAAAGTTTGGGGTGTAAAAGCAAAGTCAGCCTGCTTTACAATTTTGCTGAGGATCCACCATCTTATGTTGAACAGTTGGGTGATTTTTCAAAATACACATTTGATTATAATATCAAGCAAAAACCAAATTAAAACCATTTTCTCACTCAGTTCAAATCAATAGCATCCCATAATACTGTAATTAGAAAAAAAATTAACAAGCAACTTTTAGTAAAGCATAAACTACATAAATTTGGGGCCCACACTCTGTCTTTCTTTGCTTAAATTGGTCTTTAACTTTACTAGGCATTTCACATTAGTTGCTACTCTCCATCAATTCATGGAAAGGGACCAAAACAACCCTATATTTATATCCACGAATATAAAGTCACAACAGAAGTTACAGCACTTGATTCAGGTCACAGAGCAAATTAAAAAGGGAACAATGAGCCATTTCTTCCTGACAATGAAGTAGACCAAGATTTGAGTATCTATAACATTTCTGGCTCTATGTCAGCTATAGAAGAAGAAAAAAATAACAGAAAAAGATGACACACTCCACTGCTTCCAACTATGAACTCCCTATTCCTTTAAGCTGGTCTAATCATTGTGTGTTACCACAATGAGGGAAAGGTGAATGGACTGTGAGAGAACAGACTCTGGGCCTTCAGAAGAAGAGAATAGTAAAACTGAACATATTGGCAGAAAGGAGAACAAGAGAGTTGGGTGAGACTTTTTTTGTGGCAGAGCAGTATATCTCTAGTGAGTCTAGTTACCTGGATACCTTTTCCTGCAAGTCTGTGTTTGTTAGGTATGTCCTTGGGGAAAGTTCTGAGCCCAGGGCTGTGTTATAAGAAGCTTGAGGTCTGGGACATAGACTATATATAGCAAAAGGCTATGTGATGATGACTCTATCACAAGGTCTTCGGGAGGTCCTTAAAGTCATCTTCTATGCCTGAGTTCTCTCTTCTTTTGGGCATGCCAGTGTTAATGGTCTCAGGACTGACCATTAGAGTCAATAGTTATATTGGTCCTTCCTGTGTCCCAAGCTTCACTAGTCATGTCCATACCTTCACTGATGCCATCCAGTTCCACATCTTCCCCCAAACTGTTCATTACCACCAACAGCATGATAACATGGTAATTCTCCATTTTCCATCAGCAACTCTGCATCATTTTGACACTGGAGGATATCATGTCGCACCCAGGATACGCTAATCACCTGAAATCTCATCACCATTATGAATGACTCCATTTTTGATACTCAACACCTTCTAAACTCCCTCATTGTCTTTCTCCTCTGATTGGAGGGCTGGAGGGTGGAATCCTAAATTCCTCCAAAAGGTTTCCTTTATAGAGGGCTGTGATCTGAACTTTCTAGATAACTCTCCATTTTCTATCAGCAGCTCTGCTTGGTTTCAACTCCATAGAACATCATGCCCATGCACTGGATCTCCCTTGGTGGTTCTCCTCTATCCCTTCCTTTTAACTTCTTTTTGTATGTTGTCTTCACCCATTAGATTATAAGCACTTTGAAGGTAAGAATTGTCTTTATTTTTTTATTTGTATTCCCAGCACTTAGTAGAGTGCCTGGCATATAGTAGGTGCTTAATAAATGCTTATTGAATTGAATTATCCATCATTTCTGCCTATCAAAAATAAACAAAAAATAAATCTTTAATGGAAGAGAGCTCTTTCAAGCATTTCTGATGAAAAGACCAGTTACATAGGAACCTTGAAATACAAGCACAAGTCAAGAGAAACCTAGAAAGTTAACTTATTACTTTAACACAAAACTAGCTGCGTGACCTTGGGCAAGTCACTTAACCCCAATTACCCTGCCTTCCCCCCTCCAAAAACCAAAAAAAGAAAAAAGAACTTATATGAACAATTAGAAGGAACTTTATTATGATGTAGTGTAAACATTCTAATAAAGAAGAAAAGAAACAAGTGTTCTTTTAGAACCTTAATATCTCAGACATAGAGGGAGCTGAATGAGAAACACAAAAATCTTGGGTGTGGATTAGTTCTGTTCTGAGAATATGAAAGAAGAAAAGAGAAGGGAAGGCAAAGGAGGAATACACTAGAGTAGAAAGGAGGAATGAGGGGGTAAAACTTGCTATTTCTCATAATAGTGTAAAAAAAGAATTTACAATTAAGGACAAAGGAGGAGGGAACAGGCATCATATGAATCTCACCTTTATCTCGAATGGACAAAAGATTCTCTCTCTTTCTCTCTCTCTCTCTCTCTCTCTCTCTCTCTCTCTCTCTCTCTCTCTCTTTCATCTATCTATATATGTATGTATATGTATATGTGTATGTATGTATGTATGTATGCATAAATTTTATGTAGAAATATATCAAAATCAATGGGGAAATAGGTGGATATAGAATAAGAAGGGAAGATAATATCCAGAAAGAGTCACAAGCAAACAAACTTTCTGATCCTCAAGAAATTATTAAAAGGGGGAAGGAATAAAAGAGCTAATAGAATCTTAGAAATATATCCATCAATATGGGAATGGATCAACAAATTGTGGAATATGAATGTAATGGAATATTATTGAACCATAAAAATTAAGAGAAAGTTGGTTTTAGAGAATCCTAAGAAGACTTTTAAGAATTAAAGAATTAAGAACCAGGGAGAACAATTTATTCAAAAACAATAATTATGTAAAAAAAACAACTTTAAAAGACTTAAGAACTCTGATCACTGCAATGACCCATCACCCCTCCAGGGGGACCAAAGATGAAACATTCTACCCATCTCCTAACAGAAAACCAATGGACTCAAAGTACATACATTTTCGGATATAGTCAATTTGGAGGTTTGCATTGCTTGACTATGCATATTTGTAATAACGGATTTTATTTTATTTCTAATTAGGTATGTGAGAAAAAGGGAGGGTAATAATAGACTTGCCAAAAATAAAAGAAAGATCATTGAATCCTTCTTAAGTCCCCAGAAGAAAATAGAAGAAAGACCCTAAAGAAACAAAGACAATCAGGACAGCTTTGAAAGTTGTGTTGAATTTGTTGTATGTATATGTATGCACACATGCATGTATGTATATATACACAATCTTTTTAAAGCAAGCTGAATGTAACAGAGATTTGCAATTTCATGAATAACACTTTTTCTGTTCTACTTTGTATATGGAAGTGTTCATTTTGTTTGGTATTTGTTCATTGCAGAATAATAAATTGGAAGATAAACTGAATCTAAGACTATTAAAATTAGAAGCTTGGATGATCTCATTCACTTACTCATCCATTGTTTTGATCTCCTTTTCCCTCCAGTCTAGGATTTCAATTAACCCATCATTTACTACATGCTCAAGGCAGGTGATACCCCAAGTTCAGCATCAGTGCTACAGAAGGATGTAAAGTACCACTCAGCATGGATTGTAACTGAGCTGCAGAAGCTGCCATCTGGTGCGCCATTAGCGATGAGCAGGGAAGGAGTCAGTAGTTATGGGAGTAGCGAAAACAATGCTCACTGAGGCATACTAGTCCATTGAGTCCTAATTATGACACTGGAGAGAAAGAAGTGAAAGAACACCCAAGAGGATCCCATGATATCTATTCAGCTGATACATCTTCAGAATCTATCCTGTCGCTTTTCCTGATGTAGCCAAAATGGATATGGAAGGATGATATGACACTAGTGGATTTACATTGAATACAACAAGCCCTTTTAAATTAAAAGTAGAGTGGTTGGATCATTCTTCCAGTGTATTTCCTAAAAGATGTATTTCTAAATTCTCATTTAAAGTAAATTATTATCCCTTAGGTAGCCCCTAATAGGGCTCAATTGGCAAGGCAGCTGCCAGAGTGATCCAGAATAGGATCACTCCTGGTAATTGTCAAAATTACAGAGCCTGAGCCTGCAGCTAGGTGGTAGAGTGGATAGAGCACCAGGCCTGGTGTCAAGAAGATTCATTTTCCTGAGTTCAAATCTGGCCTCAGACACTTACTAGCTGTGTGACCCTGGGCAAGTCATTTAACCCTGTTTGCTTCAGTTCCTCATCTGTAAAATGAGCTGGAGGAGGAAATGGCAAACCACTCCAGCACCTCTGCCAAGAAAAGCCCAAATCGGGTCACAAAGAGTTGAGCATGACAAAAAAATGATTGAACAACAAGAAGACCATTTAGCCCAGCAGATATTTGAGTAGAAACCTCTATTACATCCCAAACAAGTAGTCATTAATGTCTCCAGTAACAGACAACCTAATATTGTAAAGACAAAAAATTGTAATTTTAGACATCACCAATTGGTAAGAATTTATTCATCTAAATGAACACATTTATAGCTCTCCCCTAGTCCATTCAGTGTATTTGGATAGTAAGACTTCCTGAATGATCTATGAGTGAAGGTACAAGAAACTGGATATAGTCTTTTCCTATTTGGCCAAATTGTTGGATTCATCAATTTATCAACCTATATTTATAAGTACCTACTATGTGCAGGATATTATGCTAGGCATTGGAGATATGAAGACAAAAATGAAATAGGTCCAATCTTCAAGGAGTTTGCATTCAAAAGACTCAATCAACCAGTAAGTCACTACCAGCGCTGGGTATTGTAGCAGGTGCTGGGAATACAAATGAAATGAATGAATAATTTCTACTCACAATGAGTTTAAACTCTTAACAAGAGAGGTGGCAAGTATACAGATTACACAGATCAAATATAAAGTAATATTAATTAAGTAATATATAAAGCATAAAGAGATTATAGCAATTAATTAATAGTAATTAATTAGCAAAGTAATTAAACCCAAGGTAGTTTGGAAAGAGGACACCTATAGTGGGGAGTAGGGAGAGATTCAGAAGACATTTCATTCACACAGAAGGTGTTTGAATTCTATCTGGATGGAGTAGAGTGATTCTATGAAGTAGAGCTGAGGAAGGAATACATTTCAGGAATGAAGGATGTTGCCAGTGCATGCAGATGAGAAATAGAGGGTTATGTGAGAGCAACAGAGAAGAAGGGTAGTCTGGCTATATCATAGAATGAAGAAATAGGGCTAACGTTCATTGAAACTGGAAAGTTCTGACAGATGAAGGAAGTTCTTAAAAACTAAACAGAGGAGTATTTATTTTATTCTAGAAGCACAGAGAGGTATTGGAGTGACTGAACGATTGACTCTGGGCAATCACTTCGTATCCCTGGATCTCGATTTCCTCATCTGTATAATGAAAATACTAGTCTAGATGACCTCTACAAGTGGTTCTAGCTCTAGCCCTATGAGCATTTCTATTTAAACTTAGGAACAGCATGCTTTTCTACCCAGTTCTCTGTTTGGGGTTCTTCAATAAAGTCAATAATTATACCCTAATAAGATATACAGGCAATGGGGTATAGGAATCCATCTTGCCCTACAAGAAAGTAAGGGGGAAAGGGGTAAGAGGAGGGATGGGGGCAATATATGAAAGGGCAGACTGGGGGAAGGAGTGATCAGTATGCTTTCCATCTTGGGGTGGAGGTAGGGAGAGATGGGGAGAAATTTTGGAACTCAAAATCTTGTGGAAATAATTATACCCTAATTCCTCTTTAATAACTTTCAATCACAAGAAGTGACCATTAGGCAGAACATTCTGTATAGTGGAGCTATACCTACCCCTGTTTTTGCCCAAGAGATCTTTAGGTGAATCTTGAGCATTCTATCTTTTCTGCTAAGCATTTTGTAAAGGTAACCTCACAGTTTATACAGGGAGTTAAGCAGGTTCATTTCCAGTTGTGGCTCAGATTCTTCATTATTAGAATCACTGACATTTATGAAAGCTTTAAGCTTTGCAAAGGAATTTTATTTACTTTCATTATTTCATCTAATACTCAAGATAAACCTTGTGAAGTGTTATAGATGCTACAGATATAATAACCAGATCAAAAGCAATTATATATCCAAAACTCATTTCACAGATTAGGAAACTGAGGCTCAGAGGTTAAGTGAAATTTTTATGGACATGTAATTTATAAGCATGAGAGGTGGGATTTGAATCCAGGTCTTCCTAATTCCCAGTCCAGCATTCTTTCTACTATACCAAATTGCCTCCATCTGACAAGCAGAGAAGAAGCCTTATTTACCTTATTAAGCATGGCAGTCAGCATTCAATCATTATAGCCCCAAAGGTGAGGTTACTCTTGTAAAGTCTTTGGCAGACAGCAGCTGACTGCTGAAATATAAACCACTTGAACAGGTAAGGTAGCTTTGACAACCTTTCCCAAAATGGCACATACACCTGCCCTGAGTTACAATTTTCCCAAGCACATTATAATTTCTCTAGACCAGCGGTCTCCAAAGTGGGGGCAGTGGCCTTGCTCTAAAGAACATGTGATTAACCAATCAGAAGGTAGGAAGATGTGTCACATCCTACCCTCTATAACAACTGCCAATGAATGGCTTGTCTCCAACACAGATGATACTTACTATTATATCCAAACACTTCCCCATCCTATCCACTTTTCCTCTACTGGGCAAACTCATATTTTCCCTTTCTGAGCTGAGTGGAAGCCCCTTGGGGCAGTTACAACCTAATAGGGCAGCCACAGCAGCAGCTGTGCATGTATTATGGGGAAAATTCCTCCCTCCTATCATATCCAACCTCCATATGCCTCAAATGTCCCAGTCCTCATTTTCCCATCTGGTTGCACTCCTTTTGACTTCTTTGGACATCTTCATGTTCTCCCTTTCTATAATGAGGCGTCTTGGATTTATCATGGAGGTAAATCTCTGCTATCTCCTCAGTTATATCCCTTCCCCAATATTTGACCAAATTGCCTGGGATATAATTCTATCTGCTATTTTGCTGTGGTCTTGCCTGCCATTGCCATGGATCGTGGAGAACTTCTGAATCCTATGAAAGTCTGGTAGAAGTCACTGCCTCCTTAGAACTCTCTCCTCTCAGTGGGTTGGAACCCACTGGCCCCCAGGATGCCTTGTCTTCCCTGCACTTGATTGGATTTCCTCACCTAATTGCTGTTCTTTCCAAGCTCATTCATAAGGATTTGGAGTTGCTGTGGTGGGAATATTGCATGGTTTGTGGTGACAAAGCTATCAAAGGTCATTGCCGTAAGAGTCCCCATATGATTTCTGTAGATGTTTCTTTGGAAGCCATACCCCAAAAGGAAGCAGAAAAGGTCAGTTTTGTAAGACTTCCACCAAATAATTGTAAAATTACAAAGTCCACCAGATGACGTTGTCGAGCTTACTGCCATGAACAGTGTTATCAAGCTAGTATGGCTCCCTGAGAGTAGAAAACATCTGGCAAGCTCTTCAGCAGGAAATATGGTTCTTTCTCAAGAGAAAGTACAATTTTTATTTCTTTACTTGTGAAGGCACAAGTTAATGAACTGACTCCCTTCCTTAACCTTTTACAATTCATGTGTTCTGAAATAATAATGTGCGATTTCTTTAAGCTGTCCTTGTATTCTAATTACTGTTGTTTATATTAAACCCCATATTTCACTTTATTCTCAATAACACAAGCCTTTCTTCAGCTCACCCAGGGATAACTCTGTCAAGATATGCCTTGAGCTATGGCGGCTTCCCATTTTAAAGAGGACACTGAACATTCATTCACCTCTTCAGTGTCTAATTCTGAGACCCAGGGACTGAACTCTCCTGCAGCTCACCCTGCTGCTTCTACATCTGCCCCTGTATGGGTGTATAGGGTGTTCAAGTGAGGGTTAGCACCTCTGAGGTGAGAGCTTTCTCAGCCCTTTTCAATACTGTTCAGCCACCTTTGGTGCTTACCTTCATCCAACTCTCACCTGCAACTCCAAGTATCTGTAATGTGTAATGACCACAACCTGGCAAAACCATCTTGGCAGACAGGCTAAACCAAGCTGAGGGTTACTGAAAGGACTCAAAGCCATCGGTGAGTTAAGAGGTGTCTACCCCAAGCATGTAAAGGCTGCCCCCAGCAGAATGGGCTAATGAAAATAATTTGTTCCAACAGCCATGAAGATGACTTCGTAGGTGCTGTGGAGGTCTTAAAACTTGGTCATCCATCAAAGATGCCAAGGCCATCCACTGTATCCTGGGCCATCACTAGTCATCTTGACTTTTGTCTTGCCATTGGACTTTGATGACTCAGGAAGAGAGAGGAAGGCTGATGACTTTGCACAACTCTACCTCACTTAAATCCAACTCACACACAAGTAAAGACATCACCCATGATGTGATTGGTCCTCTTTGAAAAATGAAGGACAAACAACAACATCGCTTTGTATTTGTGACAGACAGCCTTTAGAAAGTGAGCTCTGTGCTTTGGACCAATGACCAATGAGTAAGAAAGAGTTCTGTGCCCCACTCTCTGTTTTGGGGAGTATGGCATGAGTTGCATGGGAGCAGCAGGCATGGTTGGGTTGTGACTTCACAACAGATCTAATTATATTCTCTTTCCTCCAAATTCCATCCCTTTTCCAAACTTCTTTATTACTATCAAGGGTATCACTATTCTTCTAGTCACCACTACTCTCATCCCTTTGACTATTCACTCTTTGACTATTCACTCTCTTCCATTTCACATATCTAGTCAGTTGCCAAATCTTGTCATTTCTATTTCCATATTATCTCTCACATCTGTTTCCTCTCAACTTACAGACTCCACTTTGGTTTCAGCCCCTATCACCACTACTTGGGCAGACTTCTGCTTGGTCTTTTTGCCTAAGTCAAGTCTCCCTGACATCAATCCATCCTCCAATAAGCTGACAAAGTGATTTTTCTAAATAACAGTAATGACCATGTCACTCCTCTACTCAACAAATTCCCTTTTGACTCTAGGATCATATGTTATTTCATATTTATTTTAGTCTTTTAATTTCATTGTCTGTTTTATTGTGTTCATAATTATGCATGTATATCATTTCTAAATAAGTAAATAATTACATGTTGGGAACACATGCTCATTTTTTTTACTCAATATGTTTAGAGATCATGCTCTTGAGGAATGCAAACTCAAGCAGTTACAGTTACAGTCAGAGAATTAAGTTACTTGCTCTTGCTCTGGCTTTGTTTTATTCTCCTAGAATAGAATGGCAATCTGAGTCTGCTATCAGTTTCAGGAAGTGCTAAGTGCTGCTTTGATCTGGTCTTTTCTTCAAACACAATTGAGTTACAAAGGAAGTCCTAGGAAAAATAGTCTATTCTATCACCCCAGAACAAACACCTGGTGTTGGTTAGAAACCCATTGTGAAAAATAGGGACAGGTTCCCTCAGGAGAGCTGTATTCTTAATCACTCAGATATTATCTGGAGAAATAGGAGTTATATGGTTTCCACCACCACCACCCCCAGTCCCACATTCTTCATTTACTTAATTTCTAGTACCTAAGGTGATCAAACCACCTAGAGTTCTGGATAGAAAGGGAATTCAACTTATAAAGCACATGTACTGCTTTTAACAATGGTGAATCTTTTTTTTTAATTCTGGAGGTATAAAGTATTTCTGAAACTTAGTCATAGTTCCATTTTAGCATTGGAAGGAATGTTGCTTTGCAGATGAGGCTGTGTTCCCTAATTCCCCTCAATACTGATAGATCACTTACTGCTAGAGTTAAGCCAGACCTTCTTAACTTTATGGCCTACAGAGACTTGACCAGATGGAATGAAGCCATCATCAGCATATTAAGAAACAAAAGCACGTCATTTTAGTTCTGGATCAACTTCCATCCAGAAGCAGACAGCCATTCAAATATTTGAAACACAAATCAGTACTGAATAGCTATGATGCACAGAGAACCATGTTGGGTAGTATAGGGAAATTTAAAAAAAAAAAAGCAGGCCCTTTTCCCAAGGAGATAAATGGGAGATAATTCTGGGAAAGAGCTATTACTCACTGAAACCAGGTCTGAGAATTCATAATTTCCTTAGAATGTCTTGGCCAATGAACAGTGAAATGAGCAGAACCAAGAGAACATTGTATTCTATGACAGTAATATTGTTTTAAGACTGACTTTGATTGAATAAGTTATTTTGATTATTATAAATATCCAAATTAGTTATAAAAGATATATGAAGAAAGATGTTATCTGCATCCAAAGAAAGAACTAAGTATGTATAGAATAATATATACATACATGCATACATACGTGTGTCTCTGTGTGTGTGTGTGTGTGTGTGTGTGTGTAATGGTGGCCATCTCTAGGATGGTGAGGATGGAGGGAAGGAAAAAAAATAAATTTGTTGCCTCTTTACATTGTTGTATATTTAAAAGGAATGGCAAATGTTACATGGATTTGCAGTTTCAAGTACAATCATCTTTGTATTATATCATGCTATGGAAATGCTTGTTTTATTCCATGAATCAAAAATAAAAGTTAAAAGATCCAAAAGCCAAAAGTTAAACATTATTTTATGTGTAATTAAGAAAAATAAATTAAAACATTCTTTTAAAAAGAAAAAAAAAAGAGTGTTGGCCAAAGTCAGGCTGGATCTAAAGGACAGAAATACCCAGAGAGCACCACACTCTTCCCTTCCTGTCCTCCCACCATCACTACCCAGTCTCCAGAAAATCCATTCATCCTCTAAAACTACTGCAGGGTTTGGAATTTGCTGTGGAAAAATCCTGTGGTTAACTGAGTTTTAGATAAATATGAGGTGTCAATGATTTTTCAGTGGCCCTTTCTTTGCAATCTCTTGGGTAAAAGGAGCCCTGTACAATTAATAGGTAAATTTTATTTAGAATCCAAAAAATGTCGATATGAATCCTGGTTTTGCTGTTTATTACTGTACAACTTTGAATACGTCACTGAACCCTCTCTCTGCCTCAGATACAACATGGCTAATATTGAAATATGTTTTGCATGACTGCACATATAAAAAAAGAAATGTCTATTTAGTAATGTGAGAATCAATTTTCTCATTTGTGAGACCATTTATTAGTCAGAGCAAAGGTCAGGAGTTCTATTAACAACTAAAACAGTAGGATAAAGATGAAAAGTCATAACGGATGATCACAATAGTTCTAACTTGAACTGTCAAGACAAATTTTTTAAATGGAAAAATGGAGAATGAATAAAGGAAATTATACAGAATTTGGTCATTTCCTACCAGAATTCTAACAAATGAAAAGCAGTGATAGGGAGAATAACACAAGCTTCCCCAGGTGGCCCCATTATGCCACAGGCAGCAAATACTTGATCTTTCCAAGCATAGACACATGGAAACAAAGAGCAATGCTGATTTAGAATATAAATTCATTTTCAAAACATCATAGAGGAGGATATTTTATAAAGTCCTAGACCTAACCCATAACCTCAAAGCTGTATGCAGGCGGCCAACCCTGAATTCTTACAGGATATAGGTATATAAATATAAATAGATATAAAGGTTTACAAGTTCTGACATATTCTCCCTAGAAAAGCTTAGTGCATAGTCCCAGTGATAAGTACCAGTACCATGCCAGCTATGTATGGAGATGCTTGTTCCCAGCAGGTTAGTCCCTAGATGATTAATTCTTTGGCCACAGAAACCATGACAAAGAAAAATAGTATTTGACCTCCCCCTTTATGGGATACCTTTCCTTTTCTGTAGTGATGGCTACTGATTGGTGAAAATGGGAATTGACAACATCAAACTCTTGTGTTTTTAAACAGTTTACAAATATTAATTTAATGATTGCTATTCAAACGTGAGATCCTTGTCCAGGGTCCATGGGTATCTCTAACATTACAATCCCCAATATGCTATGTGAGGATTTGGAAGTGGCCCTTAAGAAAATGAAATTGTACACTTACAAGTATACAAAGAAGGCATCTGTGCTTCAGAGAGAACATCTCAGGATGGATTTTCAGGATACCTGAAAGCAGAATCAAGAGAAAACTGATATCTATCTATCATCTAGTGCTTTGTAAAGCACTAGATGAACTAAATTCTATCAAGCTTGAATTCTCACTATAAATCAGAAGACCAAAAAAAGAGATGCAGCTAAACAGAATGATGGCTCACAGGTTCCATTTTGAGAGGAAAATTAAGGCACTGACTAATTTAGTTTAATATGTTTAAAGGCAACATGAAATATAATTTCATAGGAAATTTGGTCATCTTATATGGTAGCGCTTAGTGTTTCCATGCAGGAATTTCTTTCCAGCATTTCTTGGGAAATTTACATGTTTTCCCAAATCTCAAGAAAAATTAGTTGAGAGATGAGAAGAAAAGTATTATAATCTCTTACTAGAATTAGAGGTTAGCAGTTGCTATAGAAACATTATTTATTCAAAAAAACCCACAGATGTCAAGTCAAAAATAAGAGTGGTAAATTATGGTAGCACTCATTAAAAAAAACCCACGATGGAAGATATTGTAACTTCTATTCCAACATCTGTTGAAGAAGATAATGAAGCAGAATAATCCTAAAGAACTTAATAAAACCTCTTATTTAAACACATAGTTTAGTATTTGGTGACTTCAATATAACGGTGGGCATAAGGAAAGATGGCCAAAAAATGTTTAAAAATATGGTTCAGAAATGAGGGGCAAAGGTCAAAGACTTGTAAACAGGTAAGTATCATGTCTCTATATTATAAAGAATTTCCTCAAGAAGGGTTAAGAAGCGCTAAATAAATATAATGAGAACAAAAAAACATCACAAAAGATTAAATCAACCATAATTTGACAGCAAGCAGTTATTTATATAGGAATTTAGTTATTTATATAGGAGTCACTTGTGAATTACTTGTCTTTATAAAAGAACTAAAGTCAGGAAGACCTGAATTCCAATCTGGCCTCAGACACTTACTTAGCTCTGTAACCCTGGTTAATTCCCTTAACTGATGTTTGCCTCAGTTTCCTCATCCATAAAATGGGTATAATAATATCATCTACCCCTAGGGTTGTTACCAAGATTAAATGAGGTAATATTTGTAAAGCACTTAGCACAGTGTCTGGCACAGAGTAGGTGATAAATGTTAGCTATTCATTTAAGAGCAAAGATAAGCCATACAATCTGCCCTGTTCAATCCAGGTGTTGGAGTAAAAAAGTGGAAATGAATAAAAGAACAGATGTCAACACACTTTTACTAATGAAGGTTAATGAATGGAAATACAGAAAAGCTAGAAACTACCATAGCCAGGAAACATTTGGTCTCCTCACCAAGTGGATAGATGTGGAAATATAGAGCAGCACAAATTCGGAATTTAAACCATTGGTCAATGAGTAGCATGATATATGATTGAGTTGCATCTCATAAAATAACAAAGTGGTAGAAGGAAAAACAATTTTACAAAAAGATTGCTAAGAGAGCCAATTAAACCATCCCAAGATGCTGAAGAATGAAGCTAGAAATAAAATAGAAACAAATATGGCAGAAATATCTCCCAAGATTACTATAATAACTCTTGTCTCCATCAATGGAGTGTAGTCACCCAATTTGATCTCTAACATTACAATCCCCAATATGCTATGTGAGAATTTGGAAGTGGCCCTTAAGAAAATGAAATTGTACACTTACAAGTATACAAAGAAGGCATCTGTGCTTCAGAAACATTTTGAGAACATCTCAGGATGGATTTTCAGGATACCTGAAAGCAGAATCAAGAGAAAACTGATGTTAGTCAGCCCTGGGATTTCTGCTGGTAGTAGAACTCTAGGAAGATCCACAACCACTCTAGAGCCTCCTGTAGCAAATTTATGGGGGAAAACTAGTCAGAAGCTAAAGGGGGACAGGCATGCATGAATTCCAATCTACATCACTA
The DNA here is from genome assembly GCA_028627135.1 of Pseudochirops cupreus. Classification (NCBI taxonomy): domain Eukaryota; kingdom Metazoa; phylum Chordata; class Mammalia; order Diprotodontia; family Pseudocheiridae; genus Pseudochirops; species Pseudochirops cupreus. The sequence continues at coordinate 344,946,863 of CM053583.1, read as the reverse complement.
AGAGTGCCTGTATTGATGAGAATGTAGATCCATTGGCATAGAGGGTATTATTAAAAGAAAAATAATAGCTAGTATGCATACAGCACTTCAAAGTTTGCCCAAGGTTTTACATTTATCTTGTCATTTGATCTGCACAACACCCCTAGAAGGAAGGTGCTATATTATTCTCATTTTACATATAAGGAAACTGAGGATGAAAAAGGTTAAAGTTAAATCATTCAAATTCTGACAACTAGAAAGTAAATTGCTCAAATTATAAACTGCTCAATTTCTTACAGCTAATAAGAGTTGGAGGAGGGACTAGATATAAATCAGGTCTTCTTATTCCAAGCCTAGCACTTTATTCTTCATCACTGAGCAGCTACTTTTTAAAAAATAAAAGTGATCTAGAGAACATCAGTATCTCCTCAAGCTAAAAGACTAATTTTTCTTTTCTATGAGAAAGACAGA
>CM053583.1:344922597-344945913 GCA_028627135.1 Pseudochirops cupreus | reverse complement strand
ATCAGCTATTTCACAAAGCCTTCTATTTTTTCATTTGTTTGGATCTGTTTTATAGTATCTTGATTTCTCATCAAGTCATTAGCTTCCATTTGCTCCAATCTAATTTTGAAGGAATTATTCTCTTCAGTGATTTTTTGAAATTTCTTTTCCATCTGGCAAATTCAGCTTTTTAAGACATTCTTCTCATTGGCTTTTTGGGCCTCTTTTGTCATTTGAGTTAGTATATTTTTTAAGGTGTTATTTTCTTCAGTCAGGCTGTTGACTTGCTTTTCTTGATTTTCTTGCATCATTCTCACATCTCTTCCTAGTTTTTCCTCTACTTCTCTTACTTGGTTTTCAAAATCCTTCTTGAACTCCTCCATAGCCTGTAATCAGTTCATATTTTTCTTGGTAGCTTTTGATACGGGGGTTCTGACTGTGTTGTCTTCCTCCTGTTCCATGCTTTGATCCTTTTTGTCCCCAAAAAAGGATTCTATGGTCTGTTTGTGCTTCTGTTGCTTGCTCATGTTGCCAGCCAATTACTTGACTTTTGAGCTCTTTACCAGAGTAGAACTCTGCTTCCAGAATGGAGAGAGCTTTGTCTCAAATTGCTGGGGTTTTCACAGCTGCTGGAGCAATTAGGGGGTGCTCTCTCTGCAGCCCCCACAGGCTCTGGCACCTGTTCACATACCCCAGGACCTCCATCCAAGGTTGTGATCCAGATCCAAGCAGGTCAAAGCAAGAGCAATTACCCTGTGAATGGTGGCTTGGTCCCCCTACAATCTGTAGGCTAGGAGCTCCTGAGGCAGCCCACAAAGTGTTGTCTGCACAGCTGCCACACCTCCACCACTTCTCACCCTGGGGGCAGGAGTCAGACTTCATTCTTCCATCCACCCCTGTTCCAACAGAGTTCCCCACTGACATTTTACTTTGTCTTTGGCATTTATGGGTTGAGACATCTGGAAACCACCATGGCTGCTGGTGCTTCACTCTCCTGAAGTCTGCTCTGGCCACTGCTGGTTGGGGCCTCCCTGGAGCTAAACCCACACCTAGGTGGGACTACCCTCAGTTCACAGAGTGTTTCAATGGACCCTTCTTGCTGGCCTGCCAGGCTGCCTTCAGTGGGAGATTTGTTTCTCTCTGTCACTTTGTGGGTTCTGTAGCTCTATAATTGTTTAGAGTCACTTTTCATGTGTATTGGAGGAAGTGGAAGCCAGAGCCATGGGGAAGTCCTGTTTCTACTCCACCATCTTGCCTTTGCCCCACAGTGTTTCACTTTAAATAATAAATTTTGATAGAAATAAACAAATTCAACAGTTATATAAGGCATAGATTTTCAATGAGAAAAAAATTACAGAATTTTTTTTGGTTTTTGGGGTTTTTTCTGCTTTTAAGAGGTGGGGGAAGGCTGGGCAATTGGGGTTAAGTGACTTACCCAAGGTCACACTGCTAATAAGTGTTTGGCTTCTGAGGCTGGATTTGAACTCAGGTCCTCCTGACTCCAGAGCTGGTGCTCTATTCACTGTGCCACCTAGTCACTCCAAAAACCTTAACTCTGCCCCTTACTATGTGAGTAACCATAGGCAAGTCATATCCCATCACTAAGCTTCAATTCCCTCATCTAAATAATGAAGGTGTTGGAGTAGAGGACCTTTGAGATCCCTTCGACCTCTAAGATCTACATTCATCCATAAAATGGGTTAAAGGGGCAAAATGGATTATAATAAAGGCTCAATTATGTAGTGTTTTATGGTTTGGAAAGCACTTTACATACATAAATTTATCCATTGACTAGAGGGAACTAGGTGGTACAGTAGATAGAATGACAGGCCTAGAGTCAGGAAGACCTGAGTTCAAGTCCAATGATTATCTGTGTGACATCATTCTAATCTCTGTTTGCCTCAGTTTCCTCAACTGTTATATAAGTATAATAATAGCCCCTACCTCATAAGAGTTTATTTTGAGGATTCTATGAAATAATAATCATGAAGCACTTAGCACAATGCCTGCCACATAGTAGGTATTATATAAAGGCTTATTCTCTCCTCTTCCTCACCCATTTGATACTCACAACAATCCTATGAAATATGTGCTCTTGTACAGACAAGGAAACTGAACCTCCTGAAGGCTGTTACTTACCCAGGGTCACACGGTTAGTAAGTGTCTGAGGCAGGCTTCAAACCAAGGTCTTCATGACTTCAGGTCCAGCATTCTAAACGCTATGTAACAAGGCCTCAGATTAGATCAGAAAGTGCAAAAACTTGTTTTATATGAAAAAGATACTTAAAATATAAAGAATTTTCAAAAGGACCAGAGTAAAATATAATATGTTTTAGGCACCAACAACAAGAAGCCAGCAGTGTAAGCCCAACTTTATATAAGAAAACAGTGAGAGGAAAAACAGCAAGAACTAGAGAAAATGCATGATTTTGCTTAAAGATACCACAGATAATGAAAAATATAGTAAGTGGGAGGGGCAGAGCCTGGGCCTGTGTCACAGCCTCAGGCATCTCTCTAAAAATGAAACAACATCAATATTAAATATGTATGTACTGAATGATGTAGTGTTTAAATAAAGGAAAAGCTACCTCAAATGCAAAAAGACTTTGATAGTAAGAAAACAATTTGAAGATGACTTTAACATGCCTCTTCAAAAATTAATAAATCTAACAGAAAAGTAAACATGAGAGAAATTAAACATATATACATACATTCATATATAAATACTTATTTGTGTGTTTGTATGTTTGTGTGTATATATTATGTACGTATGTATATACATATATATGTTTAGAATCTATTGCTGGTATTAAAGAAAATTTGCACATAAATCAGATGAGTCCTTCAATGTTGGAACAATAGACATTTTTATCTGGTATTTAAGGGAAGGCCACATAATTTAACTGAAAAAACCTAAGAGAGTACAGAGAAGGAGGAAAGGGGAATAAAGGATGAATACTTAGGCCATATCTAGCTCCCAAACTGGGAAAGCCAATCTAAAACTGGGGAAATTGACTGTTCTCCTATAAGGCCAGGATTGACACCTCCCTACTAGACTAACAACATTGTCTAACTAGAGGCAAGACTGATAACTTCAAAATGGGAAAGAAAAGGATAAGGAAGGAATATAACCAATAGTGCAGGCAGAGAGCCTCAGGCACTATGGTATTCAGGTCAGAGCAGGAGGAAGGAGTCCATGATAGTCTTCCAAGATGCACAGCTTGCTACATTGTCACACCAAGTTCTTGCTGGAACTCCTAGCCCCATCTTCACTCCATGCAAAACTTGGTAGCAGTCCCAGAATCAGGGCAGTTCCAGCTGTTTTATAGAGAGGATCACATTCTGCTTGGATGAGTCTGATTTGTTTTCCTACCTCTGAGCTTATAGACAAGTAAATGGTATTATATTTGGATGACTTCAAAGTTTAAGGAAAGGCTTTTTAGGATGGGATTTGAGGTGGGACAAATTGCATCTTTAAGTACTCAGGAAGGAGCTAGTGGAGATGGTGAAAAAATCTTAATTTGCAAAATAGTATTATAGCAAGCCAGGGCTTAGGACTGGTTGTCTCAGTTTCTCCAAGATTCTTTGGTTCAACCTTTTGTAGTACTGTCAAAAGTACCTCAAGCCTTCACACACACACATTCACACACACACACACACACACACACACACACACACACACACACGCACACACCAGTAAAAGCCTCAAAAGTGATGACCAACTGAGAAGGATAAGAGAGCAAAGAAAACTAAGCAGGGAGTGAGAATTTCCGGGATATATTTTAGAGGACCAGACAAACTGCAGGCATTAGCGTTCATGAGCAAACCAATTTACCTCCGGCTGGAAGTATGTCAGCAAGATAAGAAGTTTAACTCCTATTGTCTCAAAAATGTCCTTTCAGCTTTATAAATAATGTAGTATGTATATACACATATACATATACACATTTATACATATACACACATATATGTACATATATACATATATATATGGAAGCACAGCTTAAGCTCTTAAACACCATACAAAAGCCAAGAATTATTACTATTTCAACAAATATATATTTAGTCTTCATACTTTGTTTTATATACTGCTAAAAACTGTATTAGGCAGGGGGGCAGATGGAAAAATGACTAAATACGGAACCTGTCTTCAAGGAGCTCACAACAGTCCAGCAGGCATCTTATCTCCCATAAAACATCTAGGCAGTTTGTAGAGTAGCTGGTATCCTATTAGGTACTTTACTGGTCTTGTTCAGTCTATCATTGTTAAAAGCTCCACATTCATTTGTTGCATATTTTCATTGTTCACCTTTAAACTCAAATTCTGTGTTGCAATTATGTCCCCAAAGTGTAGAACAAGTCCTTGGTGCTCTAAACTCAAGTGTACAAAGTCAACTATAAGGCTTAGTGAGAAAATAAAGGTGTCAGATAAACTTCTTTCAAGCATGTCTGCAGCCACTGTCAGTAGGGAGACCCATAAGGATCTCAAATGATGCAGACATCACTGATAGATTATTTCAAACTGGTGCATCCTTCATGATCTCCAACACCATCTGCCAGTCACAAAGGACAGAGTGTCAGAGGTGATATTGAGACCTTGCCTTTCTTAGAGACTTCCAACAGCAGCAACTAAAATCCTAGCAACCCCTGTCTTGGTTTTTAGAGGGAAGCCAAGGTAGAGAGGTTTACAGCAATAGAGTATACAGTACAATGGCCTCACACTGCCATCTGACAGAGTGTAAGGTAAGATTCAGATTTTTAAATGTTTTAGTTTTAAGAATTTTATTTGCCATACGGTATTTATGGTACTACAGATTTCATGTGTTATGAAAAGTGAATATTGTCTGAAATCAATAGTTTTTATTGAGATCTTAGCACAAAAGGTCACAGAATTCTAGGGAATTGATAGCAAGAAAAACATTTTGCATGTTACCAATTTTATTTTGTGTAATGCATTTTACAGGTTATTTAATGGTTACCGTGTTAGGAAAAGTGCATATTATAAGGATTAATGTGTTATCATAAAGAATTATATACAGAAAATGGATTTTCAGAAATCCTTAAAGATTACAGGTTTTTTGGTGATTGAAGGAACCTAATCCCCTTTTTCTCATAGGTTCAATGTACCAACATTTCTGCATTACTTTTGTGCCATTTTCTAGGAATGTTACCCCCTGCAAAAGTTAAGGATTGAATGTATTATCACTGGCATTTTTAAATAAACTCATCCAGAATAGAAAAGGAATAAGGACAATTGTGCTCAAGTACCTGCGATTTGCTTCTTCCAAGAAATGACTTGATAGATATTTTCCCTTTGACCATCCATTTTTAATGTATTTTGTTATTTGCCTACACATTTCCATTAGACTTTTCTTCAAATCCTTTACAATATGTGTACGCTATGTAGTTGTATGTAGTATATCCCTGTGTGTGTATTTGTGTGTATGTACATGTATATGTATACATGTATACACACATATATGGATGTGTATATACCCAAATACAGTTTTACCCAGTGCTAAACAATCCATTTTAGAAGCTTGTTTTTGATACTCACTTTATGAGGTAGCTTTAAACAAGAGCTGAGGAACTAAAGTTATTTGCATTTGCCTCAAGAGGATAAAAATCTTTTCCTTTAGCTCTCTGATGCATGTAATGTTGGAGATTTACAGAAATAGACATCGTTTTCCCTCATGGATAAAAATACCCCTAGGCAGAAAAATAACTTTGCAGGTTGTAAATATCAGGTACTCTGCTTTATCAGCTATCCAGATAAAACACACAGGAATTTGAAGGAGATGGGGAAGATTGTGGAGTCATACAGTAAAAAAATCACCAATTTCCTTAAAATGCCAGAATACAAGCCTGCACCACAGAAACAGTCTTAGATTTTATAGTCCACTGTCTCTCTTCCTAGACCTCCTTTCTCTCTTCACTGTCATCACCACCAAACAAACTTTCCTTCTAGCCTTTTACTACCCTCACACCCCCAGTCAATTTTTAAGACATTCTTTTTTCATAGCTCTGCTGTAGTTTCCTGCAAGAATTCACAATGAATACCACATGTATTCAAGGACACATTTATATGGAGTGGAGTTAAGATGACAGAGTAGCAGGAAGAAGAATGTTTAGGGAAGCAGCTCCTGTGGGAAAAGGGCCAACCATCCACATCAACTGCCAACCAATTGCCATTCATAGACAAGCAAGTCAGACTAGTTGAAGAAACAAGGCACCCTGAGGGAGAGACAGGAGGCATAATATGCCAGGCAAGCCAAACCACCACCATCTTGACCACCATCACCCCTCTAACTCTGATGGAGACAGGCCAGAACCCTGATCTCAAAAACCTTTGGGAAATGCTAGGGAAGGTAGCCTAGCTGTACCAGATCTTAAATTGTATTATAAAGCAGCAATCATCAAAACCACTTGGTATTGGCTAAGAAATAGAAGGGTAGATCAGTGGGATAGGTTAGGTACACAAGACATAGTAGTCAATGATGATAGCAATCTACTGTTTGATAAATCCAAAGACTCTAGCTTCTTGGATAAGAACTCACTATTTGACAAAAACTTCTGGGAAAACTGGGAAATAGTATGACAGAAACTGGGCATAGATCAACGTCTAATATGAAATACCAGAATAAAGTCCAGATGGATACATGATCTAGGTACAAAGGCTGATGCTATAAACAAATTAGGGGAGCAAAGAATAGTTTATCTGTCAGATTTGTGGAGAATGGAGGAATTTATGACCAAACAAGAGACAGTAAACATTATATAATGCAAAATGGACAATTTTTATTACATTAAATTGAAATGTTTTTGTACAAAGCCAATGCAACCAAGATTAGGAGGGAAACAGAAAACTGGGAAAGAATTTTTATAACCAGTGTCTGTGATAAAGGCCTCATTTCTAAAATATATAGAGAACTGAGTCAAATTTACAAGAATGCAAGTCATCCCCCAGTTGATAAATGGTCAAAGGATATGAACAGGTAGTTCTCAGAGGAAGAAATTAAAGCTATTTATAGTCATATGAAAAAAATATTCTAAATCACTAATGATTAGAGAGATGCAAATCAAAACAACTACGAGCTACCACATCACACCTATCAGATTGGCTAACATGGCAAAACAGGAAGATGATAAATGTTGGAGAGAATATGGGACTATTGGAACACTAATTCATTATTGCTGAAGCTGTGGGCTGATCCAACTATTCTAGAGAGCAATTTGGAACTATGTCCAAAGGGCTATAAAAATGTGCATACTCTCTGACCCAGAAATACCACTTCCAGGGCTGTATCCCAACGAGATCATAAAAATGGGGAAAGGATCCACATGTACAAGAATATTTATAGCAGCTCTTTTTGTGGTGTCCAAGAACTAGAAATTGAGGGGATGCCCATTAATTGGGGAATGGCTAAAGAAGTTGTGACATATGAATGTAATGGGGATACTATTGTGCTATAAGAAATAATGAACAAGCAGACTTCAGAAAAAACTGAGAAGACTTATATGAACTGATGCTAAGTGAGGGGAGCAGAACCAGGAGAATATTATACACAGTAAACAGCCACAGTGTGCAAGGACTGATTTTGATAGACTTAGCCCTTCTCAGCAATGCAAGCACCTAAAACAGTTCCCCAGGACACATGATGGAAAATGCCAGCCACATCCAGAGGAAGAACTATGGAGTTAGAATGCAGAACAAAGTAGACTATTTTCTCTTTTGTTTTTTTTTTTCCTTCTTATGGTTTTTCCTATTTGTTATAATTCTTTTGGGCAACATGACTAATGTGAAAATGTGTTTAATAGGAATGTATTGTGGAGCACATATTGGATTGAAAGCAGTCTTACAGAGGGACAGGGGAGAAGGAGAAAATTTAAATTTATGGGAGTGAATGTTGAAAACTAAAAATAAATAATTTTTTTAAAAATAAATAATAAATAACAGTAATAAAAAATGATTTTTAAAAACCTCTGGAAGAGCAATGTTTCTAGTCCGGTGCCCACAGCCATCATCCTGGGAAGTAAACCCTACAGAGATGCAGTCTGGTAATTGCTCTTAAAGGTTACACAATCACATTTATTGAGGACACATAAAAGAAAGTTCTTGCCAACAAAGTCCTCAGCACTGACAAATGATTCAACATCAGAAACTGATAGCATTTTATAAGTGTAAATGACCTTAAGGAAAAGGCATTGTCATCTGCTTTACCATTGCACCCTATGTACTTTCCAGCCTTTCCATCTGCCTTCTAGCTGAAACTTTCCATATGTGTTATCTTCCCCACTGGAATGTGAGCTCATTGAGCACAGACTATCTTTTTGTATTTGTATCTCTGGCACTCAGCACAGTGGTTTGTACATAATAAGCACTTGATAAGGTCTTTTGATCCATTCATTCATGGGAGTCAATAGTGAGAATATGTTCTGTAGCACATACAACCCCTCACACTGAGGTCTGATTAAAGAAACTTGATGGAAGCAATAATTAAGAAACACCAGTACAAGGAGGGAGAGGCGAGCTGAGGCCCGAGATTTAGGGCTGCAGGACTCTACTGCTTTCACATTGAAAGAGACATCCTGGAGACCTGTCAGTCTGACAGCTCAGTCCATCCAAAGTTCCAATATCCGGAGGTGTTTTTTTTTAAAGAATGTGTTAATCTCCCCCATGAGCCACCTCATTTTATCTAGATTGTATCTCAGCTTCAGAATTAACATTGAAGTGCTGCTGCACTCTTGATTGATTTTTCTCTTACCTTGAGATCAAAGGGGCTCCAAAGCCTCACTATGATTTAAATCAAATCCTTTCAACTTGGTGGTGCAGACAGGACATCCCTGGTCCCAAGACCAATTCCAGCAAACTTGCACGTTATCAACTTCAGATTATTGCACCACCCCCTTAGCATTAGCAATAAACTATAAGGATTGGCTTCCTGACACTGTTTAACAAATAAATAAGGACACACTAAACATCCAGAATACAGATGCAAGGTCTTGAGCACGCACAAAATCTTAATATATTCCTCAGGGAGTTGTTTGGAGATGTTCACTCTCTCTTGACTTCAGTTTCCTATTAACAGGTAAAGTTGATACTTGGAATTCCAATAGGCATCAGCTGTTTTGATTTCCAACACTGAATCTAAAATCTCAGTTGTGGGTGATGCTTTTGTTCTTGGGCTTCAGAGGAAAGTGAGCAACAAAAGAAGGAATTGGAGCAAACAGTAATCCAGCTTAAACTCTGCCACGTTTTTTAGCAATTCTAGACCTGGAATCATATTAGTATTTAAGTTATATGTGTACCCTGAGACATTTTGGTTATTTCCTCTTTGAATACAGCAATCCAACAAATCCAGGCATAAGCAAAGAATGTATCTACATACAGAAAAACAGGAAAATATGACTGGCATTCAAATTGGTTTTTTTTCTTGTGTGCAGCCATATTATTCACAGAATCACAGTATCTCAGAGGCCATTAATTCAACCTGCATCTAAACAAAAATCCCCTCGATCACATATCTAGCAATTAGTCAAGCAGTAGTTGCTTGAATGTTTCCAATGAGGGGGCACCTATGCCTCTTGAGGGCATTCATTTCATTTGGAGATGGCAGTAATTGTTAGGAAATTTTTTCTTGTGTCACATCACAATTTGCTTCTTTACTTGTACCCATTGCTCCTAGTTTTGCTCTGACGCTAAGCAAATCAAATCCCTCCTCCACATAGTGGTCCTTCAGTACTGAAAGAAAGCTATTATGTGCCCCCCACATTTTCTCTTCTCCAGGTAAAAGAGCATGATTGAAGAGCCTCAATATTATGCCATATACTGACAAGTTCCTTCAACTTGGAAACAGAATATTACATGGATGGTGAGTGGTGTCATTAGAGAGTAGACTGACAACACCCCATGCAAGAACAATGGCAGAGTTGGTTTGATTGTCATTCATGGTTCCAGAACTGGAAAGTGGGGGGTTGGGGAGAAGTAAAATGGAGAAGTGGGGGGACAAAAGGGCACACCATGATGGGGAGGCCGTCATCTAATTGTTAGATATGCCTCTTAGTTCTGTATCATCTGCAAGTCTGATAAGTATGTTGTTGCTCAGTTGTGCCCAACTCTACATCGTCCCATGGACCATAGCATGCCAGGCCCTCCTATCCTCACTATCTTAAGTCTGTCCAAGTTCATGTTTATTGTTTCCATGACATTTTCTATCTATCTCATCCTCTGCCATCCCCTTTTCCTTTTACCTGTCTTTTCATTATTTGGCCAAATTTTTTAAGCTTCAGCTTCAGTATTTGAACTTTCAGTGAACAGTCTGAATTAGTTTCTTTAAGTATTAACTAATTTGATCTGCAAGGGACTCTCAAGAATCTTTTCCAGTACCACAATTTGAAAGTGTCAGTTTTGCAGTGCTCAGCTTTCCCTATAGTCCAATTCTCACAGCAATACATTGCTAACTGGATAAACTATAGTTTTGACTATACAGACTTTTGTTAACAAGGTGATATCTCTGCTTTTCAGCATGCTATGCAGATTTGCCATAGCTTTCCTTCCAAAGAGCAAGCATCTTTTAATTTCATGGCTGTCTATAGTGATCTTTGAGCCCAAGAATATAAAATCTGAGACTGTTTCCATTTCTTCTCCTTCTATATGCCAGGAATTGATGAGACCTGTTGCCAAGATCTTAGTTTTGTTGATTATTCTCATATTAAGTTTCAAGCTAACCTTTGCACTCTCCTCTTTCACCCTCATGAAGAGGCTTCTTAACTCTTCTTCACTTTCTCCCATCAGAGTGATATGTCTATATATCTGAGACTGTTGATATTTCTCCTAGAAAACTTAATTCTAGCTTCTGATTCATTGAGCCTGGCATTTCACACGATGTACTCTGAGTATAAGTTAAATAAATCAGGTGACAATATACAGCCTTGTTGTATTTCTTTTCCAACTTTAAACCAATCAGTTGTTCCATGTTCAATTCTAACTGTTGTTTCTTGGCTCACCTAGAGGTTCCTTGGGAAACAAGTAAGATGATCTGTGACTCCTATCTCTTTGAGGACTTGCCACATTTTGTTGTGATCCACACAGTCAAAGGTTTTAGTGTAGTCAAGGAAGCAAAAGTAGATGTTTTTTTGTAACTCACTTTCTCGATAATCCACTGAATATTGTCAGTTTGGTCTCTAGTTCTTGTCTCTTCAAAAATTAGCCTGCTCTTCTGGTAACTCTCAGTTGACATATTGCTGAGGCTTAGTTTGCAGAATCTTAAGCATAACTTTGCTGGCATGTGTAATGAGTACAATTGTTTGATAATTTGAACATTCTTAGTCATTGCTTTTCTTTAGGATTGGAATGTAGACTGCTCTCTTCCAAGCCAGTGGCCACTGTTAAGTTTTCCAAATTTGCTGGCATATTAAATGCAGCACTTTAACAACATTGTCTTGTAGGATTTTAAATAGCTTAGCTAAAATGCCTTCACTTCTACTAGCCTTATTGTTAGTACTGCTTCCTAAGACCCACTTGACTTCATTCTCTGGGAGATCTGGTACTAAATCAATAATCACACCATCATGGTTATCAGTGATGTTAAGATGATTCTTGTAATAGTTTATCTATATATTCTTGCCACCTCTTAATCTCTTCTACTTCTAAGTCCAGACTATTTGTGGTTTTTTATCATGCCCATTTGTTCATAAAAAATTCCTCTGCTATCTCTAATTTTCTTGAAGAGCTATCTTGTCTTTCCTATTCGATTGTTTTCTTCTATTTCTTTGCATTCCTCATTTTTAAAAAACCTTTCTCATCTCTCCTTGCTATTCTCTGGAATTCTTCACTGAGATGAGTATATCTTTCCCTTTAACCTTTCCCTTTTGTTGTCCTTCTTTCCTCAGCTATATGTAAAGCCTCATCAGACAGCCATTTTGCTTTTTTGCTCTTCTTTTTGTTGCTACCTCCTGTACAGTATTGTGAACATCTATTCATGGCTCTTCAGGCACTCTATCTACTAGATCTAATCCCTTAAATCTATTCATCACTTCTACTTCATATTCATGAGAGTTGTTATTCATATTATACTTATACAGTCTGATGGTTTTCCCTACTTTCGTCAATTTAAACTGAATTTTGCAACAAGAAGTTCACGATCTGAGCCTCAGTCAACTCTAGATATTATTTTGACTGTATACAGCTTCTCCACTTTTGGCTGCAAAGTATGTGATCAGTCTGATTTTTATATTGACCATCTGGTGACGTCCATGTGTAGAGTTACCTTTTGGGTTGTTGTAAAAGAGTGTTTGCTATGACCAACACGTTATCTTGACAAAACTCTATTAGTCTCTACCCTGTTTCATTTTGTATTCCAAGGCCAAAATTACCTCTTATTCCATTTAACTTTTAATTTCCTACTGATCCTCTATAATGAATATAACATCTTTTTTAGTATTATTTCTTGAAGATGTTGTAGGTCTTCATAGAACTGATCAACTTTGGCCTCTTTGGCATCAATGATTAAAGCATAGACTTGTATTACTGTGATGTTGAACAGTTTTCCTTGAATTCAAACAGAAGATATCATTCTGTCATTTTCGAGATTATAGCCTAGCACTGCTGTTCTCATCCTTTTATTGACCATGAGGACTATTCCATTTCTTCTCAAAGATTCTTGCCCACTGTGGAATATGTAACGATTACCTGAATTAAATTAACCCATTCAAGTTCACTGACACTTAAGATGTCAATGTTTAATCTTTCCATCTCCTATTTGACCACATCTAGCTTATCTTGGTTCATAGATCTTATATGACAGTTCCTTTTAAATATAGATCATTACTGCTCTAGACTTTTGTTTTAACACTTGCAGTTGAGATTCCCTTTGGCTTTGGCCCAGCTTCTTCATTAGTACTGAAATGACTCATAGTTGCCTCTCCTCTTTGCCAGTAGCATTCTAGACATCTTCTAACCTGAGGGACACATCTTCCGGTGTCATATCTTTTATCATTTTAATATTGTCCATGGGGTTTTCTTGGCAAAGACACTGGAGTAGCTTTGCAGTTGCCTTCTCCAGTGAATCACCTTTTGTCAGAACTCTCCTCTATGACCTGTCCCTCTTAGATCATATCTTGAACAGCATAAATCATAGTTTCATTGAGCTATGCAAACCCTTTCACCATGACAAGGCAGTTATCCAGGAGGAGCTGATAACTATACCAATTGCCTTTAACCAAATCATTGGTAAAAATATTAAATAGCAAAGGATCAAACAAATATCACTGGTGTACTCCACAAGACATCCTTCAAAGTTGACATCAAATCATTAACTGCTGAGTTTGGGGTTCAGTCAATCATTTCCCAATCAATCGATCAATCAACAAACCTTTTTTAAGCACTATGTACTAGGCATCAAGTTCATTTTACTGATCTTGTTTGCAAGAGCACTATTATAAACTTTGTTCATTGCTTTGCTAAAATCTAGATATCTGAAGATGTACTGGGTCTAGTAATTTGAAATCATCCAGGGCCAAAGATATTCTACAAATATCTTTCTATTTATCATGTTTATCAATTTCCTTTTTTTTACTTTCCAATGCAAGGATTATTCTCTTTGACAGATAGAAGAGAAGCAAAATAAGACCTGGACAGTTCTGCTGTCTCTCTATTACCATGATCTTGTCTATCATAAGCAACAATATTATATCTTCTCTGATTCAAATATTTTCACAAATAGAAAGTTTAAAAAACATTTTGTTCATCTTTATCATTTTTGTCAGCCTTACTTCATTCTGACCTTCAGCACCCTGATACTGTACTTATGGAGCTACACCATATTTTGGAATTAATTTTCTGTTACTGACTCTTACTTTCTTCATCTAAGTACATCTTTTTAAAAATTTAATTTAGTCTGTTATCCAAGACAGACAAGGAATTGATTTAAGTAAATAGAAAAAAAAAGCTATTTCCCATTTGATAAATGGTCCAAGGATATGAATAGGATGTACTCAAAAGAAGAAAACAAGGTAGTCAACAACCATATGAAAATGCTCCAAATCAATAATGATAAGATGTGAGAGAATGGGTAGACTAATGCATTTGGGCAGAGTTGTGAATTAGTTCAAGCATTTAGTAAAGCAATTTGGAGCTACATCTAAAGTTACTAAATTGTACATGCCTGTTGACCTAGTGACAGCCCTAGTAGATATATATCACAAAGAGTGAAAAGAAAGAGGGAAAGACTACATAGGTAGATAGATCGGTAGATAGATAGATAGATGGATAGATAGACAGATAGATGCAGGTATATACATATATGTGAATATTCAAAAACATTTGTTGTTATAGAAAAAAAAAACCCTGTTAACTAAGATAATGCTAATTACAGTTTAGTAGATAGTCTTCAAGAGTACTGATGGCTAAAAAAAATCCACCGCTCTCTAGCTAACTTAATGATGAGGTACTTTCCACTTATCTAAACTGATCCTTGAATGACAGACATTCATTTCTCTACTGGATCCATACTGAAAGTCTATCTATCTTGGTAGCTCCTATCAGAATTTGTGCTCCACTTACATAACCTTTAAGAACTCAGGGTCACCTCCACATAACAACAAGGTTTGAGAGCAGAGCCTGACTTGACATTGATGATAAATTTATAAAAACTACGGTGCAGAATAATGATACAAACTTTAAAAAGATAGAAAATGTGGTTTGGTTCAACAAGCATTTAGCACCTACCACATCAGGTTTTGTGGAATACCCTGGGGCTTACAAAGATGAAAATAAAATATCCCATGTCCTCAAGGAACTTATATTTAATAGTCAACCATACTTATTAACACCTACTAGGTACCAGGCATTGCACTAGTAGGATGCAAAGTCTGAGAAAAAAAAAAGATGATTTCCTACTGTGGTATTAGGAAAGACTTTCTTGAAGATACTGGAATTTTGGAAAGTAGACTATTAACAGGTCTAGAGAGGAAAAGGGGCAAACCAAATGCAGGTAGGAGCATGAGCAAAAGTAAAAAGGGCACAAAGCAATAAACACGTATGATGGAAAATGAGCAAGCCAGTTTGGTTGAGGCATAGGACATATGATTGGGAATACTCTAAAATAAAACAAAACGTCTAGGAAGAAATCAACTTGGGAAAGACTTTGAATGCTAGGCTATGGAGTTTCCAAATCTTTCTTACCTAAACCCTGTTGTCCCAAGCAATGAGCCACAATATTATGGATTGTTAGGTTGGAATAGAAAGCTTCCTGACAGGGCCCTCTATTTAAAGGAAAATTCTCTTTTCTTTAGCACATTTTTCTGGAGGAGGAAACCAGCATTGTCTTCCAGGCCTAGACTTTACTTGATAACTTGGGTTAATATATTCAGAGAGTGTATGTGGAGGAATTGGGCGGGGGGAGGGGTCCCTGCTGAACTTGTAAGTAAATTTTCAGAGTGGTATAAATACCAAAAGGAACATGTAAGATGAACAATAGAAGAAAATAGAGGTGTTATGGAGAAAAATACCTCTCCAAGTGCTTTTAATGGAACTTTCACTAGAGCAACAGTACAGCAAATAGCTACAGATTACATGCAGGAACATAAAACAGGCTGGCTTTTGTCCCGTCTGGACCCATCGCCCCAAGTTAGACCATTCCAAGAGATGCAATGAAGGACTCTGGACCAATACGGTGGGTGCTTCTCCATAGCAGGCTGCTCATCTTCTGCCATCGTGACCCTTGGATTTATAACAGTGAGAAGACACTCATACTAGAGGTGCCAGCTAGGAAACTAGAAATAGCCAAGACAATTTCCTTTCCACTTATCTCCTCCTTTCCTCTTTCCTTTCTTCTCCTCTGCTCTGCTCTCCTCTCTTATTCTGTTCTTTTATTTCCTCTCCTCTCCTCTCCTATTTTCTCCTCTCCTCTCTTCTCCTCTCCTTTCCTATTGTCTCCTCTCCTCTCCTCTCTTCTCCTCTCCTCTCCTCTCCTTCCCTTTCCTTTCCTCTTCTTTCCTCTCCTCTGCTTTCCTTTTCTGTCAACTATTATGCTCCGTTTTCTCTTTCCCTCCAAACAGAAGTGTACTGAAACTACAGCTTGTTCTGGGTATTGGCCCAAGGGATCCAATTGTTAATTTTCAGGGTGAGCATTTATGCCTCAGAAATCAACAAACCCTACAAATTATTGCTTGATTTATTATTCTATTGGTTGTTTAGACTTAAGAACGTGTTGGGGAAATGTTAATAATTCATATTAAACTTAAAAGTGTGTTTTTCTTTTTACATTTACCAACATGCCACTATACCTCACTCACTATCCCCTGAGATTTGTTATTGCAAATCTGGTGATGTCAGAGCTAAAAATAGGGTCCCTTTCATAGAATCATAATTTTAGAACTTGAAGGGAATTTAGGGATCATCAGTTATGTGGTACAGTGGATAGAGCACCAGACCCAGAGTCAGGAATACCTGAGTTCAAATCCATCTTCAGACAGTAGCCATGTGACCCTGGTCAAATCATTTAACCCAGCTTGCCTCGATTTCCTCATCTGTAAAATGAGCTGGAGAAGAAAATGACTAAACCACTCCATTTTCTTTGCTAAGAAAACCGCAAATGGAGTTGCAAGGAATCAGACACAACTGAAATGACTGAAAAACTATAAGAGATCATCTGGTCTATTCTGCTAATTTTATAGATGAGGAAATCAAGGTCTACAGAGGGAAATGAATTGCTCATGCCACACAGCCAGTTTGTAACAGAACCACTATTAGAATTTAACATCACTGATGCCCAAACCAATGTCCTTTTCCCTACTGCCTTTTCATCCATCCTAATCCCTCTTCTGTGGTCACAGGGCTTTCTTCAGAGAGAATAGCAGAGTTTCTCAGACATTATCATTTGTACGTAGAAATGGGAAAACCATCCCTCCAGCTAGCATGGTAGGAGGAAGCAAAGTCATTACTTCCTTGCCTATGATAATATTGGTTGCTACCTAACCTATGTAGTTAAGAACAAAGCCTACCTTGTAAAATATTTTTGTTTTCTGACTAGCTAGTGGTGACAGATACTCTTGTAGAATAAATGAAAATGGATTATAATAAAGGGATGGAAAAATCAATGAAGAGAGAATTCAGACCGAGACGTACAAACGTATCTACTTTGCATTGGTATTTTGAGTTTTCCTTGGTGTGAGTACTACCTCCACTGACACAAATTGCAACTATTTTTCTTTTTATTAGTGGTGAAAAACATTAGCCAGTGCCAAATTCTCATCACACTTAGTTAAGCCAGACCCTCAACAATAGACTATGGTAGAGGCAAAATCTTTCCAGATCAGTAGAATCCATCAGAACCAGCACTTTGTTAGAATAACCTACCTTCTTTTTTTCGCTTTTTTTGGAGGGGAGAAAGCAAGGAAATTGGGGTGAAGTGACTTGCCCAAGGTCACAGAGCTAGTTTTTGTGTTAAGTGTCTGAGGCCAGATTTGAACTCAGGTCCTCCTGACTCCAAGGTCAGTGCTCTATTCACTACACCACATAGCCACCCTAGAATAACCTTCAATAGTCCATCAAAACATGGGAGGACATTTTTAGAGGACATATAAATCAAGACAGAAAAAAATCTTTCCTCCTCTTTTATTTGTATATCTAAATTTAGTGTGGGTCCTAGAGTCTTCAGTCCAAAAGCTGTGACTGTTTGAGAATTAGAGTCTGGTATATTGAGGTGGAGCTGAAGACCTGGGGCCAGGTCCCAGTTCTACCACTTAATTGCTGTATGATGCTGGTCTGGTCATTTAACCTCTCTCTGAGTATCAGTTTTCTCATCTGTAAAATGGGAACTTGCAAAACACTTGCAATGTTTACTTCACAAGGTTATTGTAAGGAAAGTAATTTGCAAACCTTAATGTGTTATATAAATGTGAGCTATTATCAGGGCCCCATTTTGTGTGGCGTGTCATTCTCTATTTAAGAAACCCTTGAACTCAGGATTTGGCAAATAAAAGGAGCAACCATTTATTTTTAACTGTGACAACTTAGAGTCAATTTTCTCTACTTTCTCCTTAAGGAATCTCTCTTAAATTGAGATTCTGGCAAACCTTTCTCTTCACATGTGCCAACTTCTTTGTGTACATATATAACCCAGCACTATATACTGTACAGGAACTCGATATTTAATTGGGGCCAGATATGAGTAGCACAGTATTTCAGTTGTGGCTCCCCAAGCAAACCCTCTTCAGGCCCCCATCCTTGGGAATGTCTTAATCATACAGCCTTCTTTGGGTGTCCTGTCTTCCTATTCCCTTTCTTTTGTGCAACAGTTATAGAGATATGAAATTACAGGATTTCTTTCTCTCAAGCATGGGTGATTTTAATTGTGATCTTGGGGGCAGTATATATCCCCTCTTGTAGAGTAGGAGGGTTTGGTTAGGTACAAGCCTGATGCTGTAGCTACAGATAGTTCAGGAAATTTTCTTAGAGATGCACCTCTCCCACTTCCACCTTAACCTAAATACTTCTCCACTAGGGCTTAAAATGTAAAATTGTCTGCCTTCTACATTTCATAAATCTATTATAAATTGGTTAGTTCCTTTGCCCATACTCAGAACTCATGGAAAATCTCCTAATATATCTCATACTTCATTTCTCATTAAGAGTCTTATTTTTCTTCCACCCTTTTATATACACCAAAATGAAAGCAAGTCTAATCAACAAGCATTTATCATGCATCTATGTGTGTTAAATACTGTGCTATGTGTAGTGCTGTCATTATAATTATAACATATATCATATATCATATATCATTACATATCATGTCTATATATAACATATTATATAAAATATTATATATAATATATATCATTATAAGAATATATTTATCACCAAAAAAATAGAACTTAAAAGATGCACTATTAATACTCCAAGCAGCTTTTAATGTTCAGTTAAAAGGTTAAGCTTCTGTATTCCCAGGAGCAACAACCTCTGTTAATGGACAAGTTTATAGTCTCAGTTTTCCCAAGGGAAGAGATGCTCCCAGAAGCCATAGACCAAAGAGAGATATTTTCCATTCCACCCAAATGTTTCAGTCACAATGGGGTGAAAATATATTGTCTCACTATGCCCTCAGTAGCATATTACGTAGTTCAGCAGAGTTTCCAGGGTCAGATACAGTCTTTTCCCAGAGACTGCTGCTTACTCTCCCTCACCCTCTAATTTCCCCTCAATGACCAGCCAAACAGACTCTGCTTCTTCTCTGGTTTAGATCCAGTGGGTATAACTAATCTCTCTGGCATGTTTGTGGACCTCTGAACCCCAGACTCTGGAGGGAGAATAAATAAGTGAGTGAGTGAATGAATGAATGGAATTTTTTAAGGGCTAGGTGCCAAAAACTGTGCTAAACACAAGGAATACAAAGACAAAAGAATAGTCTCCACCTTCAAAGACTTAACATAATAGGACATAATAACACATATAGGAGAGGGATGGCTAGAAAAGGTTGTTCTTATCTGGGGAGTCAAAAATGGTGGGTGGAAGGGAAAATTAGAAACAAATAAATAAACAAAAAATTTTTATTAAAAAAAAAGAAATGGCAGGCAGAGTTATAGGACATTATTGAAATATTCATTCCTGGGGTGGCTAGGTGGCACAATGAATAGAACACTGGCCCTGAAGTCAGGAAGACCTGAATTCAAAACTGACCTCATACACTTAACACTTACTAGCTGTGTGACCTTGGGCAAGTCACATAACCCCTGCATTCCCACCTCCAAAAAAAAGCAAAACAAAACCAAAAAAAAGAAAAAAGAAAGAAATATAGAAGCAACAGTAGTATTATTGGACCACTATTTCTAGAACAAGAGATAGGAGTGGGAAACGAGGCAGGGAAGGAAGAGTATAGGATAGACGAATGATATTGAAAGTAAAGCATGGTTTGGGAGGTCTTAGACCAACTAATGGACCAACTTGGACCAATGTAATGAACTGTCACAGATCAAGAGAGCAAGGAGAAGGATACATCAGAAAAATCTCCTCCAGAAAGATCCAGTGCCTGAAATCCTTGAGCACAGAAGCTCATAAACTTAAAGTTAACCCGGAAGCAAATCTCAAAGTTAGTGCTACCCCAGAAATGTCCTTTCTCTGGTAAAATGTTAGATTCATGCATCATGCTGTCTATGGAATGCAGATCCCCATCCTTTACATAGGTCAGAGTTCAGGAAGCAATGTCCCCGAGTTCCCTTCCCAGACTGTATGCAAGCACATGTCTCCTATTACCATGCATTTCTACCATGTACTTAGTCTACTTGCCATATTTGATTATGATTGGAATTATGGGAAGGAGAATCCCCTCTTCACTACCTTAGTGCACTCTGAGCAAAATAGAAGAGAAAAGATGAAGAGTAAGTCCTTCCTCACTGTCCAACTGAAATGCATCATTTGACTTATGAACTTAAGTTTTATCAGACTCAAATTCTATTGAGAGGTCAAGTGGTTTGCCAAGGATCACAGAGCCTGACTTCAAGGCCACCTTCCTGTAGCCATACAGCACAATGTCTCTTTGCATATAATAATAAGAACAGTTAGCATTTATGTAGCATCTACTGTATACTAGACTCTGTGCTCAGTGCTTTACACAAACATGATCTCATTGGATCTTCATAACAATCCTGGGAGCTATTGTCCTCACTTTACAGTTGAACCAACTGAGGCAGATGGAGGGTAAGTGAGTTTTCCAAGGTCATACAACTAGTAAGTGTCTGAGGATGGATTTGAACTCAGGTCCTCCTAAGACTAGGCTGAGTGCTCTATCCATTGTGCCACATAGTTACTATTTCATCTTTGTGTATTGTACGTATATTGTAGAAGAGTTTGGATCTGTATAAATGGAAGGAATATCCATACTGATTAAATCACAGAACTTTAAAAGTTCCAAAAGTGATATAAATGTATTTGTACATTTTGATCTAAATTTTCTATAATTACTCTAACAACAACAACAACAGAAATAATTATCATTTGTAAATAAATTATATATAATATGTCATGTAATTATATATATATGTATATATATAATCACTTACATAGAGGTTTAAGGTTTACAAAGCACTTTATGTGTGCTATCTCATTTTATCTTCACAACAACCCTGTGAGGTAAGTGCTATTACCACGCCCCATTCACAAATGAGCAAACTGTGGCAGAAAGAGGTTAAGTGACTTGCCCAGGGTCACATAGCTAATAAGTGTTTGAGAAAGGATTTGAACTCTTCTTCCTGGTTCCAAGTTCAGCATTCTATCCACTCTGCCACCTCACTTTCTCTGTAGATACAAATATGGGCCCAGATATAAATGGAGATGTTAGAGATACAGAGTCCAAGAGCAAGCAACCCAGAGGGAGAGAATTTCAGGCATGGGATATAGTCTGTGCAAAATTGCAGAGGTGGGTGAGATGTTGCATTCAAAGGGTGAAATACTCTGAAAAAATAAGGATGGGTCAAGGGACCAGAGGTCATGAAGAAGGTCACACAAAGGTCACAAGAATAAGATTGGTATGACTGAGTGGATAAAGTAGACAGATAGAAAGTTGTAGACAGATAGTGAAATGTCCCAACCATGTGCCTTGAAGACACATAGATCTATATTGCCTTCCTATATCACTTTCCAAAAGACAGCAAGGTCTAGGGTAAGACAATGCTAGTGGAGCTGAAACAGAATGGAGAATGCTTCAGTTGGAAGTGAGAACTTTGCAAAATTGCTTGCTATAATTTTGAAAGGGGTTTTCAAGATAAATATTCAAGTTACTGAGGGTTATGGAAGGAAATTGGTTGGAAAAAAATAAGACCCAGACTCAAATACTAAAATTATTGACAAAGACAGCAGAATAGCTTAGAGGCAACAGCTGGAAGAATGGGGAGAAGACGGAATAAGTAGACTTCACTGAACTCAAAAGAGAATGGCAATGAAAGCTGGAAGTAGTAAAATATTCTGGAAGGAGTAGAGTGCAGTAAAGAGTTTTACTGGGGTGGCGAGGTGGCGCAGTGAATAGAGCACTGGCCCTGGAGTCAGAAGGACCTGAGTTCAAATCCAGCTTCAGACACTTAACGTTTACTAGCTGTGTGACCTTGGGCAAGTCACTTAACCCCACCTGCCCAGCCTTTCCCCCTCAAAAAAAAAAAGCAAAAAAATAAATACGAGTTTTATTGTCCATTCTCTTGGCCCTAGGATCAGTTAGACCGGTGTGGTTCTGTTGTTCAGTTGTGTCAGACTCTCTGTGACTCTACTTGGGGTTTTCTCGGCAAAAATACTGAACTGGTTTGCCGTTCCCTTTTACAGCTCATTTTACAGATGAGGAAACTGAGGCAAACAGGGTTAAGTGACTTGTCCAGGGCCCCACAGCTAATAAGTGTCTGAGACCAGATTTGAACTCACAAAGATGAGTCTTCCTGACTCTAGACCTGGCACTCTATGCACTATGGCACCTCCCAGTCACTCTGGTGCGGCATACTTACCCCGACAGACAATTTGTGGAGTTAATAGACCTCAAAGTCAGAGATAGAACTTGTAACAATGGCATTTTGGTGTACACTTCTACAAATTTTATCATTTAACTTTCCTTCTAGTACCCTCCAGGATAAAATACAAAATTTGTTTGATGTTCAAAGCCATCCTTGACTTCCCACATCCCCAGACTCCAGTCTTCTTACTCTTGACTTTCCATCCCCTCCATGTATTCTTTGATGCAATGACAGTAGCTTCCTTGCTTTTCCTCATACAAAATGCTCTGTTTACCAACTCCAGGTATATTCCCTGGCTGTTTCCTATGCATAGAATGTTCTCCCTCCTCACCTCTGCCTCCTGGTTTCCTTGGTTTCCTTCAAATCCCAGACCAAATCTCACTTTCTACAGGTAGCCTTTGTATCCCTTTTGTTATTTCCATCTCGTCCTGGCTATAGCTTGATTGGACATAGTTGTTGGCATGTCTTCTCAATTAGACTGTTGTAAACGCCATGCACCAGCAGATTCCCAAAGGAACAGCTTTTATAGTTCAGATTACAAAATATAGTGAACACTCTGTTTATTCCATTACAAATCAAGACAAACATTCAAAACATTATAATCTTCACAACATTACATCTTATCACAGAAAATGGCCACACAGTTTTCACTACAGTGGCCACAATATTCAGAGCAAGGAACAATAGAATCAAACCTCCACTCATGGGGCAACTCAATCATTAACAAGAAACAATAGAATACTCAAACTTCCACTCATGGGGCAACTCAATCATTAGTCATTCAATCAATTCACAATAGAATGCTTAAACTTCCACTCATGGGGCAACCATTAACTTAATCAGTCACTA
>CM053583.1:344910135-344922097 GCA_028627135.1 Pseudochirops cupreus | reverse complement strand
AGGTATTATTTAGTATGCTTGACAAAGTAAATTAGAAAGTAGACCCTAAGCTAAATATATAAGCCAATTGCATTTACATGAAGAATTACACTATTTTAGAAGGTCTTAATAAAATAATCAATAATAGTTAGCATTGTAATGTACATGCTGCCAAAGAGGAAGAGCTCATTGCTTAATACCAAGAACCCCTCTGGGAGGAGGGGCATTGTTACCTGTGATTTACAGAAGAAAAAGCTGAGGCACAAAAATATCATCTCTACCTGACCATCACTAGGGGGAAAATTTTTACTGACTTGAGATAATGAACAGTTTCCATGTTCCACTCAATGAAATATTCTACATCAAACTCTTGTGTGCAATTCTGTTGGAGGAATATTACCACACAAAAAAGGGACCAATGTGAGAAAGACGGAGGGAAATCTTTAGCACCAAATTGTATTTTGGAAATATTGAGACTCAGGTAAGTCTACATATATAATTTAAAGTCCCACCAACAACATTTTTTTGTTAATTACTTCAGAAGTAATTATGTGGTCCTTTTGAATATTATTGGAAGAAAGGATAGATGGATGGAAAGAAGGAAGGAAAGAAGGAAGGAAGAAAAAGAAGGGGAGAGGGATTTGCATCAGGAAAATGCTGAACATTCTTCAGAGTAGAAAGAAACAACAATGAGTATGCCTAAGTTATCTGCCTTAGAACTCTGTTGCTCTGCTGAATGCATAATTTATCTGTTTGCTAGCATATAGAATGGCAGCGTGAAATTGTAAAAGGGCCATTGAATTGGGAGTGTAGAGACTAGAGGTTAAGTCCTGGCTGCCATTTATTACTATGGATGTGGGCAAGTAATTTATATTCTTTGGGTCTCCATTTTTAATCTATAAAATTATAGGGTTTAAGTAGAAGATCTGAAGACCTTCAGCTCACATGACCTATGGCTCCAAGATATATTTATATAATGATTAAGTGCCTCCCATTTTGTTAGATTGTTAGAAAATTTCATGCTAATCTATTATCTATTTCAAATTCTGCTCCATTTGAACTCAGGTACCATAGCTCATTCCACAACTGTTAAATTTTATTTTTTTCTTAAAGTAAGCATGGTGAAAATTTCCAAAGGAGTCAAATTTCTGAATTAGATCCCCTTTACATTCAGATTCTATAGAGTCATAATCAGCTAGAAGTTCATTGGTACAAACAGAGCTAGATCAATACTTGACTGTTATAAGTTAATAAGCCTAAAATTAAATATTAGGAAGACTCATCATTATATAAGCATTTCCATTATTCATATGTTTCTTTATTTGAGCATAACTCCTAATCACAAATGATGATTCCACAGGAGTAGAAAATGGAAATGTAGGGAAAAGATTTATAAATTTTTTAATTGTGTAAAACTCTCACTGAAAAGTTTGCCTACTTCATAGTGTATTTTAATTTAACACTGAGTACTTGACTGAGTATTTCCTCCTAAAAGTTTAAGTATTTCAATGAAACTTGTAAGGATTTTAAACAATCAGTATTTAGAAGTTGAAAATAATACAGGTTGCAGATAGAATGATACTTTCCATTAATTATTGAAGATAAATGCAGTTCAAAGAAAGATTAAAGAACTAAATCCTCATAGAGATTTGTGATTTTGTTGACTTTGATATTCCCAAGAAGTTCTGGGTCATGTCATCAATAAGATGGACAACTGGATATTTTGTCTTATCTTCACAGTCTTTCCAAAATAAAAATTATGTATAAGAAGTTAAATAATTATAGTTGTCTCCATAGTCTAAAGGAGTGAGCATTCCAATAAGGTAACAACCTGATGAATGAACCATGGAGAAAGAGAAGGGAGCTCGTTCAGCATGACCTTTACCCTCAGGGCTCATGCTCTGACTGGGCTATACAACGTAACCCACAGGTTTGTGCTGTAGGATCCTCTCAGCAGTCTATGGGTGATGTGTCTCTTCGTGATTAGTTAGTCTGGCCTTCAGAGAATAGGATCAATCTGTTCCTGGGGTATATTTGAAGCCTTTCCAGTTTGGTAGGACCTTCTAGAGTTTGGATTATACTAGCTCAGCTTCAAAGAACCCAAAGTCATCTCTACATTATGATAGACTTTTGTGGAGAACTTCTATATGTTTCTATGTCTATGTCTATATATACTTCTATGTTTATATGCTATTTACAAAACATTTATATGTTACTAATATAAAATCCTATATGAATTTTTCTGAAGAAAAATACAAGCTGTCAACAGTTACTTGAACAGATGCCTAAAATTATTAATAATCACATAAGAGCAAATTAAAACAACCTTGATAATCATACCTCTAAAGTTAGAAAAGATGGCAAAATGTGGAAAACTTTATTTTGAGGGGTTATGGCAAGACAGACTTGCATGGTAATTCATTGTTGGTTAATCTGGGAGTTGGTGCACTTCTTGAAAATAATTTGGAATTATGCAAAAGAAGTTAAATTGCTCATACCATCTGACCTCCATATTCTATTGATCTGTACCTCAAGGAGGTTATTGATGGCAAGAAGAGAATAAAAACAAAAGTAGTCATGGCAGCATTATTTTAAGAAGGAGTTTGCAACAAAATATTTGTTAAAATGATATATCCTTGTTTTCTCCCCAATTGGAATGTGAAATTCTTGAGAAATAGGAATAATTTCATTGCTTGCAGTTCTATAGGAAGTACCTAGCATAGTGCCTGCCACACCATTAACATTTAAATGCTTGTTGATTCAACTGATTGATTGAACAGTCGAATGCATTGCTGTATAAAATGGAATAGCATATCTCTGTATTATTAGGAATGAAGAAAATTCAAAGAATCATGGGGAAGACTGGTATGAAATTCCACAGACTGAAGAAATCAAGATTGAGATAAAAATAAACACTGTGAAGACAACCGTATAAACCCCCCCCCCCCCAATCTGTCAATATCAAGGAACAACAAAACTGGTAAAAATAACACCAGTTAATATTATTACCCTACTATTGAAAGAAAAGACATATTTCTCCTTTCTGTTAATAGCAATAAACCAACCGTTTTGGGGGAATGTATTTTGTAGGTAGAAGTATGCTGGATCCAGCTTAGATTTGACTGTTAAATTTTCAATGTGAATTTTTATGCCTTTGAAATGGCAAATATTACAAATCAAAGATTGATTTATTATTTTGTTGATTGTCTAGATTTAAAAAAGTGATGGAGAAGATGTCAGTGATGGACACTTAAAGATGTATCCAAGTGCCTTTTTTTGGGGGGGATGGGGAAACTGTTTGTTAAACATTTACCAGCTCACTCCCATTTGTAGAGGAGTTTGGGTGTTTGTTGGCAAATATCTCTTGTGCCAGAACAAAAGGTATCCATAAATTATTGAAAAATATACTAAGGATTAAAAAGATAAATTAATAGATCATAATGCAGAATCTTATTATAATCATGTATGCAGGAAATATTTAAATATCAAACATACACTGTGTGTTTATATATATATACACATATATGTCTATCGAACATATGCGTCTATAAACGTGTAACCACTGTGTTTACATAATACACATGTTATGAATAACTTGATGATGAAACCCCAGATTAACCCTTCTGAAAATAGGATGCTTTTTGCTTGAAAATGAATATAACTTTTTTTTGTTGTTACAACTGAAGGTCAGCCTTAGGACAGACTATATCAGGAAATGATTTTTTTTTAAAAAGGCTTTAATAAAGTTTAAAAAAAAAAGAAAATGAACTTACCTTCTTCACAGGAATCACAAAACAATGAGGAAGAATATTCTCCCTCTTCTTTAAGATTTCTCCGAACCACAGCTAAACATTATGCATTACACATTAAATACAAAATGCTCTCCAGGGCATTTACATCTTCTGAATCTAAACTAGGCATGTCCCATCTAGGAGTACAAAAACATTTTAAAGGAAAAGGGACAGTATTAGAAAAATACAAGGTATTTTAAGAATAACAAGGGCCAGTTGCATTGTGCAAGTGACCTACTTATATTGGCAGAGAGCAAACACATTTCTTCAATACTGATACCTTATACAATACTTTACACATGTATTATTTTACAAAGTGTTTTCACATTCATTATCTTGTATGACCCTCTTAATAATACAAGGAAGTAGGTGGAGAAAGTACCATTATCCTTATCCTGCAGATGAAAAAATCTGAGGCTGAGAGAGATAGTGTAATTGCTCAAGGTCGAACAGCTTGTAATTGACCTAGCAAAGGTTCAAAACCAGATTTTCTAATTATAAATTCATTGTGCTTTCTACTATGTACCACACTGTCATTTTTCTATTAAATAAGAAGTGTATACCTTAGCATCCTGTTAGAATACTAATTCTATTAGTACAGTATTTTAAAATGTATTACACTTTAAGAATATTTTGGTTTACATCATAATAGCTAGCATTTATATAGCATGTTAAGGATTGTAAAGCATTTCCATGTGTTATCTCCCTTAATCCTTACAACAACCCTGTGGGGAAGGTGCTATTATTCTCATTTTTTCAGATGAGGCGACTGAGGCTTCCTTACCTGGGATCACATAGCCAATCTGCGTCTGAGGCAGGATTAGAACTCAGGTCTTGCTGACTACAAGTTCAGCATACTACCCGCTACAGCACCTAGCTGCTGTTTCACAATCTATCCCTCCCCTTTCCCAAAGAGCCATTACTTTTTTTTTTTTTTTGGCTTTTTGGAGGGCAATTGGGGTTAAGTGGCTTGCCCAAAGTCACATGGCTGGTAAGTGTGTCAAGTGTCTGAAGCCGGATTTGAACTCAGGGCCAGTGCTCTATTCACTGAGCCACCTCGTCTCCCTGAGCCATTACTTTTTAACAAAGAAAAGAGGAGGCGGAAAGCAGTTTAGCAAAATTAAATAGCACATCAGCTGAATCCAATAGTATATACAGTATTTCTCATCCATAGCCTTCTACTTCTACAAAGGAGGGACAGGGGTACATTTCCTTATCTCTTCTTCAGGGACGAGTTTGGTTATTATACTCATCTGTCATTTCTAGTATTCTTTTTTGTTTTGGAGGGCAGTTGGGGTTAAGTGACTTGCCCAAGGTCATATGGCTAGTAAGTGTCAAGTGTCTGAGGCCGCATTTGAACTCAGGTCCTCCTGACCCCAGAGCCAGTCCTCTATTCACTGCACCACATAGCCGCCCCATGTGCCATCTAGCCACCCCTCATCTGTCATTTCAATACCTTTGTTTGCGTTCCTTCTAATTATGTTGTTTTACTCATTCTGCATGTTGTTTTCCTCTGTGTATATTATTAGCTAATCACTGACAAAATCAAGGATCAGACCTAAAATTTTGCTACCTTTATCTTGTAACAGTTAACATAGCTTTTATCGTGCTTCTCTGTATTCATATAAATCATTAGTTTTGGCATAGTAAAATTACATTACATTCACATGCTGCAATTTGATTAACCAATCCCCAATCAATAGATGTTTTTGTTTCCAATTTTTTTTGTTACTACAAAAAGTGCTATTACAAATATTTTGGTGCATTATGTGAACCTCTCTTTTACTTTTGAAATTATTGGGACATATGCCTAGCAGGGAGTTATCTGGGTCAAAGGGTTTAGATATTTTAGTCACTTTCTTGGTATGATTTGATTTCCAGAATGATTGGACCAATTTATACCAGCCCCTCTAACACTGACTATTTTCATCCCTTGTCCTCCTTGATAATGTTCTGTGTGTACAATATGACCTTAGATTGTTTTGGTTTGATTTCTCTCATTTGTGATTTAGAGCAATATTTCATATATTTATTTGACATTTTTCTGTTGAGAACTGTCTATATCTTTTGACCACTCATCTATTGGGGAGTGACTCCTGAGCTTGTATATGAAATAAATCTCTATATACATACATACATATATACATATATGTATATATACATATATGCACACACACACACACAATGAATCAAACCCTTATCAGAAATATTTGAAGTAAAGTTTTTTTCTGTAATTGATTACTTTCTTTCATAACTTCAATGCATTGATTTTGATTGTAGAGATGCTTTTCAATATAATATAATTGAAATTATTTTATCTTTTGTCATTGCCTCTATTTTTTCTTTATTAAGAATTCTTCTACTATTCATGACTGCAAAAGATGCCTGATCTGGGTCTCCTACAATTATTTTTTATCCTGTGACCTTTAATTTTATCCATTTTGAGCTGTTTTATATATACATTTAGATGTTGGTCTAATTTCTGCCAAATTGCTTTACAGTTTTTCTAGCAATTTTTTGTCAAGTGTAGTTTATTTGTTCCTCATTCTTTCTTCTAAAGATTCTGTGACATACTTTTCTATTTTTTCTATTTAACCAGTATCATTTTTTTGCTTTTTTTGGGGGGGAGGGCAATTGGGGTTAAGTGACTTGCCCAAGGTCACACGGCTGGTAAGCATTAAGTGTCTGAGGTTGGATTTGAACTCAGGTCTTCCTGACTCCAGGGCTGGTGCTCTATTCTGTGCACCACCTAGCTGCCCCTCAGTATCATTTTCTTAATGATGTCAAATATATAGCTTTGATATAAAACATTGGTAGGAATTTAACTGTTGTCTAGACAGAGGGAATTGCAAGCACTGGAAATAGCATGCTTCAGAGTGTTACTGCTGTTACTGTTGTTACGTATCCTTCATTCTTGAAGAAGACCATGACTTCAGGAAGGTGATGTCATGACTTGCAAGTGAATTGTATTTAAGTGAGGGAGGGCTGTGCAAAGTCATCAGCTTCACTTTTTCCTCTGGAGCCATCTGGGTCCAGTGGCCAGATATAGATCAGGATGACTGGAGATGACTCTGGATAGATCAGTATGGCTGAAGCAAAGAATGCATAAGAAGAAAGTAATATGGGATAAATGGGGTAAAAGTAGTGTGGCTCTGAGTTGTGAAGCCAAGCTTCAGTGGCCAAACAAAGGAGTTTGAATTTGACTTGATGTGCAGTGGAAAACTACTGATGATTTCTAAGCAAAATAGTAGAAATGACCACACTTATGTGTAAGAAATATTATTATGACCTTGGTATGTAGGAAGGATTGGAGAATATAGTAGAGAAGCAAGAGTATACAATTCAAAGTCTTTTGTTGATGGTTCACTTACTTTTATGTTAAGTTTAATGTGGATCTTCTTGTAGTCAAGCAAAACAGATTCTTACATACACTAAGCCAAAAAAAAATATGTTTCATTCGGCATCTTAAGTTTGTTTTGCTTATCTATGCATGTTTTTAAGACATTTTTTCCCCTAATTGGGTGAGGAAGTGTTGTTTGTCCCTCATTTTTGAAGAGGACTAATGACATCATGGGGTAATGTCTTGACTTCTGTGTGAATTGTATTTAAGGGAGGCAGAGTTGCACAAAGTTATCAGCCTCCTCTCTCTTCTAGAGTCATCAAACTCCAGATGCCTGACAATAGCCTGGGATGCAGTGGATGAACTTGGCATCTTCATTGTCTGATGAAGCTCTAAGCATTCCATGACACCTGCTTCATTTGCCTTCACAGCCATTCAGAACAAATTGTTCTCATCCTTCCATCCTGCCAGGAGTAAACTCTTCACATGCTTGGGGTAGACACTACCCTAAGTCACCAACAGTTTTGAGGCTGGGTGAAAAAGTAGGAGGAGATAAAACAAACACTTACAAATCAGAAAAAAAAGACCAAATTAAAATTTAAAAAATGAACACAAAGTCAAGAGATCATTGTTCTAATCACATTTTCTGCCACTAGATAGCTGCATGAGCTTGGGAAGTTCACTTCCCCCTTCTAAGCCTCAGTTTTCCCCTAAGCAAAAAAACAGGGGTGGGCTAGACTTTATGATTCTGTGCAATCTTGAACTAGGTACAAAGAGATTAAGTGACTTGCTCCAGGGTAACCAAGACTAAGAAATGGCATCATCTGACTTTAGTCCAAGGCTCTTTTTACCTATACATTTAATCAGAAAACATTTATCAAAAACTGCATGTCAGATAGTGTCTTAAATGCTGGGAATATAAAGAAAATGGAAAAACAGTCCCTGCCCTCAAGGAACTTAAATTCTGATGGAGATAACACATGAATGAATTAAGTACACACAAGATGAACATAGAGTAGATAGACGGTAACATTATAAGGAAGGCATCAGCAGCTTGGGGTTGGGGGTGGGCAGAAAAGACCACCAAAGGAGGGAAGATAGCATTTGAGTTGAGTCTTGAAGAAAGCCAGGGATTCTAAAAAGGTGGAGTTTTAGGAGGGAAAGCATTCCAGGAATGAGGGCTTGTCAGTGCAATGGCTTGGAGATGGAAGACAGAAGGCTTCCGTGTAAGGAATAATAACCCACCCAATATGGATTGAGTATGTGGAGGAGAGTAATATGAAAGAAGATTAGAAAAATAGGAAGGTGCCTGATGGTGAAAAGCTTTAAATGCTAAACAAAAGAGTTAATATTTGATCCTAGAAGTAATAGGGAGCCATTGGAGACATAAATTTTCTGTAACAAATGTGATGATAAGTATACAATATGTGGTCTGAGAGAGTTTTTGCTAGGGCTCCCCTTTCAGATATTCTAAGATTCTTCCTATGATTACTCCAAGAGAAACACCTATGTGGAAGGTTGTCCTGAACTGTCCCTGTTTTTTTTAAGTGCTCTGGGATTTCAGCCAATTTCAGATTCGGAAATCTCTTAAAGGAGCTAGAGTCAGCAGCTGACCCTTGAAAGTCAACCACTTTTAATTTCATAACATGACCTCCATCTATACAACTGTCCTTGAATCTACCTTCTTATCTTTACAGGTGTAAATTACTAAGGCAAAAACTGTAATCATGTGCTATATATGAGAATTGTGTCATAAGGGAACACAATGATCTGTTACAGGATGTGAGGGATAACCGGTGATAAGCCCACTTGCTTCATTAGTATCCATACAATGCCAAGGCATTTCGAGAAAGAGCCTTAGTTCTTGGGGCAAGATTCATGAGAAGATATGAACAATAATGGCACAGGATTAAAAGGCATAGACATGTTGGATGATAAGTACAATTGGCAATAATAGTTATATCGCCAAGATCACAGATTCAGCAAAGCATCAAAGTTAAGTACCTTGTGTGTTTAAGAGATGTTGATTATGTAATTTCTCAGTGATATGCTCACCATTTGCCTTGTTACCCCTCATTCCAGGTATTTTCTCTCTCTTTCAGAATATTCAGATCACCAGTAAAAGTCTCCCTTCTATCTTCTGTATCCTTTCTCTATCATGAAGCTTTGTGAGAAAACATGGATTTGTATGTTGTAAAACTTCCCATGATGGCTAGGGACAAGATAGTATGTCACATAAACTCAGCATCCTGTGGTTGTGTAACCTACATAAAACACACCAGAAAAATTATCTTGATACCATCTCATTGGTTAGAGTATATATAGGATGGCAGGCAAAATTTCCAAAAATTGAGTCAAGGGGCTAAATTACCCTTCTGTGATAATCTCCCCTTCCCCACCTCTCCAGCAGCCCTAGTGATCAGGATTAGTTTCTTGAATGAGTAAAGTGATTCATGTAGTCACTTATATAGTGTGATTAGGGAGGAGACTGCCATTGTCAAAATATTTCCCTTTGATGAGTTGCCATAATGTATGAAATTTTACAACTAGAGCTTTATTTCTTCGAACTCTTCTCTCCATTTAAAAATCCAAATATTTCTAAGAAAATAATGCATTGAACTAAGTTACTTAAGAGATAAATGACCTGACATAAAATTTACCAAAACAATCCTCAGAGTTGGGAAACACCTTAAGGGACCATATGGTCCACCCTCCCAGTCCAACCCAATTAGCCAGAGCAGGAAAAAGAACTCCTAAATTCACACTGAAAGTGGGAAAAGGACAGGGATAGTGAAGGTAAGGCTGTCATCTACTGTGCAACTTAACCTAGAGTTAATTCTATCAAGGAGCTCAGAATATAGTAACACCAGTCTAAGGAACAGGTGCGAGTTGAGATTCTTCTTGAGTTGAGGTCAGGTCTCTTGAGAAAAAAGGCTAATGATAGTCAGGGGTGAGCTAGTGTTAGTTCATACCAGTTCTCACAAAGATTCATGGTTAAATTTTTATTGTGAGCATTTATATCTTGAAAATCCTCAAATGCTATAAATAAGGGTTTGATTGTTGTCTTGTTGGTTGTCTAGACTCTAGATTTAATAAAGTGATGGTGAAAATTTTAATAATGTAGATTAAATTCAAAAGTGTGTTTTGCATATATCCCCCATCCCAAGAAAGTCAGTTGTTAAACATTTATCAGAACACCTGATGATAATGACTAGGTGTGGTCAAAAGTTGCCTATAGTAATCAAAAACAAATTTTAATGCCAATATTACCATATATGGCACCTTCCATTAAGAGCTATTCAAAGCAAACACATGCTTGTGTACACACATGATTCACATACATATTTCAGGCCTAGAAACATAAGATATTAGAGGCAGATGGTACTTTTTAAATAGATTCTAATCTAACCCTCTCATTTGACAAATGAGGAAACTGAAACCAAGGACAGAGAACATGACTTGTTCCAGATTATACAGTGAGAGAGTCAGGAATATCCTGGGTTTTCTGACTCTCAAGCTAACATGTCTATGGTGTCTCCCTGAAAGAAGGAGAGTTAAATAAAACTCGTTTCCTTTTTACCAAGGAGCAGCTAGGTCAAATGCAAGCATGGTTAGCTTTGGTGGTTTTGCAAAGATTGATTTGAAGATTCAAATGAATATTTAATCTTGGCATGATAGAACTGAGAAGCAAATACAAGAGTCACAATTATTTATTCCATATGCCACTTGCAAATCAGGAAAAAATGACCAAATTAAATTGTCTTCACTTCTGCTGAATGTCAGGTTTCTCTCATAAAGATTAGTAAGGAATTAAGTCAAACCCTATTTTTTTTTCTTAATTGAAGCTTCTATCTTAAGTTTTCTTAAATAATTTTTGTTCAGTCATTTTTCACTTGTGTCCAACTCTTTGTGAACCTATTTGGGTTTTCTTGGCAAAGATACAGGAGTGATTTGCCATTTCCTTCTCCAGCTCATTTTACAGATGAGAGCCACATGAAGTTATTTTTTTTTTTTAAATCTCATACAGACAACATGATTACACTTGACTTGGCCTTGCAGTTGGATTATTGTTAACAAGAGAATTCAGTAACGATATACTTCAATTTCTACAATAATTACAGCATATCAACAATGCTGCCAGGCTTAGGCAATTTTTAAAATACCTCTTAGAAACACAGGGTAGATGATAGCAATATCTTCCAAGAATAAAAAGCACCTCCTTAATTTCTATGTGCTACTTGACTGCCATATGGGGGAATGGGAAGAGTATTAGAATTAGAAAGCCTAAGTTTGAATCTTGATGCCTATTTTGTTTCTTTGGTGAGATACTTCACTGTCAAATCCTCATCTTCTTTTTCTTCCTTTGCAAAATGGGGTTCCATTAAAAGATCATCTTGTGTCTGTTCTAAATTTTGTGATATTATATCATAGCCTACCATCTCAATTCTTTAATACAGTTATAGTCAGAATCCCAAAGTCTTTTCATCAAAAGGATGGATAGAAAATGATCTTTTTCCAGTTTTCCCTGGGACTGTATGTGTTTTTCTTCACATTGGTCATTTTCTGTCATGCCACTGCAGTTGCTGCTCTCTCCTCCAAACTTGACCAGCAGAGAATATTCCTGGAAGGAGTTAAGTTGCCTAAACTCTGGTTATCATCCTCATCTCCCCACACCCAATTCCCCAGTAGCTTTAGACTACATCCATGGGACCCCTAGGTTAAATTGCCTAAGCTTGCATGGGGCTAGACCTTCCCACAATTCTCTGGTCTTTTACAGATCATGCTTCCTACAGTCCAATCCACCTTCTCCTGGCTTTCCTTTATGTGTTCTCTTCCCCTGTTGGGACATAAG
>CM053583.1:344898134-344910035 GCA_028627135.1 Pseudochirops cupreus | reverse complement strand
CTGGGATCATGCATTTTCTTCTTCACCATAGCCATCTTTTGTCTTGTACTTTCATTGTTGCCGTCCCTTTTCTCCATTTCTGCCTCTTCCATTTTGACACTATCTTTTCCTCTGGAAAGTGCCTATTGATAGACTTCTCTATTGCTCCACTCACCATCTCTGACTTCCCAGACCAAAATGCCCTGGCTTCCACTCCCCTATATGTGTAGCCTTCCTTATTAGAAGGTAAGTTTTCTGAGAAAAAAGTTTGTTATTTTTGTATATTCCCAGAACTTAGCACAATAGTTGGGATACAATAAGTTCCTAATATTTTTATTATTCATGTATTAATCATGAAATCCTAGAATGTGAGAGCTGGAAAGGATCCTAAGGTCCTTTCATCTAATCCTCCTTCCTCATGCATGGATCCACAGATTCATAAAATAGAAGCACTAAGAGTGGTCTTAGACATTTAATTTAACGCCCCACCTTTTTCACAAATAAGGATACTGAATTAAAAAGAGAACCTAAATTATTTGCCTTGGGTCACAGCCCAGTTATTGATAGAGTCAAAACTAGCACCTACTACCTAAGGCACTAGAATTTCTTACTAATTTCATGTCTTGCTCTTGGGAAGCCATCCATTAAGTAGAGGTACAATGATTTACTGAAAAGAACATGGAATTTTGAGTCAGACAACTTAGATTTATATCTCTGTTATTACACGGATGACTGTGGGAAAGTCACTTCCTCCCTTTGAAACCCAGGAGGATTCCTCCATAAAATGAGGGGGTTGATTTATATCTATGTAACAGCAATCAATTTAGAAGAGATATACATTCTATTAATATAAGGTGTTTCTTGGGATTGGAGTAATGTGTTACTTAGTTTTGGATATTTGAAAGGGACTTCCCATCGGCTTCAAGATTAGGATTGTCATTGGGTGCTTTGGAAACCAATAGGATGTGGGGAAATGTGCTTGCAGCTGACTCCTGACACTTGAATATGGGAAAATGTCCTTGTGAGAAAAGGAGCCATAAATGAGGCAGACTTTTAAGCATTTAGCCAGAACTTACTTCGCCACAGTCACACAACCATGCCTCTCCAAGTTCAATGCACCTTTCTCTTCCGTAGTTTATCTTGGGTAACTTTTTTTGTTACACTGGATCTTCTATCACCTAACACAGTGCTTGGCATAGAGTAAGCACTTTGTGAATGCTTATTCCCTTCTCTTACCCCTAGATTGTAAATGCAGAGCCTACTAACAAAGTTGATCCCACTACTGATATGTAGAGAAAGCGTTGATTTACTCTATTTCTGAGTTGGGCCACTTTACCCTTCTTTAGGCAACCGGGTACTGATCCCTAAATATCTCTGTCTTTGTCTCTCTCTCTCTGTCTCTCTGTCTGTCTGTCTGTCTCTCTCTGACTCCCTCTCTCTGTCTGTCTCTGTCTCTTCCTCTTTTCTCTCCCTCCCTCTCCATTTCCTCTTTCTGCCTCCCCACATCCTCTCTCTCTTTCCATTCCCCCCCTTCCCTTTTCTTCCCCTCTCCCTCCTTCCTTTTTTTGTCTTTATTTCCCTCTCCCTTCTCCTTCTTCTCCTCCTTTTCTCTCCCATTCTCCCTCTCCCTCCCCTTTTCCCTCTCTCTTTCTCCCCCCTCCCTTTGTCCTTTCTCCTGCTCACTTCCTTCCTGTCTCTCCCTTCCCCCTTCTCTCTTTGCCCTCTCCTGGGGACTCACCAGACTGATACCAAATAGTACAGACACCAAATGAGTATAGATCACTAAAGTGTAGGACTCCTGAGGTCAAGAGATCTGCTGCCCTTAGTTACCCTGGTAGCTGGGGCTGCAGGTGCACACCACTACAAGTTCAGTTTACTCTTAAAAACTATAGATATAAAAATGAATACTATAATTGTTATATTAATTATAATTATTACACTGATAATAAATAATGGTGGGGATGAGAATATAGTGGCTTCAGGATAAATAGCAATAATCAGGATTTTTTTCATTCTAAAGACATTTCAAATTTAGCTTTAGCTACCGACAATTTTCCCTGTGAAATGAGGGTTCAGAGCTGGAAGGAATGAACCTTTGATCTATGAGAAATCTCCTACTCCTTCTGACTCCCATTAGAAACCATTTATTCCAAAACTTCCTACTCCCTTCCATTTTATTCATGTAGAAACTGATTCTCAGGGAAAGAAAGATATTTGCCAAATGTCATATGATTTGCTAATAGCAGAGTCAGTACTAGAAATCAGGTCTTTTTTCTCCCTGTTCAAATTGCTTTCCACTACA
Source organism: Pseudochirops cupreus (assembly GCA_028627135.1). NCBI lineage: Eukaryota > Metazoa > Chordata > Mammalia > Diprotodontia > Pseudocheiridae > Pseudochirops > Pseudochirops cupreus. The sequence goes on along the minus strand of CM053583.1, from coordinate 344,907,754 downwards.
TAACTCATCCCAACAAGAATATTTCTAGAAGGGCATGGTAACATTAATTGTGACCATCGCTTTCATATAAAGTATTTTTATCCTACAAAGCAGATTTCTTGGTTTTGTGTGTGTGTTTGTGTGTGTGTGTGTGTGTGTGTATGTGTGTGTGTGTGTGTGTGTTGTTTTGTATTGTTCTGAGACTGGGTCATTTCTATTGCCCAGGCCCGAATTAGAGGAGCCACTCTTAGGACTAACCCTATTGATGACTGACCCAGAAGCTCTGACCCACTCCCAAGGCTGATGCTTTTGGTGCCAGACAGTGCAGACATACAACTGGCGCTGCAGCTCTGAACACCTGATTCAAGGGATACACTTTGCAGTGATTATAGGCCTGTGATTCCATGGGCACAACAGTCAACTTTTTATAATTAAGTGTGGGATATAATAAATATTTTAGGGGGAAGCCAGGTGGTGTAGTGGCATTCTATCACTAACCCTGCAGTCAGGAAGACCAGAGTTCAAATCTGGCCTCAGATACTAGCTGTGTGTCCCTGGGCAAGTTATATAACCTTGTTTGCCTCAGTTTCCTAATCTGTAAAATGAGAAGAATGAAATGGCAAATCACTTTAATATCTTTGCCAAGAAAACTCTAAAGGGGATCATGAAGAATCTGAAATGACCGAAAAATGGCTAAATAACTATTCCCTAGGTAATTCCTTTTCATTATTATTTCTCCCTTTACAGTTTTCGTTTTTTAAAAAATCATTTTTCTATCCATTTTGTAGTCTTTAGGAACTGTCCCTACAAGGTTGGTCTACACTGACAGCAACACATGCATAGTTGCCTTCAGTAATTACCCAGTGGTTGGTTTCATTTCCTCAAAAGCCTGCAGTAGTCTGTTCTTGCTAAGTATTCTAGTCAGCTTCTCTAAGCCTAAGTGTGTGACATAGTGCTTGGAGTGAGTTACAAAGATGTAAATTAATAGTAACTGAGTTGGTGCCTATTTCTGTAGCATAAATTCCTCTCTTCCTTTGAAAGGTTCATAGCAATTGAATTTAGATATTTAGGCTCCATTTCTTGCACTTAGCTCAAGATACTCTGTATTTACTTCATTGTCATTGTCCTTGCATGCAGAGCAGGCAACACTCATTCTGACTTCATTATAAATATGGGGTATATTGGGGAGTATCACAGAGTCTCTGTCCAACACTGTTTACCTGGTATAATTAGGAGCCAGAATTTAGACAGCTAAGATTTTAAGCCTGTGTGTCTGGTTTAGGATTGAGATGGAACTAAACATTGGTAAAACTCCTGGCCCAGAAACCCTTACAGGTCACAAGGGGAGAAGGACGATGTCTTTAGCTGTAACCTTGAGGCACTGGGTCAGAATGGTTTTATATACCTCACTCTCCTTCACAGTGGGATGAGTAGAATGAGGGAATTTGACAATTCAATTCACTTTACTTCTAATATGTACAGTAACAATAACAGTGAATAGCTAGCATTTTTGTGGAGCTTACTATGTGCCAGGCACTGTGCTAATTTCTTTTTTTTTGGTCTTTTTGGAGGGGGGAAGGCAGGGCAATTGGGGTTAAGTGACATGCCCAAGGTCACACGGCTAGTAAGTATTAAGTGTCTGAGGCTGGATTTGAACTCAGGTCCTCCTGACTCCAGGGTGCTCTATTCACTGTGCTACCTAGCTGCCCCTGTGCTAAATTTTTTAAAATAATTATTATGCCATTTGATTGACCCAACTACCCTGGGTGATAAATGCTATTATTATTATTACCATTTTTACAGTTGAGGAAACTGAGGCAGACAGCTTAAGTGACTTGTCCAAGGTTTCACAACAAGCAAGTATCTAAAGCTGGCTTTGAACTCAGCTCTTCCTGAGTTCTAGGCCTGATGCTTTATCTTGGTTTATGCTAGACTCTTGGGACATAAAAACAAAAATGGAACAGCCTCCATGCTCAAAGAGCTTGCATTTCATTGGGAGTTTATAAAACATTAACATAGATAATTAAGTATAAGGTAATTTGAGGAGAGAGAGAGTCCACAGATTCATAAAATGTTAGTTCTAAGAGTGATCTGAGAGATCATCTAATTCAAACTCATTCCTCTTTCACAAACAGGAAAATGGAGTTTCAAAGAAATTAAATGATTTGTCCAAGGTCACACCCTAGTTGCTGACAGAACTGAAGGTGATCAAGAAAAATACTTGGACTAAGCCTTGAAGAAGGAAGAGAATGCTAAGAGGCAGAGGTCAGGAGAGAAAGTGCATTCCAGGCATAAGAGGTAATGAGTTCAAAAGCAGGGGGTGGAATGTTGAATTCAACATTCATGGAGTGGCTGTGCCAGTTTGACTGGAGCACAGTGTACATGCACGTGTGCAAGTGTGTGTATGCGTGTGTGTGTGTGTGTGTGTGTGTGTCTGTCTGTCTGTTTGTGAATGTGAATGTGAAGGGATGTAATGAGGCTAGAGAAAAGTAGGTTGGTGCCAGGATGTAAATACCAGGATGAGGAATTTGCATTTTATTATAGAGGTGCTAGGGAGCCATTGAAGATTTTTGAACAGAGGAATGATATAGTCACATATACCTTTTTGGGAAGATGATTTTGGCACCTTTGCATATGGAGAACAGATTGGAAGGAGGGCAGAACCAGAAGCAGGGAAATTAATTACGCTTTTATAATAGTGTTGGTGAGAGGTATTGAAGGTTTGAGAAAGGAAAGTAGTCTTTGTGAATGGAGACAAGTAGGTACCCATGAGACATACAGAGTTTGGAACCACATTTCTTGGCAAATGATCAGGCATAGGAAATGAAGGAAGATTGCAAACCTGAGTGTTTGGAAGGACCAGTAGTCTCAGCATGATCTTTGAGGTCCCTTTCAGCCTAAACATCATATAATTCTTTGGTAGAATAGAAGCACTAGTAAACAGAAGTTGCCAAAATTTTTACCAGATCAGTTTCAGGACAAAATAATCAATGAATACTTATTACAGCACTATGCTAGGTGCAGAGAATATAAGTTACAAAGAATGAAACAATCCCTACTCACAATAGGTTGAGCCATAGTGAGACTGGATGTCAGAACCTGAGAACCTCTGGCACAATAACCATCATTCCTAAACAGTTGGATGGTAAAACCTCCAGAATTTATATAGCCCTAATATAGAAGTATGGAGACCTTCTATGAAAACAAATAGCATTTCTATCCAGTTACCTACTGACAGTCTGTAACCAAGATAAATTACTCATTCCTCATATATTAAATGGTAATAATAACACAGAGGGGTTTTCTATAACATTATTCATTATAAAGATGAATGCTATTGTCTCCATGTAGAGGACTTTCAAGTATATATTCTCAATCTTAACTTTTGTCCTGAGCTTCAGAGCCACATTTCCAGCTGTCTGTTAGTCTTCTCCATCTAGATGTCTCCTCTTTTCCACAAATTCAACATATTCCAAACTTGAGTCATTTTTCTTCACCCAAATTATTCTCCTGATATCCTTATTCTAATTTCCTAAAAAATTAAAAAATTTTTCCAGTTAAGCTTAAGACGTTTTTTTCTTTTACAATTTTCTCTTTCCTACTCCTCCTAGTCTGCTAAACATTCAACAAGTCACCAAGTCTGGTATATTTTCCTCACATATTCTCTCCTTTCCATTTCTTCTGCTGTAAGACCCTCATTACATTTAGAATACATCTCTACAATAGTCTCCTAACTGGTTTCACTGCCTCTAATTTATTTCCTCTTCAACATATCACACAAAACATTCATAGATTGACCTTCGTAATATTTAGGTTGAATTGTATCACTTCCATGCTCAAGAAACTTTAGTATCTTCCAATTGCCTACCAAATTAAGCTCAAACTTCTTTAAGTTCAGAATTCAAGACCCTCCACAATTGAGTTCCAACTTCACACACACCTTAGTATCAGCCTAACTGGATTCACTTGCCATTTCCCCAGAAATACTCCACAATCTCTTGCCCATATACCCTTAATCAGACTGTGCCTTATAGCTAGATGACCCAGTAGAATGAGCATTGGATTTGGAGTCAGGGTGATGTTAGTTCAAATCCAGTCTCAATGATCTAAACCCCAGACAAGTCACTTAACCTATACCTGTCACAATTTCCTCATCTTTAAAATGGGGTTAATAATAGCACCTATGTCCCAGGGTAGTTGTCGAAGATCCAGTGAGATAATATTTGGAAAGTGCTTTGCCAACTTTGAAGCACTATATACTTTTGATATAGTCTTTTGAAATCTTGACTATTCTTCAAGACCCAGGTCAAACACAGTTTCCTATTTGAAGTCCTCCCTATTACTCATAGCCAAAGGAAACCTCTTTCTCTTCTGAATTATCATATCATTTTATGTAACCTCTTTTATACATTTATCATGTTCTATTTTATATTAGAGCTATTGCTATACCTATCTTATTTTTCCTTCAGAATTTTAAGCTCCCTAATTTCTAAGACAGTGTTATTAAAAAATTAAACATTGTAAACTCCTAAAAATCATTATTGAATCTTAAAACATAGGTGGAACTCATTTATACAGTACTTGTTGGATTGAAAATTGATAGAGTAATTAGAAAGAGAATCTCATTTAATAAGAATATTTCTTCTATAAGGAAATCCTACATAAGGGGGCCCAAGGACTGTGCTAGGCAATATTCTAGCACACAACATAATTCCCTTACAGATTAACTATGGGGATTGATGGTGCTTTATTTTACACCGGGTTCCCAGTTCTAAGAAGAAAGATACAATACAATTACAAAGCTACTAAAGAGTCTTTTCTGATTTAACATTGTTTTAATGTTTAAGTCCAAAACCAACTCAGTTTTGTCCATCTCTGTTTATGTTCATTCCTGCTGTTCTTTTGCTTAGTACACAGCAGATGGAACTGCAACTTAAAAAAAAAAGAACAAACAGATATTACTCCTGAGGGGAAAATAAAGGATGATCACAATTGTCTCCTATTGAATATGGCTCCCTTAAGATTGTGCCTGGTGGACTTTATCTTTGTCAGAGTCAGGGTACCCAAAAGCAGGACAGACAAAAGTGTTCTCAAGACCTCCTGCATCAAACCATCTAGTGCAGAGTCATAACTACAGGATGCTGTAAAAAGTTAACAACAAGAGATGCAGTAGCTCTTTCTGAACATAAATGTCTTGCAGCCAGGAGGTTAGGAGGAAGACCCATAAGGCAGTCAGGAAGCTTTAAAAGACTGACTAAAATTACCTACTCTCTCTGTATGAAATGTCTACTTGTCAGCCAACAGGAATGGGATTCTTAGGTTGTTTTTTTCTAGGAGTCCCTCTCATGATCAAAGGTCCTCATATATGAGACAGTTGACTTGGGTTGGAGGTTCAATCTGTGATTATGGAGCAGGACAAAGGTAACTATTGGTTCTCACAATAACTGGCCTCATTAACACTGTGCTCAAATTAATTGAAATATCAAGGGTCTGAGATGTGAAAGAGGGTCTAAAGAAGTCTTCATCATGGAATGGGATGAACAGCCTTTTCATCTATAGCCACACATATGGATAATAATTTTATCAATAGTATCTCCTTTTGAGGGTCAACTACATGGCAAAGTGGATAGAGTGCCTAGCCTGGTGTAGGAAAGACTTCTCTTCCTGAGTTCAAATATGTTCTCACCTAACCCTGTGTGCCTAAGTTTCCTAATCTGTAAAATGAGCCAGAGAACAAAATGGCAAACTATTCCCGTATCTTTGTCAGGAAAACCCCAAAAAGGGTTCATGAAGAATTGGACCCAAACTGAACATGACTGAATATCAACAATCTCCTTTTAAACTGGGAAGCCATAGAATTTTAGAGCTGGAAGGGACCTTTACAGCATGTGTATTTACAAGTCAGTTTTGAGGCTCTTACAAAAGAAAAATTAGCTTCTATTTTTTTTTTAATTACTGGACTTGTGATTTCATTGGTATAGCAAACTCTCAGAGAGAAAAATCTCTTTCCAATGCAGATCAGCATTTGCTTTGCAATTTAAAGCCCCAGAGAGTTGCCTGGGGAAATAAGAGGGCAAGTGATTTGCCCCGGGTCACACAACACACAACACTATGTATGAGAACCAAGACTTGAACTCAGGTCTTTCTGACTCTGAGGCTAACCCTATATCATGCTACTTTTCACATGATTTCTCTTTAAGAAGGTTAATGTGAGTAGGAAATGGTCTTTGGCTGATAAGAGGAGAATGGATTTCATCCGTTTGTTTTCGTCTTGTATCCCAGTGTTGAACTGTTCAAATATTTCATAATCTAACTAAGGTTGAGATTTGACATAAAGAAATATGTGAGCAAACCCCGCAGAAGTTAAAATCAGTAGTCTGCAATGCAGAGTGAGACATGGGAATCATTAATGTCCTCTTCAGAATACATTTGATTAGCTTCCTCTCTCTTGTAGATTGCCTAACACCATTCAAGAGCCTTTTATGAAGTGTCAGGATAAAACTTTGTAACAAATGAAAACAAATACCAAGTTCAGGATATGAAAAGGAACAGTGTCAAGTACTCCTTGTTAATAAATAGTTGTGGACTCAGCTTTGGCATGGCGTTTGGATGTGTAATTACTTTAAGCTGAATCCAGGGTACAGAAAACAGTTTTGTGCGTGTTGCATTCTAATAAAAGTAGCTTGTATACTTACATTGTTTTCAGTGTTTCCCCTGTCCCCAATGTTTCTTCTTCTAATCCCTCCTATTCTTAACCCAGATGCACCTCCATTAAATTTTGAAGTTGGTAAAATTTGTCTTCAAACATTCAATTTCCCTTAGTTTGGATTTTTCTCAGAGAGACATGATGATATGGGGACAAGAACACTTGACTTGGGGTCAGAAGACTTCCCTTCAAATCCCCAACTCTAACATTGATTAGTCATGTGATAATGAGCCAGATACTTTCTCTCAGCATCAATTTTCTCAGCTGTTAGCTGAGGATAATAAATCAACCGTATTTACTGAGTGCTGAGCATGTCACAGACTATCAACAGGAACTTGAGGAAACCAGGGCAGTTAGGTGTGCAGTGGATAGAGTTCCAAGCCTGAGTCAGGAAGATCTGAGTCCCAGTGACCTCAGACATTTACTAGCTATGTGACCGTGAGCAAGTCACTTAAGCCTGCTTGCCTCAGTTTCCTCATCTGTGAAATGAATAGGAGAAGGAAATGGCAAACCATTCTGGTATCTTTGCCAAGAAAACCCCAAAAGGGATCAGGAAAGTTGAACACAACTGAAACGACAGAACTACATCAACATTAGGGTGAATCACTTAATCTCTTGGTGCCCCCTCAGCTGATTATTCAAGTCGATCAGTTGCAGAACAGGTGCATCTACATCCATAGAATTTCTTCACTTGGTGTTTCCCACACTAATGAAATCATGTATTTGATATAAAAATTACTTGTGATTTCTCCGCCACATGGTCATTCTGACAAGAGTACTCTAAAATGTTACATAAATGTGAGTTGTTATTACTCTCTACCGTGACTAGCCAACACTCAGAGCCCTAACTCTGGCCCCAGGATTGGTCTGCTGTTAAGCACCTCTTGTTCTCTTTTTTACTGTCCTATCTTTTGTCTTGGGTTTTATTCCTTTAAGTCTCTCGGTTTCTAATAAACCCCACAATACCAGTATGTTAATTGTTGGTAATAATCCCTTCCAAGAGCATTTATATTTTAGAAGGGATTTCTACAGTTATAAGGCCTTAACTCAAAAAACAATAATGGAAAATTCTTTTTTACTGCTCTATACACCCTTGGAAAGGGAAAGGATTTTTTTATGTTGGTGATGATGGTGATGGTGTTGGTGATGTTGCTGCTTTTCAGTAGAATTTCTGAAATTATGACATACACATAACCAATAAGTCTTTCTATAAATCTGTTTTGTCACTCATCCCCACCATTTTCTACAATCCTTGAGTTCTCTCCAGATTGCTACATTGGGTTACGGTAATGACAGAATCAATGTCCTAGTAATATACACTGTTTAATTTTGGGAGGAACAAAAACAAAATGCCCATGCCTTTGACTAAGGCCTTCAGGGTTCTTGCAGTTTGAAACTAGTAAGGCTCACAATTTAAATGGGACAGAGGTTAGCACTGTACTCATGTTTTACAAACAGAGAAGCTGAAATATAGAGGATAAGATGGACCAACATTAGGCTAGTAGCAAAGGAATCCTCATTCCCTGCACACAGATCCGTCCAAAGGTTTATTCTGTTACATTAATTATTTAAATAGTTATTATCTATGTTTGTCGTTCTTGCTCTAAGAGGAAACTGCTGATCTCTGCTTATCTGTATAACATCTTGTGGCAATAATCAGAATTTGTATGAGCCTTTCTTTGGGGAACTTAAAGAATGTCATGTATCCCACCCAATTTTGTCATTAACGTCCCAATGAACTATAGCATATTTTTTTAAAAAAATTAAAAATTGAAGAACCAAGGGATTTGAACTAATTTAAGTAGCATAGTAGATCACTAGAGACAGCACCAAACCTAGGTATACTTATGTCCTGGCCAAGGCAATTTTCACCATACTACCTTCTTTCCTCCTGAACTGTTTTAAAGCAGGAATACATGAATAATTGAGATAGGCAATGTTGTCTACAGAGTAACATTTCTACTAGAAGGCTTGATCACTGGTGACCAATGTGGAAGGAACTCTTTGAGCTCCCTGGACTGTGATAAAAGAAGAAAGATGAAATAAATAGACTTAGCATTAACGTTTCAGATAACAGAGAAGCTGAGAACAAGTCATGAAAGAAGGCAGAAAATACTTGAATAGTAGGTTGCTTCTTTCTTTGATTTCTGTCCACCTATGCAAAATTACTTATTGATTTTGGGGAAATTTTATATTTCTAATTGTTGAGCTCAGTCCTTCCAGGATGTTTTTAAGAGATGACATGATACTGTTTCTCTGGAAGAAAATGGGACAAAGATCTTTTTCTTTCATTTGTAGATGTGTAGTCTTCATTTGCATACAGAGTCATATACAGACATCTGAGGAGTTAGGAATTGTATTGCTGAGTGAACCCAAAGGAATCCTTAGTTTTTCTTTGGAAAAAAAAACACTTAGTTTTTTCTGGGAAATTGTCATTGTTACTGACAGCTAGTTCTCTACTCTCACCTCCTATTGGGTTTTTCCATTGCCATTCTCTCCCAACCCAGCTCGTCCAATTAATTATTTACGCTGTTGCCAGAATAATCTTCTCTCTCTATATAGATCTGCCTATATCACTCCTTTGCTCAAGACTCTTCAGTGGTTTCATGTTGTCCATTTGATAAAGTCCGAATGACATTGAATTAGGGAACAAGGCTCTCCAAAATCTGGCAAAACTTTGCCTATTCACTTTTATCTTGGGCAATTCCTTAGTGCACTCTATTCAAGCTAGATTACCTTTGTCCTCTAAGACAACCTCAACTTCCCCCTCTCTTTATCTCTTCTTACTTGATTTCCTAGTTCTAGAGTGACTTTCTTCCCCATAGTCACCTGTGTATATTCAGCCTAGCTCAGAGGAGGGCTTTCTTTTATTGAGCTACCACAGAGGTTCAAGGATCTTTCATGATGTAAGAACTTTAGAAATTGTGTAGTCCAA
>CM053583.1:344879943-344897634 GCA_028627135.1 Pseudochirops cupreus | reverse complement strand
CATGATGTATATTGTTCTGGTTCTGTTTACCTCACTTTGAATCAGTTCACATTAGTCTTCCCATGATTCTCTAGATTGAGATCCTTTACAAAAGGGCTCCACAATGCTTTTCTTTATGTAATCAAATTTCATTGATCTAACACTTTAGATTTCATCAATTTGCAGGTTGCAACCCTCTGTTGTCAGTATTCAAGATTCGTTGAAGCTAAAAAATGAATTACCCTCTAGCCAGCCTGGTAATAAGCTGCCTTTTTACTATTAGCTAGGATAATCCTTTAAAAAAATTGGCTAAAAAGTACACTACTTGGACTTTACTTAAAAACTTTCCAGTTTGATAGAACCTGCCAAAGCTTATATTCTGAGATATAATCTTTAAGAAACCAAGATCACTTTAATCTCTTGTTTAGGCATATATAGATGTACACTTAAAATGCAATTCCAAAAACCAAAATTCAATGTACATAGATTTTTCCAGGAACAAATCTACTATTCAAAGTAAGATGTACCAAATGTTAAAATGTGTTATTTAGTTTAAAATCCCTATTGGCTTAAAAAATTAGGCAGAGAGAATTTTTTTTTGTTTTCTTTGTTCACAAGAATATCATACCTGGTGCATGGATAGTTCTCCCCACTCCCATTCACCTCCCTTCACCCCCATCTTGCCATTTTGTACTTAAAACTAATAAGTAAAACTTTCCTTAACCAAGCTTTAGAAGGAAGAGAGTTAGGGAGCTTCCTGTGGGATATCCCATCATACCACAAAAAATAATAAGTTAGGAGGAATTCCTGAACTAATACACAAACACTCAGTGAGCCACTTGAGAAATCAGAGATACAAAGGGACTCCCTGAATGCATTTCAATTCATAATATCACTATCCTCCTCCTCAGAAAGACGCTCTTTCTTTAGAGAGAAATATTTTAATTATATGGATTTATAAGGTATAACTACTGGGCTTTAGTATAAATGGAAATATTAATTATAGCAAATGAAACACCACTCTCACCACAATCAGCCAATATGGCAAACTAAGTGATGAGAAATAATTACTCAGTCAAAATCTGATTACTTGCTGACTCTGCCCCCAGGGTTAGTTGGGTCACCTACAGGTCCCTATTGATACTGTGTGAAGCAAAAATTACATACTTTACTATCTTCATAATGGTGTGTCTGCACAATATCCCCTTCAGACAAAACAATCCTGAAAAGTGACAGAGAGCAGGAGCAATGTACATGAAAACTGACAGGTGGATAACTTGACAAATTCAGACCTGCATTATTGGGCTGATCTATGCAACAGGAGGTTTGGTAAGATCAAGACTTCACATTAGGCCTTTGATAGATGTTAAGCTTTCTGCATGTCCTACTGAAAACACTTTAGGGTGCCAGCCACTGATGATAACATTTTGTTTGTCTCTTTTTACAAAAACCTCCTGTGGTGTTGAGGTAAGGACTCTTCAATTACAATCAGAGGAAAAAATTATTGACAATTCTTTTTAAAAAATTTACTTCTGACTAGAGCAGGGGTATGTAATAACTTTTAAAAAGTGATAATTCTAATCATTATCCTTTCAATTTAAAGGTAATATTACCGACTCACCAATAGTGAAGCCAATAGTTGACTTTTACCCCAGGATCCTTCATTACTAATGGAATAAATTTGTGAGCCAGATGGACAAAGTTAGGGCTTCAGGTTGTGGTCATGAAGCAGAGAAAGGAATTGTCCTGCACAGGTATCAAACTCATAACTTCATTTTCCTTAGCACTATGCCCTAGCCAATATTGAACTAGCCACAGACAGTATTTCTTGAATCTGGATGGAGGCTTTCCATCCTGAGTATGTGTGACAAAATATATTTCAAAAGGGCAAACAGTCGCAGATTCTGTTTTATGGAAAGCTAACAATTAAAAGTAAAAACAGAATTAACAAATCAGTTATTTGGTCCTTTACTGGGGTCCTACTCAGAGGTTTTCCAGTTTGATAGAACCTTCTAGTTCTTACATTCTTCTGCAATAGACTTTGAGATCTTCATGTAACAAAGTAGTTATTCTTTATGAACAAAAGTTTTTGCTAAAGGTTTTCTTAGGTGAAATCCCTTGGAGAACTTCAGGGTCTCAGTATGCTCCTGCACCAACAGTGGTGGACTTTGTTTAGACCCTGCCAGCACCTCCACTGAAATATAATTATCCCTTCCACATCACAGAGGTTAGGGACACGGCACCCCCATGATCTAGAAAATCCGTGTAAAATTTTTTGACCCTCCATTTGTACTAGAGAAGAAGTCTGAATTTTTTCTTTTTCTTTTATGGGGTGTTTACAGTACCTTATTATAAAATTGGAGTTGACATTATACAATATTATACATATACTTTATGCATTTCTGAGCGTCTAAACTTTTTCTGTGTCATCTGTTAGCCTTTGTGTATTCTCTGTGACTTCCACAAATCTCCCCTAGAATTCCCATTTATTTTTTACACTGATCTGTGATATATCAAAACCACAATGGGAAAAGGGGCGTTATAAAACGAATAACTGTATGTACTCTAGGGGCCATGGGCATAGAAAGAATTTAACTAGATGGGAGCAGGAAAAAACAAGGTTATAGAATGTAAACTAGATATTCCTCAAGTCACAATAGACCCCATCTTGACTATTTCATAAGCAACTTCCAAGCCAACAGCACCCAGTATTTAGGGTTTGCAGGCAGAAGGATAATTGCTTTTCTGGCTGGGCCAGAAAATCTGCTGTAAGGCTGGGTCAAGGGACTAGCTTCACCGTAGAGAAACAGAGAGTCACTGTGACTTGTTATTGAGTCTTGCATCTTTCATTCTTTCTCTAACTTTACCAGCAAAGTAAAGCCTTCTGTTGGGTCATTCATTTGCACTATCTGAATACCTGGATTTAAGACAGCTTCCTGAGATGGCTAGCATAACAACCAATCATCTTGGGGACAAGGTACCTACTATCTATGACACCACCTACCTGAATGTTCCATTTTGTACATAGAGGTCTCTCTTGGCTATATCCAGGTGCATGTACCTATAGCCCTCTTTAGGTTCATCTTCCCTACTAAAATAAAAAATACCCTGTCATAAGAAATCAAGTATAAACTCCTTATCCTGACATTTGAGTCCTTCTTAATTTGACTCCAACTTTCCTTATATATTCATAGCTCATAATACTTCCTTTCACATAATCTATTTTCAGGTCAAATTATTCTCCATTCTCATCCCACCTCCTCCTATATAAATACCTTTGCTCAGTTCTGAAATGACTTGCCTTCCTCCCTAAAGTCATCTGATTGAAAGTCCTCCCTTCTTTCAAAACATAATCCAGGTATCACCTCCGCTACACTCCATGAAGCTTTCCCTCACCACCCCCTCACCTCAATAGTGATTTCTCATTCACATTTATCATCATACTTTATCTGTATCCCGTTTTTGCATTTATTTTACTCTTTTTAGTACCATATTTATTTGTCTGCTTCTCTTCCCCTTTATCAGACAGCAAGCTCTTCAACAATAAGACCAGGAGAGATCACTTCTAAATGAATCAGCTGGGAGGGGTGTAACTGTGGGGTTTTATCTTGACTGCTTTCTCTAGTAGCAGGAACGCTGAGAGAAACAAACTAAACTAGTTGAAAGGAACCAGTAGTCCCTACCCTGCCCTTGCTTTATTATGCTTTTTCTAATGTGTTAAATTCAAATTTGCTAGTTTAGTATTATTTCTCATAAAAACCTGTGGTGGACCCCGTCCTTATGCTGCCTGGTATCCATTTGTTTGTAACATGAGTGCAGTATAAAACATACAGAAGAGAAGAATCTTTCTTAGTTTAGTACTCAGAACTCAAACTCCATCCCATTGTTAAGAATTTTGCTCTCTAACTGGGGGTATGAATACAAGACATTTGATAACTATACTTCTAAGTGCAGAATGACTATGACTTGTGGGTCATATTTCATAAATCTGCTCCATAGATATGAACCAATGTTCCATATATAATTTATGTCTCCCTAGCACCTAGTGAACAGTGAGCTCTTAATAAATATTTATTAAGTAAATAAAGAAGACCCTGCCACCTGAGTGTTCTCATTTCCTGTCTGTCTAAAATGTGATTCTATTATGACTCACATTCCACTATTTCCCCATCATTGTTTTCTACATCCAAAATTCTAGGTTTAAGTTTCTCACCCTGCCATCTCCACCTCACTGGACAGCTATTTTTCTCCATATCTTCTCCTTATAATTTATCATTGTTTTTCATTGTGAAAAAAAGAAACTGCTCTTGATCATACACCAACTTCTCAAATCTTTTCACAATTTCTTCATCTTAAGAGAAAACTTTCACTTTACTATACCATAGAGATCTCACTTTCTCCCAGTCAATGGCAGAGACAGAGGTACGAAGCTCCTTGTCATTCTCCATTGCTCCTTATGAATTGTTGGGCTACCATCCTGTCTCCATTGTTCACCGTTCAAAATCTATAGCAGCCATCAATCCTGCATCAATGTGCTACTGTTGCCTACCACATATGTAGTCCCATTTTCTCTTGTTGGAAGATGTTGGAACCTGGTTCAGATTCATCCCATCTGATGGGTCCTCTGCCATCATCTTCAATTATTTCAATATCCATTTATGAGTCCTTACTTGCCTTGAATATACTTCTATCTCTGTCTTATAGCCATTTAGCAACAATTCAATTGAACATTTTTCAGATGCCTAATATATTCTTGCCATCACGCTGGGTCAATGAAAGACAAAAATAAATAAAATATAGCACCTAGAATATAATCCTCACGCTCAAAGTGTTTACAAACTAATAGGGAAGATGACACCAACACAAATTTTAACTATAATATAAAATAGAACACAATAACCGGATGAGAAATCTAAAGTCTGATGGAAGTAGTTAAAAGCAACAACTGAAGGAATGTAGTGGATTGTGCACTGGATTTGGTGTCAGAAGACCTGAGTATGAATCCCAACTCTGCCACTAACCACATGTTTGTGGATAGTATGCTTCATCATTAGTCCTTTGGGATTGTCTTGGATCACTATATTGCTGAGAACAGCTAAGTCATTCACAATTATTCATATAACAATATTGCTGTTACTTTGTACAACATGCTCCTAGTTCTGTTCACTTTACTATGCATCAGTTCGTGTAAGCCTTTCCACTTTTTTTCTGAAATCATCCCATTTGTCATTTCTTATAACATGATAATATTCTATTACAGTCATATACCACAGCTTGTTTAGCCAGTCCCCAATTGATGGGTGTCTCTTTGAATTCTGATTCTTAGCCATCACAGAAAGAGTTGCTATAAATATTTCTATACAAATAGGTCCTTTCCCCCTTTTTGAATGTCTTTGAAGTCCTTTAAATGCTCTTGTTTATGGATGACATGCTGATTATATTAAGCCCCCACAGATAATTACAGAACCTCTTAAGTGAGATAAAGATTGATTCAAAAAAGTTTGGCTCAACAATCCAAACAGCAAAAAAGTTCATGAGAATGCTATTTTCCAGAAGAATGGATAATATATCCAGACTATAATATGCAGCTGGATGGACAGCTTATAGAGTTGGATCATCAATACATATATCTTGGACAGACATTGCAGAAGGAAAGTAAACAGGGCTTGGAAATAAACAAGAAGAAAGGAGATAGATTCTGTTCCAGAAAATGCACAGTTTTCCCCTAAAACAAAACCCTTAAAAACATCAGTATTGTTTCAGTAATGCCACAGAACTGTGAATTACGGAATGCTGCAAACTCCAAAGAATCAAAATGTCAGTTGACCCAAAGACAATAGAAGAATGTATAGTGGAAAAAAAAAGACTAAAGCACAGTGTCTGCCAATGACAAATTACATATAAGAAGTCAAATAAAAGATATCATTAGAGAGATTTCTGTGTGGTTTCTGTCCTTTATTCTCCAAGAGGATGATGGCATCAGGACGATGATGATATGACTTGCAACTGAATTGGATTTGAATGAGGGAGTGCTATGCAAAGTCACTAGCTTCACTTTCTCCTCCACAGCCATCTGGGTGCAGTGGCCAGATATAGATCAGAATGACTGGAGATGGCCTAGCCTTGGTCTTTTTAAGCTAAGGTATTTCTGACTTCTCACTTTAAGTGAGGCAATGACCATTTAGTGAATATACCTCTTTAAGAAATGAGTCAAGGGATGGCCCCTTTAATAAAAAAAAAAAATCAAAGAGAGTTGCTGTCCAAAAGAGAAACAATTACTATTCACATTCACTCTGAGCCAGGGCCCCCCAAAAAGGAACCATTAAATGGTGCTTGAACAGGGACCTATTGTCCAATCCATGAGAGCCAGAGTGAATTGGATTTAAGGCATGGTCTTTAAGAAAGTGATCTAGCCAGCATACCCCAAGATAACAAGGTAGCTTTCATCCATCAAATTTACCTTCCTTTTGGGCAGAACACCCTCAGGTAATGACATGATTCCCCTTTTGGAAAGGGGAGGGGAGGGACAGAGAAGGAGAGGAGAAGAGGTGAGGTGAGGAGAAAGGACAAACTGAATTGGCCAACCTGAACTGATCATCTAGATCCCCACTGGGGCAGCTTGGACTACTCACAGGTTGTGGTTTGTCCTTAGTTCTCAAAGAGGACCAAGATGTTAGGAAGATGATGACATGGCTTGCAAATGAATTGGATTTGAGTGAGGTGGGGCTGTGCAAAGTCACCAGCCTCACTTTCTCCTCCAGAGCCATCTGGGTCCATTGGCCAGATATAGATCAGGACGACTGGAGATGACCCAGAAAGAGAGATTTCTGACAAGAAGAGTAGATGATAGGATTGTAGATCTAGAGCTGGAAGGGACCTGAGAAGCCACCTAGTTCAACTCCTTCATTTTTGCAGATGAAGAAACTGATGTTCAGGGAGGATAAATGACTTGCTCAAGGTCACACAGGCAGTAATCATTAGAGTCATGGGTTCAAGAACTCCAGAGCCAATGTGTTTTGGTGAATCATTCTCATAACGAAAGTGAAGCATAACAGATGGACATTTCAAGTGCTACACTGATACTAGGTAATGTTGAGATACCTAGAGGAAGACCCCCAGCTAGTTTGGCAGCCTCTTTATGGAGGATTTCCATTTAGACATGGATAAGAATCACACAGGGGGAGAGGTCATGATCTGTAACTGGAGAGAGTTCACATCAACCACATCATAGATATATCTAAAATATTGAGGTTTAAGTATCAAGTCCAAGCTTGTTTTGCTGCTGGTGGTGGAGTTTTAACTACATATTTCTTCCTAGTTTTAGGTGAGGGAAGAAAAATTATCACCTCATTATCACTTAAGGAAGTTTTGGGAAATTATTTAAGAGTAAATGGCTTTAAATGGTGATGTTTCACAACTCACTACCTGTATTCTCTCAGCGATCCCCTCTTAAACTCAATAAGAAACCCAGCTGTTTAAAGTATAATGATAACAACAGTGCTTCGCAGATTTCCCATACACTTTACATGCATATTTTCATTTCATCTCCACAACAACCAAACGAGGTAAATAATATAGGCACTATTATTAAATGAGATAATATTTGTGAAACCCTTAGCACAGTGCCTGGACCTAGTAGGCACCACACAAATGCTCATTTCTTTTCCTCTTGCCCCCTCTGACCCTCACTATTACCCCCATTTTACAGATGAGGAAAACTGAGGTTGAGAGTACTCAGATAATATGCCCAGAGTCATATAGCTACAAAGTGTCTGAGGTGGCATCAGAGCCCAGGACTTCATGACATAAATCCAGCACTCCGTCTATGGAACACTGTCTTATAATCTACGAGCAGTCACAAATTCTATGCAGATAAGTACTATGCTCTCAGTTACTACTAGAGAATGAGCTGTAGTTAAAACTAGCCAGAAACAGTCAAGAAAACGGATTGTACTTTGCTTCGCCCAATACTCTTACCTATCCATAGTGGCTTTCCTCTCTGTGGCATCATTTAACTTAAACTTCAAATAGCCACAGGCAGTGAAATCTTACACTGCCTATTGGTAATGGAAGAATGTAGACCTTCCAGCCATCACCTGAAACTGTATTTTCTTGCAGTCTGATGGCAGTTTCCCAATCCCCATCTTCACTCCTATCCTCCCCCTCAAGGGTATGAGAGGAAGGCTGTCTCCTAGAGGATTTTACTCTGGTAGCATGATCACTATTACCCACTTGAACATCTCTCACATTCAGGGGTCAACTTTGCATTCAGGTATAATAGCCTTACTTTACTGCAGTTCTATAGCTTTGTAGAGGGCTCAAAGACAGAAGGAAGCCTGAACAAAGATACAATATAGGACATACTGAGGGAAATACTCAGGAGACACGTGGAAAGAAAAAAAAAACCTGCTAGAATACAGACATGTAATAGAAGCTTCAAGACAGATTGTGGATTTTTATATGAAGCAAAATCAGGATAAAGCAAACTGCTTAGATAAACAGAAACCAGAAAAAAGTGTATAGCAGTGCCTGTCATCAGATAGATATGGAGAGGAAAAGTTGGGGCAAGAGTAGATCTTTCAGAACTTCTAGGGTTCTTTAAGAGGTGACTAAAACCAAAAACTTCAGAGTTTTGTGTCCAAGACAGCTGCAAGGATCCAGTAGCCCACCACAAACTCACCCATCTCTACCACAGCCCCACTTTCTTCTCTCTCTCTGTTTGCCTCATGGTCCCTCATGGTCCATCTCTCTCCAGCTCACCTCACATTAGGTCCCAGGCAAAGGGAATGATGACATCCTTTCCACCACTGCAACTTCTCGCTCTGGTCATGTGGTCCCAGCTTGTTCTTCTCATTCTGTCCTTTAGCAAACGTTCTGTTTTCCAAAGTCCCAGGTGTGACTCAAATCCACCTCTTAGTCCAAAGATTACGATCATTCAAACCTCTCTCAACACTGAGAGGGACTGTCCTTCTGAACTAGGAATCCCAGAATGCCACTCAATTCTCAAACCCATATTCTACTCTCATAGCTGACATTGATGTAGTTAGTGCTTTAAGGTTCGCAGTGTGTTTTACATACAGAATCTCAGCAGAGTTTTGTAAAACCTCTATGAATTAGGTACCAAAAATAGATTAGCCTTACTTTCCAAATAAGAAAACTGAGTCTTAAAAGAATGGTAAAGTGACTTACTTGGGGGCTAATAAGTAACAGAGAGAATATCTGAACCCAACTCTCTGCTGATTACAGGTCTAGCACTCTTTCCACTATAACACTGTGTATTTACTTTTATAAAGACCTACGAGAATATAAAGATATCTTTTATTTTTAAATGAAAGTGGGGGGAGGGGGATTTACTGATCTTTAGACAGACAGTTTCCCTGAACTGCTATTGATTACTAGAATTCACTTTCCTGACCTGTTTAAATGGCCAAGGATCTTGGCTCTTTCTTTTTTTCTTCCCTATTTTTATGTTAAATATTCCTCTCATTATAAAATCTGGGGCTGACTAGCTAAATTTTAGGCTAAAAATAGTGTTATTGCTGCTACTGTTCCACGTGAACAAGACAACCCACCATTCTATGAAGAATAATTTATCTATATTTATGGATTCTTGAGATAGAAAAAACTATAAAACTACAAAACCCCAAACTAAATTCAGTAATAGGATTCCCCGCGTTATTTCCACTATATGCTCCCATTTCCTTCAAGTGGAAAATAGAATCATTGCGTTCTGAATCTGAATAGGAATCTTCAAGTTTTGCATCCTACTTTCTCCATGTAACCCTTTCAGGAGAGGGACCATGTTAAACTTATCTTTATGTCTTAACCATCTCCCAGCCTAATGTCTTGTACGTAGTAGGTGTTTAATAAATGATTGTCAAGTTGAATTAATGATAAAATTGTGAACCTCTGAAAATGAATGAAAATTTATTTATTGAGTATCAATTGTGTGACAAGAATTATGGTAAGAATTAGTTCTCTTTTTAATTCTAAAACATAATGTAACATCCCTCTAGTGAAACAGACAAGCCCCTGATACCCTTTTAGAAATATTAAGAAAGCATCTTATGATTATCCAAGTCTGAAGCCTTTGGATGAATCTGAAAGACAAACTCTTACCAGTCTTAAAAAAACCCCACAAACCTATCAGTTTCCAAACAATGTCCTGTTCCTGATAGTCAGTTGTTGTATCTTCTGCGTGAGCACTTGCACCTTGGAAACAGAAAAACGCTACAAATTAGACCTCTGTTTATTGTTTTGCTCATTGTCTAGGTTTATGAAAGTGATGGGAAAATCTTAATAATTCAGGTTAAGTTTAAAAGTGTGTCTTTCTGCACATTAAAAAAAAAAGAGTTGTTAAACATTAACCAGTACATTATTTGTAATGACTAGCCTAAAAGCAGAAACATCTTTCCCCGTCTCCTGAAGAAATTAAGGTATTGGGGTTGCTAGGTAACACAGTGAATAGAGCACTGGCCCTGGAATCAGGAGTACCTGAGTTCAAATTCAGCCTCAGACACTTGACACTTACCAGCTGTGTGACCTGCAGCAAGTCATTTAACTCCAATTGCCTTGCCTTTCCCCCTCCAAAAAATTAAAAATTAAAAAAATAAAAGAAATTAAGGTATTGATCAAAGGAACAAGATCCCTTTGATGACTTTGGGCTACCTGTGACCAGCTCTGGAAGAGCTGTTGAAGGATGTGGTCAAAGGGAGGTTGAGTTGGTTTTAGAAGAATAATTCTCCAGGGATATTCCCCAAAGATTACATGACTATAATCCTATTAGATGAAGTAGAATGTTAACTTGCACTGTGTAATTATGTTGTGAAATTTTCCTTGTTCAAAATTTCTATAAACGTTATTTCAGAATGTCATGTCAGAGATATGTCTGAAGGCATGAGAGGACTGCTTCAGTTTGGGTATCTCTCTAAGAAGAACAACGTTTGGATGAAAACAATAATAAATTAATACACATTGCTTCTGGCAGATTTGTGGCCATAACTGCAATCTGTACAGTATTAACATTTTTCCTTCAACACTTTTACTCATAAGGGGGCACAATGCATAGAGCACTAGATTTGGAGTCAGGAAGACTTGAGTTCAAATTTTTCTTCAGACACTTTCTAGCTGTGTGACCCTGGGCAAAATATTTAACCTCTCAGTCCCAATTTGCTCATTTGCAAGATGGGGGTACTAATAGGATCTCCCGGGGTTGTTGTGAAGATCAGATGAAAAGGAAATGAGTTAACATAGGTCCAAACCCTTTGCTAACATAAAAGTGCTGTATAAATTCTAGTTTGCTACTATTATAAAATTAGCTCCCACGAAATAAATGAGTGGGTAGTCACGCAGGTACAGTTTTCTTTAGGAAGCTGTCACAGGACTATATTTTACAAAGCAGTGTTTTTGAGCAAAATCTTGGTTCAAAGAGCAACAGATGGATTTGAGGTGAGCAGTAAGTTTGGGTTTCATCAAAACCAGTCTCATAGCCTATTATTTTATAGATTAGTGGGATTTAGGGAGGTTGTTATTTGGAGCAACATGGTGCCAAATTAACTATAGCATGGGACATAGCTAGTGGACATCGGGGAGACACCTGACAAAACTGAAAGAGAAGCTAAAACAGCTTTTGATGATCACAGCATGGCGTGGATGACCTGTGGAAGCCCTTCTTTCTGTCTCTAATTCCTCTTCTAACTTTTGAGGTGCTTTCCTGTCAAGTGAAATATATTATGCATATAATAAATATAAATAATCTACGAAGATATAGCCTCTCTCAGAAAGCCTACAGCCAATTCTAAGGTATTTTTACAATGCCATTGGGACATGTATTACCATCACACAGAAGCACGATCATCAGAGATCAGCAGAATTATAGTAACAATGTCACACCCCATAGGGGCCTTTATAGGGCCCTAGAAAATCCTGGGCAAAAATATTTTTACTGTATATCCTGAAGTGCAGGGAGCACCAGGGGAATTCAGAATGTTGCACTTTTATTTAGTGTTCTCATCAGTACCACACAGAATATAGGAAAAGAATAGTGGAATCAAATTTGGAAACTAAAGAACGTGCCATACAAACGTTCATTTAAATAAGCATTGTCTTTTAAGCTGGAGAAGAAAATACTGGTGGGGAGGGGTTAGTTTATAATAGCTATTTAAGTTCTTGGAAGACAGTCACTGGAAGAAGGATTAGGTTTGGTCAGTTTGTCTGCAGACACTAGGAATAGGAGCAACAGGTAAAATTCGCAGAAAGGCATAATATTGCTTAAAAGCTAGGTGGCACAGTGAATAGAACACTGGGCATGGAGTCAGGAAGACTCATCTTCCTGAGTTCAAATCTGGTCTCAGACACTTTAGTTCTGTGACCATGAGTAAGTCACTTAACTTTGTTTGGCTCAGTTTCCTCATCTGTAAAATGAGCTGGAGAAGGAAATACCAAACCATCCCAGTATCATTGCCAAGAAAGCCCCAAATGGGCTCACAAAGAGTCAGACACCACTGAATTATAACAAATAATATTGTTTGCACATATACAATCCTTCCTCCCCACTCAAATAATTACTAGCCAAATTCAGATCTTTATAAATTCTGGCCAGGAGTATTCCAACGACGTCCTATTTGACCTCCTTGCTTCAAGGCTCTCCTAACTCTAATTCATCTTCCACATATCTACTAAAGTCGTTTTGCTAAAGTATAGTTATGATCATGTTACTGCCATGTTCAACAATGGCTCCTTATTGCTTCAAGGATCAAGTATGATGCCTTCTGTTTGGGATTTAAAGTGCTTTAAAGTTTATACCCTTCCTATTTTTACAGTCTTCTTTCTTTCACATTTCCCCCGTCACTAAACTTTTTGACCTTGCTGTATTGGTCTGACTGATGTTACCCACAAACGAAATTCCATCTTTTGTTTCTGTACCTTTGCCCTGACTGACCCCCATGCTTAGTGTGTAATCACTTCTCACCTTGCCCTCTTGGAATTCCTGCTTTTCCTTTAAGGTTCCCCTTCTCCTAAAGTCTTTCCTGTCTCTACCTTTCTCCCATAACTACTTAATTCTCTCTCTCTCTCTCTCTCTCTCTCTCTCTCTCTCTCTCTCTCTCTCTTTCTCAATATAGATGAAAGCCTGTTGTATTTCCCTAATAGAATGTAAGCTCTTTGAGGTTAGGGACTTTCACTTTTATCTTTGTTTAACATAGCGTCCCACACATACTGCTTTCAGTAAATGGCTATTGACCAATTGATTGTCCTCTAATATCTTTCAAACGTCACTGGTGCTAGTTCTGCAATCATATCTACAATGCTATGTATGACTTGAACTCAATGAGTTTAATTGTTACCTGACCATTTGCTACCTTCTTGGAGTCAGGAAGATCTAAGTTTCAGTTTGACATCAGACACTAGGTGTGTGACTCTGGGAAATTTACTTTTTCTTCTGCTAGTTTCATTTTCCTTGACTGTAAAATGAAGATAATAATAATGCCTATCTTACTGGGCTGTTTTGATGATAAAGGAGATACTATTTGATCGTAGGTGCTATATAAACTCTTATTTCCTGCCACCCCTAACCACCATTTTGTATCCTGTTACAATCTCCATGAGGGGAAGGATTTTGGTTTGTGTGTTTGTTTTTGTGCATACAACGCAGTTATAGGCCCTCTGGATCTTGTTTCCTACTTGCTTGGAGTGAGTGGGTGGCAGTAGTAATTTAACAGCAGACCATACACAGAGACAAGATGAAATACAGTTATTGAATGAGATGTATCCATCTTGTTTCACCTTGCTACTACTGATCTCCTTATAGCTACCTCTACCTTTCCTACACACTAGGCTATTTTCAGAAATAATGGATAAAAAGTCGATGGCAAAACTAGAGGAGAGAGGGCATTATAGGCAGAAGGAACATGTGCATAAAATAATGCCTCATTTTCTCTAAGAATTCAGCAAGGTCTTGAAGGCAATTTTTCCAAAGTATTTCCTTAAAATGGAGACCATTGCAAAAAAATGCTGTACCTAAAAGATATGAGTCAAAGGAGAGTTTGGTAAAATGAATATTTGGTGACTATAACATGAATCTATTCTTTTTATCCTCATAATAAAATTGATTGGTTGATTATTTTCACTTGGAGATTCCATAGCATGGTTTTTAACTGTGTGCAAGATTTGAAGAAAGATCTGTGTTCAAATAATAATGATGATGATGATATGATAGCTAGAATTTATATAATGTTTTAAGGTTTGTAAAGCACTTTACATAAATTATTTCATTTGATCCTGGCTCTGACTTGCTAGCTGCATGACCTTGAGCAAGTCACTGAATCTTTCTTGGCCTATTCTTAGGCACAGAATGAATTGAGGTTGAACTACATGATTGCTAAGGTCCCTTCTAACTCTCAGTCTATGCTGATTGAAGATAATTCACATTTATCTAGTACTTTAAAACTTCTAAGGTACGTTATATGAATAATCTCATGTCATCTTCATAGCAACTCTGTAGAGGGAAGTATATAGTAGGAATAGTTTGATTCCTATTTTACAGACTCAATAATACTATAAGCATATACATATATGCTATACTTTTAAATACATAACACAATTTTTTTTAAAGTAGGAAACTTAAGAGAGAAGTGGATTTGGACTTGGGGAACCTAGGTTTCATGTGTAGTTCCCTTATTCTCTGTGTCCTTGGGCAAATTTTTTTTTCTTTTTGGAGGGGGAAGGTAGGACAACTGGGGTTAAGTGGGGTTAAAATGAGGTTAAGCCCAAGGTCACATGGCTAGTTTTGTGTGTGTGTGTGTGTGTGTGTGTATGTGTGTGTGTGTGTGTGTGTGTGTGTGTGTGTGTTAAGTGTCTGAGGCCAGACTTGAACTCAGGTCCTCCTGACTCCAGGGCCGGTGCTCTATTCACTGTGCCACCTAGCCACCCCCTTAATTTTCAGATTTTTTTTTCTTTTTGGAGCTTGGGCAAATTTCTTCATATCATCAGGCTTCAGTTTTATCTTCTATAAAATTAAGGAATTATGTAAATGATCCCTAAGGTCTCTTTGCGTCCTAATCCTAAGGCATTCTATTTCTTGTACAACAGAGGCTGGACTGTTGCTTTAAAACAATAGATGTTGTGACCTATCAAAAAAGGTTCCTTCTTGCCCTCGTATTTTATGTATTGGTGTGATACTAGAAAGCTGAAGGTTAGCGGTACAGTGAGGTGCAGTGTTCCACATGGTCTACCTTCAGAATTGCCTATAGAGGCTCAGGACTCTGGGGCTTTAGCAGGTCAAACAACTTTACCACATTCTGCCCAGGCCTATTTTCCAGGACACTGCTTTTCTGAAAACAGCATATCATATCCATCACTGGTTCTTTATTTTCTCTATCTGATCTGTCAGATTTCTCTTTCAACACATCCAGTGGTCTTGAAATATCATCTTTTGGTTTTCTCTGAAAGGAGATTCCAGAGTCAGTCCACCTCATTCAACATCCCAGCCTAATGCCTTAATCTAAGGGAAATTTACAGGTCTGGTTATGCTAAAATATCTTCCATAACAGCCCATCTAGTGCCTGAAATTCTTTCCATTTCAATAACTTTCATGGAGTATTTGGAGACATATATTCAAACTCATTTGAGACATTGTGTAATCTGGTAGCAGTAACACATTAGCAGGGATTAAGACACAGAGTTTTAGAAACAGAACCAATTTAAGAGATAATCTTGTATCGTTCTTCATCTTACAGAGGAAGAGACTTTGGCCTGGTAAAGGGAAGCATTTTGGTCAAAGTCAGTGGCAGAGCTGGTAATAAAACCCAAGGGTCCTGGTTCTCCATCCATTGGTCTTTTCCGATATCACACTGCATCCTTCTTCCTCCATCCATGGTCATATAGCAGAGAGCAGGGTCAACAACAGATTGGGACCTGAGGAAACTGAGTTTTGATAATGAGATTGGGAGGAGGACACAATAGGAAAAAATTCAGACTGTAAAGTACCAATCAGGGTGGTACATCACAGTAGGGGCCACTTGGCACCAAAAGGGAAATGATGATATTGGATTTTTTAAAGTATGAGGATGCTGAAAAATTGGAGGGGTCATCGAAGGTCAGAAGAGAACCAAGAATGGTACAGGTAAATAGGTATTGTCTAGAGCAATAGTATCCAACTCAAATAGAAACATAGATAAGGATCTCTGTGTGCTGCATATTAATTTAGAGAACCACATATTAACATTATGTGTGTTCTATTGTATTTTTACTTATTTTATTAAATAGCTCCCAATGACAGTTTAATCTGATTCTGGCCAGAATTCTGATAGGTTCACAGCAGGGTGTCTGGTCTAGAGCAATAGTTCTCAAAGTGTGATTATCCCTTGTGGGTCCTTGAGACCTTTCAGAAAGGTCTCTAAGGTCAAAATTATTTTCATAGTAATACTATGATGTTTTAGTTTCTAATATGGTAAAGGTCAATAGACATAATACACAGAAACAAAAGCTCTTTGAAGGGATTCTTAGTAATTTTTAAGAGTATAAAGAGGTCCTGAGATGAAAAAAGTTTGAGAAACACTGGTCTAGAGCGCAAAGTGAAGACTGATACAATAAGTGACACTTTTAAACATTACCCTTTATGAATGGTCATCTTTTCAATGCCAGAAAACCTCACTTTCCATGACACATAGGTATTTATTTTGTGGTAAGTCCAGTAACATGTATTAAAGTGAAGGCTCCAATATACCAGTAGATGGAAATACCCAGGAGACATAAAAATCAAACATTGCCCACAGGGCACAAATTCTGTGTTCCAGCTCTTGCAAGAAGCACAAAAGACAAGTTTTTCCTTCTTCACAATCTTGCCTGTGAAGCCTGTGGCTCCACAGAGTTTTTATTGCTCTTGTTAACTCCAACATAGTATAAATGTATGACATTATGGATTTTTAATGCACAGATCCGGATAACATCATTAGTCAGTTCATGTTTCCCATTTAGATCACACATCTCGCCATTCCAGCATAACTAAAAACTATAAAAGCCAGCTAGATTCTAGTGGGTTCCTACAGTTACCTAACATGTACATTTCAAGAGTTTGAAGTTTACACTGTCTGTTTACTCTGTTAATTTTGACCTCCATGGATCTGATTTTCTTCTTTGTGAAAACAAACACATATTCCCTGAATAACAAGAGAAGTGAGCTCTTCTTTTGTCCCTTTCATCCCCTTCCCATATTCTTTTCCTTACACATAGTCACTCTCAGACAAAGGAGGAAACATACTGGAAAACTCCAGGGGCAGCAGCTGCAGAATTTGTGTATATAAGGAAAGCCCTTTGCCCAAGGAACAGGGTAGCTCAGAAAATCTATCCAAGCCCCTTCTTCCTTGCTGAACAACACATGCCCTCGTTCCAGGTGCTGCTGGATGACTGCAGATCCTACAAAGAAG
Source organism: Pseudochirops cupreus (assembly GCA_028627135.1). Lineage (NCBI taxonomy): Eukaryota > Metazoa > Chordata > Mammalia > Diprotodontia > Pseudocheiridae > Pseudochirops > Pseudochirops cupreus. Next base: position 344,880,232 of record CM053583.1, on the reverse strand, counting down.
GGGAAAGTAGTGTCAACCACTGTGAGATTTTTCACCTAATACCACCAAGTAAACGAATATTGGTAATTTGGCACACCCCAAACAGGTCTCTCTTGGATTCTATTCAAGCAGGATGAATTACTGAAATGCTGAGGGGGATTCATGACAGAGCATCTCACCCACAAGGCAGTGAGCAAGGAACCTTGAAGGTAATGTTATATGAGGTACTGGTGTTTTTTCACAGGAGGCTAATCTTTTCTCTCATGGGGATAGAGACTTAGATTTTCTCTCACTATAATAAAGGACTGTT
>CM053583.1:344787443-344874943 GCA_028627135.1 Pseudochirops cupreus | reverse complement strand
GGTGAGATGGTGAAGGGTCTAATAAAGATAATTCTCATATGAAAGGAAGCTTTATTGAAAAAGCAGTGTGTGAGTGACTTTGTGTGTGTGTGTGTGTGTGTGTGTGTGAGAGAGAGAGAGAGAGAGAGAGAGAAAGAGACAGAGAGAGAGAGAGAGAGAGAGAGAGAGAGAGAGAGAGAGAGAGTGAGAGAAGCACACAGTCTGTCATAAAAATAACTAGGACTGTTTGAATTTCTCAGGAATCCACAAACACAGAAGCTTAGAAGTATTTAGAAACAACTAGAGAACCCTTTCAGGGGGACTTCTGCCTTGAGATGGGCGGGAGGGAGGATTTAAAAATAATTGCCAACATATGTCCATTTTTATTTTTCATGAGTATTTTCATCATCTTTCTTGCCAGTTTTGGCAAGAAAAGATCAAGATTATTTCTGTGTTTTTTTTCATCCCACAGGCTGTTTTTCTCTTCTACTCAACACATTTCTCGTACTTCATTTGTCAGTTAAGCTTTTGTCCCTTATTGAGTGTGTAGCATGTACCTAGGTTTGTGCTAGGCTTGGTGAGGATCACTATCCTCAAGGTATTTGCAAATTAGGTGTAGAGATGAGCCACACAAACCTGACACCTTCAGGAAGCAATGCATGATAATGTAGAAAGGAATACAAAATTGTGTGATGTGCTGGACATTTATTTCAGAGGAAGCAGAAATTAATGAAGACAGAAGTCAGAGAGAATAAAGAATTTAAACTGTGTCTTAAAGACTTTTGATTCAAGCATTCATTAATCAATCACTATATCCAAAGCCCTGTGCTAGACTCTGGGGAGGAGTGTGTACAAAAATCATCCATACCTACCCTTCCTAGTAAAGGGTACAGCATAAGCAAGAACAGTCATTCTACCATTGAGGAATGGAGAAAATGCTGGCATGATTAAGGCAGAAGTGGTATTGATAAGTGAAATGAGATTACATTGGAGATGTTAAGGGAGAGAGGGAACATTACAAAGGGGCTTGAATGCCAAGATGATGTTGAGTTTGATCTTTTAGGCAACAGGGAGCTATTTTTTTTTAATAGTAGTGACATGGTAAAATCACGGTTTCAGAAAGATTTGTGAGCTGTCAATAATGCATAGAATGATTGGGAGGTGAGAAGAGGCTAGAGACAGAATTGGAACCCATTGTAGGAATATGAGCATGAAGTGATGATACCTGTATTAGAATAAGAAATATTAGACCTGGAAGGGGCCTCTCCACTGCTAGTCCAAATCCTTCATTTTGCAGAGGAAGAAACTAAGACCCAGAAAAATGAAATGATTTGGTTGCCCAAGGTCACAAAAGTAATAACTATAAGAGGCAGGATTTGAACCCAGGCCTTCTGACTTCAGAGACTATAATACTCTTTCTCACTATATCATATTACTTCTTAGAAGTAAAACTGTATTGTTCAGAAATGAATTATAGAATGATGGAAAAAGGAATGGAAACAACATTTCCATGAAAGAATAGATGGGTCTTGGTGATACATTGAATGTAGGGAATGAAAGAGAGGAAAGTAAAAGCTAATTTCAAGGTGGTCAGTCTGGGTGACTGAGAAGAGCTGTGGAATATTTGTTCATTCATTTAACATTTATTGAGTGCCTGCTATGGGCAAATTACTGTAATGGGTGATATGAAAATAATGAAGATATAATCCTCTTCTTGGACCTTACATTCTAGGAGGAATGATATGATGCCCATGCAATAGATACACTAACTATGGTCTAGAATAAAATATACTAAGAGCCTGAGAGATAAAGTGTTATGTGGTGTTAGAAGTCTGTCTAGAGGAATCAAGGAGACTTCCTGGAGAGGTTGGATTTTGAGCTGGATTTGGAAAGATGGTTAAACACTCAAAATTTAGCTAGAGGAAGGAGAGCTTTCCAGGTCACTTTTAAAAAATAACCATAATTAGGCAGCAAGATTATTTTTAGGATACAAATGGCTAATTTAGTTTTGAGCATGTTGAATTTGAGTTGATCATGGGATAGCTTATTAGCCATATGTTGAAGACAGTTGGAGAAATGATTGCTAATGGGTAAGAGGTCAGGGCCAGACATTTGGAAAAAAAATAAACAGTGACAGTAGTTAAGGATGGGAAATTGAGCTAATTAAGCAAGAAAATGATGGGGAGGGGCAGTGAAGAAAGGAGAACCAAAGACTGAATTTCAGTGGATGCCAAGAAGTTGAAGGAAAAAGAGTAGTCTCAGGAATGAAAACAGCCAGTGAAATAGAAGTGGGATAATGTGGTGGCATAAGAAAATATGAGAGAATTTCAGTGTGCAGTAGGGAGGATAATCAACCATGTTAAATCCTTCAAGTTAAACGTGTATGTAGAATCATAAAGAATTCAAAGAAAAGGCATTTTTGGATGTGCCAGTTCAATGGTGGGATCATAGAATTATTAAAAGATAGAACCTTAGAGACCTTCCTGTCCAAACCTCTCATTTTACAAATGAGGACATTGGGTCTTAATTGTGCGCTAGACTGCTCATTGAGGCCATACAAAGATCTAGAAGAGGTGGCCTCTGCCTTCAGAGAGCTTACAATCTGGAAGTGAAAGACACCTAATTCTCCCTCCAGTCTTAATCACTAACATTAGGCTTAGTATTTAAGAAGCATTATTAGCTTTTACAGACCCAGGAAAGTGTATGAGAATCACTGGGTTGAAACAAAGCTCAGATGTGATCTGATCCCTCTTACATCAAAACCAAGAATTCCTTCTGCATTACCCCTGGCAAGTGTTCAAGCAAAATGTGCCTGAAGACTTCAAGTGAGGGGGCGATTTAGTACCTCCTGAGATATTCCAATCCTCTTTTAGAAAGGTCTAATTGTTAGGAAGGTGGTTCATTCATTCATTCATTCATTAGTTCTTTTTTTTTGTTTATTGCCTCTCCTTCAACTTAGGCTCTTTAGTATAAAAATAGAAGGAATCACTTTCTTTTGCCTATAGGGTCAAGTAGAATGAGTTGAAAATACCTCTTCTGCTTGAAAGGTCTTCAGATAGTTAAAGACTATTATCTTGTCCCTTCTTGCAGTGTATTTATTGCATTGAGATTTCAGGGCACTAAATGTCCCTTTCCTGACCTGAATGGCTAAACAGTCCTCTAGAAAGTCCATTCTTTAGCAATCCAAATACAACTTGTACCTCAGTCAGGATAGACCCAATTTGTTCATTTGTGATATCAGTAGTTGTAAATGTAAGGCTTTGACTTCCCTCAGGAGACTCTAAAATGCGTTCTAATATTTATATTTTACTTTTGACCATTTGCAGTATGTCATATCCCGGGATGGTATTTTTCTAGGTAAAGGGTAAAGCTGCCTTGTGGGTGGGGAGGAGGATCAAGAGTCTGAATTTTTTTTTTTTTTACAAATAGACCAAAATGTAATCAGCCTCACTGTAGAATTTAAACTGTCTATGCATGTCAAATAAATTGAATTATAAAGGAAGATATCTGGATTGCCAGCTTTGGAACCAGAGGCAAAAGATGTACACATATAAGAATACCTAAGGTCAACAACATAGAAAAGGAAAGTCTACTTCCTCAATAGGGCCATCAACCTTAAACACAGTGGAAGTATGTAACTACTTATATGGTAAGATTTCAGGGAAGACAGGAAGACTAGTGCTCAGAAAATAATAACTTATTTTAGTATTCTTCTGAATCTTCCCACTCCTACTGATTTTCCATGCAGGATTCATTCCTTTAGCTTCAAATTTTGATCTCCATATAGGAATTGTTCTGTGGGGAGGTAACACTTCAAATTTCAGTCAGTCATTTATCCTGTAGTGTGAATGAGTTTAAGATTCTTTCCTGAGATTAGAAAACTCAGAATATTGGATATTTGAAGGACTGGAAAAGTCAGGGGATTGGCAAATAATAGGAAGCTTAGGGTCACAAAAGGCAACTAGTTGGCACAATGGATAGAACACTGGGCCTAGAGTCAGGAAGATCTGAGTTCAAATCTGACCTCAGACACTTACTAGCTGTGTAAGTCTGGGCAGTTCACTCAACCTTGTTTACCTCAGTTTCCTCATCTGTAAAATGATCTGAAGAAGGAAATGGAAAAATCACTCTAATATCTTTGCCAAGAAAATACTAAATGGGGTCATGAAGACTCAGATGCAACTGAGACTGTTGAACAACATGTAACAAGTAGGATCACTAACCCCCTACTTCAGTTTTCCTAAGACCAACTTTATTGAGAGTTGAGTAAAATAATGAATAATTTTCTGGATTTGGATACAGGAAGATCAAGGCTCAATTCCTCACTAGTTGTATGACCATGGATATGTCAACTAACCTCTTTGAGCCTCAGTTTCCTCATCTGTAAAATGGAGATAATCATATCTGTAGTGCCTAATTCATAGGCTTATAAAGTACCTACTTTTTAGACTTCCTTCAAGACAGCTCACCTTCTGCAGGAGGCCTTTCCTGGTTTTTTCCTTTCCTTGCACCATCACTCCTTCCCTCTTCAGCTGATAGAGATGTTTTCTCTAAGTGGCATTAAAAGAAGGCACTGATAAAAATATTTAAGTAATGAATAAATCTACTACAATAGTAGGGTGATTCATAGGACCCTAGAAAATGCTTCTAAATTCTACTTAAGGATGTCATGCTGTCCTTGTGGAAGGCCCCTAGACCTTGGTCTAATGGAGAAGGTAATCTTTTTAAGGAAACTCAAGCCAGCTGTTGGGATAGTTCCATCTTATGTTCAGTATGCTGCAAATCTTTTTTTGTAAGCGAACTCTACAAGCCCACATAAACTAGGAATGATCCATTGATAACCTCTTCTCTATAACAAAGTTTGTTGCCATGAAACCCAGCAATGGTTTCACTAAGGGAAGATGGAATAAAAGAATCACAGGGTGATCCATTTCAGTGAGCTACAAGATTTTATTTTACCTAACTGTAAGGCAGCCCCACTCCATTATTAAGTGCTTTCATCAAATATTCACTTAGTTTGGCAGCAAGCTAATGGTGCCCAGCCTCTTATGTGGAGATAAGATAAAGAAAATTATTGAAGTAGTCCAATAAAAAATGTCAAATCTCAAGCTATTTTAAAATAAAATTGATTCTTTGACTGAAACACCAACATCCCTCTTATTAGATTCCTGTCACTTAACATGGGAAAAGTTTTTTAAGATGGTGGCAAAATCTAGGACTGTCAAATACAGGCGCTTAAAAAAAAATAAACCTTTTTAGAAGGTCAGAAGAAAAAGCTAATAACCAGAGTTTCATTTATTTAAATGGAACAGATAAATAGGCCTCCCAAAGGCTTATACCTAGAGTGGCTCAGTAAATTATGAATTAGAAGGGAAGATGCTGACTTATTCTGAAATCCTTTCTAAATATCCCTCACTAGAAGACAAATCAGATCCCTGATGAGTTGAAAGGAGGGATCAGTTCAAGAAAAACTCAAATTAGCTGCTGGGATAGTACATTTTGTGCTCAGCATGCTTTAGATCTTCCTGGTTCAGAAACTGGTGTGAAGGAGGCCAAGAGCATTATTACCTAATCAGTGGAGTAGTAAAGGGATGATATTAAAGGTGAGGAGTAAAGAAAGTGAACAGACATTTAAAATTCTATATGAACAAAAATGATAGAAATTTTAAAAGGTTATAAAGGCTTTTTTTTTAATACATTAACTCCTTTGATCTTTGTAAATGGGTCCACTCCTTCCTTCTAGTTCTGTCCTTTGGGGCCAAACATAACAAGTTTGATCTTTCTTCTCTCTGGCAGCCCTTCAAATACTTGAAGAAAATTCTCAAGTCCTTTTAAAGGCTTCTCTTCTTCAGGTTATCCATTGCCATTGAGATGATGTGAGGTAGGTTCTACAAAAACTATCCCTATTTTACAAATGAGTACATGGAGGCTCAGGAGAGTCAACTGACTTATCTAGGGTCACAGAACTATCAGATATTTGAAGCAGAATTCTAATCTAGGACTCCTTCCCTTCCCTTCCCTCCCCTCTGCTCCTCTTCCCTTCTCTTCCCTTTTCCTTTTTGTCTTGTCTTTGTTTTGATAGAGAGAAATGTTGTGTTTGAAAACTCAGATAGGAGATAAAATACATATGGATTTTTCTTTGGGAAAAATCCTTCCTCCCCTATGAAGGCACTTTCAAAATTTACTTTCACTCTTTTTATTGTTTTTGGATTAAAAAAAATTAAGTTGCATAGTAAGGTAACAATGTATTTAGTTTAAAGATACTAGTGAAATAAAAAATTCAATCTTCACTAATTGGATTATAGAGTGTCAGCAGAAAAAAACCATGTAATTATTCCCTTATAGTTTACTATATCCTACTCATGTTTTAGATATATTCTCTTTGGAGACATACACCCACATAATGCACAAGAGTGCTGCATTTTGAGGCGTGGGATCCGGATTTGAATGTGGCCTTAAACCCTTTCAAGTCATGTGACAATGAGCAAGTCATCTAACCTCTCAGAAACTTGATTTTATGATTTATGATATGACTGGTAATGCCTGGCCCATCTTCTTATGGGAGAAAAGGTTATTATTCAAGAGTTCCCATCTCCCTCCCTCCTCCCACAAAAAGCTCCACACATTTGTTTTGTGCTTTCGTATACAAATGACAAGCTGGTTTATTTTTTTTTAATGTTGTACAAGTCTAATAATAAATAAAATGACTGTTGTGACTATTACAGTCACTTAAACTTTTTTTAATGAATAAAATCTGTTATTTTCTGTGCATGCATTAAAAGTCATACAAACAAGGGACATTAGAATGGAATTGTATAGATCTGAGTGTTAAAACATAGCCAGCATGCGAGGAAGTTGCTTTTCCCTTGCTGACTCTCAGTTTCCTCATATGCACAGGAAAGTGTTGGACTCAATGACCTCCAAGGCCCGTTTTGGTTCTACATCCTATGATCCAACAAAATTCCATTTCTTAATCTGACATTTCACATTTCTTCATTTTTCTGCATTTGTTTATGTTTTTGGAAGATGGGTACTATCTTAGATGAGCTCAGGGAGCCACTATTTTCAGGATCATTTACCATTTTGACCCTTTGGAATTTTTCCTTGCTCTAGACATAGTTACCTATTTCCAGTGATACCTTGACTACCCTCTGGGTTGGCCTCCTTTCACTGTTTAATTGTTTTCTACTATCCTCAACCCCATTCCAACATCGATCATGGTCATGGTACTGTGGTTTTTCTCCCTTAAGTTTATTTTTGTTAATGCTGAAGCTTATTCCCTTTCCCACTGCTCCTTATTTGGATGTCTAAATCATTTTGCAGCTGGGTTCCTATTTAGAACAGAACTCACTTTTCTTTTGTTGCTGATGTTGGCAGATTTGACCACTCTTCAATTTTTACCTTCTTTATGATTTTTTTTTAATGCCACAGTAAGAGTGATCTGAACACCCCAGCAGAAAGCCCTGCAGTATTTCTGGAAACTTGGATATAATGGAAGCTTCCTATTGTACACGCTTAAGTTAACATATCTCATGTTAATGAGATCTCAAATCTCAGACCACTGTCTAGGTTTTTTGTTATCTCTCAGTTAATATCACTCAGTGCTGCCATGATGTGTAATTTCGTCAGTGTGAACATTCCTTTCAATGATGATGACCACAATTTATCTATGCAGTAGATGGTTCCGCTGTGACTCAAAATTTCATTATTCTACAGCCAATCTAGCTTCTTTGAACTTATTTAGGCTGGACTTTGGACAATAGCTGTTCAGTCTAGGGCCATACTTGTCGTGACAGCTAGCTTTTGCAGTGAACAGAGCATGAGGTTGGAGCCAGGAAAACCTGATTTCAAATCCAGTCTTGACATTTACTAACTAAATAAACCTGGACAAGTTACTTAACTGCTGTCTGACTCAGTTTTCTCATCTGTAAAATGGACATAATGATAGCACCTATCTTACAAGGTTATTCTAAGGATCATAAAAGATAATATTTGTAAAAGCACTTAGCACAATGCCTCACACAAAGTAGGTGCTTAAGAAATGTTTCTTCACTCCTTTTCTTCCTTTAGCATAGTAAAAGATTTTTAAAACATATTTGGACCTGGCATAGCTAGAATTCCACTCATACAGCTTTTGGGAACCTAGGGCAACCTTCATGTTGCAAGAAGGAAGACTATAGTTAACATTATCATTGATACACATTGAATCTCATTTATAGTTAAGCTGTTTTCCCTAACACTCTCTTCCAAATGTTTTTCACAGAAGCAATCTGTGTCGTCTTCTGAGATATTATTCAAGGAAGAGAGAATATAGTCCAATAGGATCTCTAGGAGGATGAGATCCCCTGAATTACAGTGGCAGACTCCTCTAACACCTCCAGCTATGCTGTCCTCACCCCACTAGAAAATTGGACTCCACCCCTGAAAGCTCCATGAGTTTTGAGAGGCCAGATTTGACCTTATCTAACTTGGTCCCTCTATGGCAATCCCTTGACATCTCTAGCCATGCCACAACGCATGCACATGTATCCTCTATCTCTTTTCAGTTCTTTCTTTTGTACTGTCTTATTGTATTAGAATACAAGTTGCTTAAGGCCAAGAATAGTCTTTTATTGGTATTCCTAGCACTTAGTACAATGCCTGGCACGTAGTAAGCATTTAATAGATACTCCATCTTTCCTTCCTTCCTTCCTTCCTTCCTTCCTTCCTTCCTTCCTTCCTTCCTTTTTTCCTTCCTTCCTCCCTCCCTCCCTCTCTCCCTTCTTTTTTTCTTTCTATTTCTTTCTTTCTTTCTTTCTTTTTTCTTTCTTTCTTCCTTTCTTCCTTTCCTTCCCCTCCTTTTCTCTTTTATTCTCTCCCCCCACACACACACTTCAAAAATGAAGAAATTGAAGCAGAGAGAAATAAACTTGTTTTATTTGGTATCACTCTCAGGTTAGAATAAAGACCCATATTCTAAGATTTACAGAAAATTGTTACTAGAGAAGTTAGTGCAAGCTTGAGCTTTATTACTATGTGGATCGCTAATCAGGGAAAAATGAAAGCAACAGAGAGAGAAAGAGAGAGACAGAGAAACATGCCAACACAGACAGATTCAGCCTCACAGAACCAGTGTGCAGTGGAAAGATCTCTGTGGGAGTACATACTCAGAGTGAGGTCTGAAAGGGAAGTCTTAAACCTTAAAGGTGAACTTGGTTGGGGCAGATAATCAGCACCAGATGTGAGAGGGAGCATTCTTAATCAGATCTGGATGTGATGAGGAAATTCTCCAGGGTTGCTTATTGATGCCAGACTCAGGTAAAGGAGTTTCCTAATCAGAAAATTGAATGACGATCCAAGTTGGTAACCAGGACTGCAGATGGAGTATAAGCACACAGCCACTCTATCACCAGGAGTTTCATTCAATCAGGAGTTGAGATTATTCATAGGATCAGAATGAGTCAGGGCAGTGGGAAAGTACAGGCTGCTTTTATTGCTGACATGTTTATGGTCATTAGGACCTCTTTACATAAGTGACTGCATACCAAAGTCCTACCTCTTATACCACATCATCAAATAATACAGTTCAAAAATCACAATTATCACAGAATTGTTTTGCTCATAGGAACATAGAGGCAGTGGCAATATACAAACCCTCATTTCTTTTTGTTTCTCTAGTAGTGTTTCCATTAAACTGTGTTTTCTTAAATTTAAACGTTGTACTTGGTACACACACAGACTAGACACACATACATACACACACCCTCTGTGCTCTCCCTTTTTTCATGAAATTTCTGGACTTCACCCCTAGCCCAATAGCCATACTTTGTCAGTTGCTGATAACTTTGGGTATAATGTAACCCATTTTGGCCAAATGAATGTTGATGTCTTGGCAATGGTTCTCCATTTCATACTTAATGCCACTTGATAAATACTTGATATTCATCAAAATGGAAAGAAGTAACACCGAACATTTATCAGACTTCATTTGCATTTTCCAAGAAGGGACAGAGATGAAGGGAACGAGGAAAGAATAAGGAGTTGGGGACTAAAGAAAATACTGCAAGGATCATTTGCTAGGGCTCATGACTAGCATTGGTAAAGAAGATGAAAAGGAAAGGAACCTAATGTTACTGGGAACACGGTCCCTCTTGGCATTGCTAAAGATACAGGGGTTGGGAATGGACAGTGTGTGGGACATCCCATGGTGGCTCTATCTGACCCTCTCTACACCACCTTTTCCAAGGTATGGATGTAGGACCCTGGAATTTGTCTACGTTGTCCGTGAACGGAGCTACTAGTAAGCTCAAAGTTGGTCTGTTATTTTCTTCCTCACAATAAAGTAGAACATTTGATTTTTCTCATTAATTGATAACAGCAAATTACTCCCAACCATAGGACAAAGGAGAATGTAAACTTTGTCATTTAACTAAATTCAGGGCATGTACCTTTCAAAATTTGTACATTAGGATCTATTACTATAATTACCCTTATTAACATGAGAAAGTCACATCTCCCCAAACATAACATCTACATATATTAAATACTTGACATACTATAATATGGAAATTATTAGGAGGCATATTTTAGCTAAGTATAAAGAAATACTTTTTAACAATTAAAAATTCAATTTAATTAAACAAATATTTATCCATCATGCACTATCTGAAAGGCATTGTTCTAGGCACTGGGGATAAAAAGACAAAATTGAGTCAGTCCTTGCCTTCAGGGAGCTTATATTCTTTTGGGGGTTAAATGTATACATGAAGAAATAAATACAAAGCACCTTCAGTGTGAAGAAAACACTAATAACTTGGAGGACCATGAAAGCCTTCTTGTAGGGTGTGGCAAATGGGTTGAACCTGGAAACAAACTGGGGGTTCTAAGAGGCAGAGGAGAGGAGGGAATATACTCCATGCACTGGAGATGGTAAGTCTAGATCAGAGAAGAGCAAAAAGTCCAGTTAGATCTATAACATGGAGTGCCTCGAGGAGAATAATACAGGACCCCAAGTTAAGAGCTATTCATGACTCCCAAGGCCTACAGGATAAAATGCAAGCCCCTTAGCAAGTAAGACTTTCCACATTCTGACTCCAAGCTTTATTTCATATGACTTTTCCTCATGAGCCTTGTATTCAAGCTAGCCTGAACTAACTGTTCCCTGGACCCACTCACCTTCTCATCCCCTCGTACATACATAAGATGTTCTCCTTATTTGGAACGGACTTTCTTGGACTTTCTCATTGTATCCTCTCAGAATCAATGTCTTTTAAAACTCAACCCAGGTGCCACCTTCAAAGAATCAGTCAATCATCAAACAATAAGCCTTTATTTAGGGCTTACTCTGTGACCCTAAGCAAGTGAATGCCTCTGTTTACCTCAGTTTCCTCATCTGAAAAGTGTGCTACAGAAGGAAATGGAAAATCACTCCAGTATGTTTGCCAGGAAAATGCCCAGTGGGGTCATGGAGAGTCAAAGAAAACTGAACAGCAACAACTATGTGCCGAACTGTGCTTGGCATATTATATTAATATAATATAATAATATCTCTTCACAAGGAGATTCCATCCTAATGAGGGAGACAATGAAGACTTTACTGATCCTCCAAGTTGTTAGTGATGTCTCCCCCCTCAATTTTTCTTCTAATACCTACTTGTGGAGCCCTGACTTGTGACAGACACAAACTGTGTGACAGTAGGGACATTTAAAGCATGTGGTTAAGTCAGGGGATAGGGAAGCAAGATATTAGTCCATGATGAGAAAGATACACCCCCTAGGACAATGGTTCAAGATCACTTCCCAGGAACCGACCAGGACAATTAAGGAGATAATCCTGGTAGCCTCCTATTCCAAACCATTATTCTTGCTTAGTTCTGGTGAAGTCTTCTGCAGATTCTCTGTTCATCTAGGATTGATGCTATTGGGTAAGTCCAAGTTCCTCCATTCCAGTTATTTGTGTTTATATTTTAAACATTCACATCTCAGCCCTGAGATACAAGTTGATTAAGGGTAATGACTCTTTCATATTTTTTTTTGTATTCCCAGTGCCTTGCATACACCAGGGTCTGAATAAATATTGGTTGAAGCGTTCATTTTAATCAAGAGGCATGTAGAAGCTAGATCGTGGAGAGTTTTAAATATCAGATTAAGGAGGTTGCATCGCATCCTAGAAGCAATAGGCAGTCACTGAAGATGTATGATTACTTTAAGTTACTTGGTGAGGTCTATGTTTTAGGGTTATTAATTTGATAGCTATATAGGAATGATCAGAAATGGGGAGTGACTGGAAGCTTGGAAACCAATTAGAAGGCTATTATAGTAATCCTGATGAAAGGTTATGAGGACTTGAATTAAGGTGATGATGATATAAGAGGATGAAGGGATTGGATACAAGAGATGTGAGAGTAGAATTGAGAAGACTTGGCAATTGACTGGATATGGGCAAAGTGGGATGGAATAGGGAAGAGTCAAAGATGAGTCGGAGGTTTCAAAAGTGGGAACATGGAAGATTAGCTGATATTGATGGAAGCAGGGAAGTTTCAAGGAAGATTAGGTTTGTACACATTGAGTTAGAGATGTCATTCAGATACCAAAACAGAGATGTACAAAAAAGCATTGGAAATTCAGAACAGGAGTTTGAGAAATTATGTTAATACAGACAAATTTGGGAATCTTCTTTTCAGTTTTGAAAATTGGACCATAGGAGCTAGAGAGCACCAAGAGAGAGTATAAAGAGAGAAGACCCAAGACAGATCTTTGAGGGACACCAGATAGTGGATAGGAGATAGGTATTGATCTAGCAAGAGAGATTAAGTAGGAACAGTTGGGCAGTTAAGAAGAGAAACAAGGCGAAACAATATTATGGAAGCAAAAGAGGAGAAACTATTTAGTAGGATGATGTGGTCAGTGACGTCAAAGGTCACCAAGAAGTCAAGTAGAACAAAAATTAGAAAAGCCTGATGAATTTAGTAGGTAATTGGTCATTGATAACCCTTAAAAGAGAAGTTTCAGTCAAATGATAGTGTCAGAAACCATACTACAAAGAGTTGAGAAGCGGAAAGCGAAGAAATTGAGGCAATGAGTACTGACAACTCTTCGGAAAAGAGAAGTTATAAAATAATAGCTTGAAGGGATGGCAGAAACAAGCAAAGGGGCGGGGGGAGAAGGGGGGGACCTGGAGGGAGAGTTTTTATATGTGGCAGGAAAGGAACCAGTGAAGAAAAGGAGACTGATAGTGTGAGAAAGTTGGAGTTAACCCTACCCACCCTTGAACAATGCTATTGGAAAGGGTTATTTTTGGTGGAAGATTGCATTTGTCAATCTTAGAGGAAATATTGTTTTAGTTATGTTTTGGTTATAGAAACATTTCTGCTTTGTGCTACTGATACAGCATACAATAGCTACACATGATCTTCTAATCTGTATTTAGCATCTTTCTAAGTGTTAGAAAATTGATGTTATATTCATAAAAATTTGCTTTCAAATCTAAAAGTAGCAGCTTTTAAAGGAGAACAATGCGGCAAGTACAGAGATGAGTCCTTTAATTCATGTTTTGAGCCAGGATGCTTGTAGAACTAGGTTGTCTTGAATTAACCCCTACATTGCCACACTACCAACTAGGGCTGTTATCTGTGGAGCATATGTGAGTCAGTTTGCATTAACTTTGCCTGCAAGGTGGTCAACCTGGGATCCAGCTATGGGCCCTTTGGACACTAAGCATATAATGACAGTTCTAGGCCTCTGACCAGGAGCTCCAAAGACATCAGGGGACTTCTTGTGAGCTGTTTTCATCTCTCTGGGAACTACTTTTACTACCTTATGGGCAATTTTAACCTGAGGGTTGCTGAATATGTTTTTATTAAAGAAATTGCATCTCTGAACTCTCAGGGGTTTGATGCATCAGGAATGGAATGACAACCAGGACAAACAACTCTTGGAACTCTTGTCACTTTTTATGGTTATGATTTACACAATGTAGTCTTGAATTGAGGTCATCACTTCAGACTAGGTAAATCTAGAGGTTGGAGACCTAGAAAAATCACCCTATTGCCAATACTATGGGAAATAGATTGGGGATAAAAAATGGGTAGCGGGGCACATATAGATTCTGCTCCTTATCTATGACAATAGTATAGATGTAAGGCCCCAGTAATTGTCTAGGCTGTCTATGAATTAAGCCACCTACCCGTTCAATTCCCTGATGTCATTTTCCTCCTATCTCATGGTGAGCTGGTACATTTGTCTTTTCCCATTCATCAATAACAGCAGAGGGGAGAAATACATATACATAGGAAATAAATGTCTCACTTTGTGTGAATGTTATAAATTTTTATGTGATACTCAAAAGCACATTTTTTATATCGCTTCCATTATATTAGAAAGGTCTTTTTCTTTGGGTACCATGGTAGTAAGCACTATAGAAATGCTCACATAGATAGATTGAGAGGAAAGGTGGTCTTATTCATTCAAGTAAGACATGGTCATGGTGAAATGAAATGTATTTGTGCTGAAAACTCAATATTTCCTAAGGGTGGTCTTTTTATTAATACTCCTGAATTGTAGTGAGTGGTTGAGAGCCTACATTTTATATTAAATGTAGCACATAATCAAATTGTTTCAGCTATAATTAACCAAAAGAAAATCAGTACGGGCTAATGCAGTTTAGCTCACCTGCCTTACCAGCAGAGCCTGCCCTCTCATTATTCCCACTGGTCAAACTCTCCTAGCAGTAGCTTACAGGCAAACTCAAATGCTCTAATGCTTCGATAATCAATCTAAACAATTCTCTCCTGGGCGTGCCAAGAATTGAAAAAGGAGCAGACCTTTTCAATTCACTTTTGAACTGACTAGAAAACCATTGTCTTTGAAACTCACATCCCCAGTAAAAATCAGACAATAATTCCAGATCTGGCATTTGGGGAAAAGGTTTTAAGTTTATGTTTTACATACACATGTAATTTTACATTTGCATAGTTTTTGGATAGAGAAGCTCCTTTGCATTCCTTCCAACTCTCACTTTAAACATACATTTCAAAATGAAGCTATTTTTATGAATTGAAAAAAAAGATTTTAAACTATGAAAAGTGCTTTCTTACAACCTAAAGAAAAAAAATCCTCTTTGCTGTTATTTTAAAATGAAGTTTACTTCATATAATGTTAGAGCTGGAAAGGGCTCTTGGAGATCATCAAATCTAATTCTGTCATTTTATAGATGAGGAAACTAAGTCCCAGAGTGTTACACAGCTCATGAGTAGCTGGGTAAGGCCTCGAACCCAAGTTTCCATGTTCTGGGTTCAATAATCTCTCTACTATCCCCACACTTCTCTTCTTGTATGGTACTGACTTCTCCTGTTCTGTGAGTACCATTTATTAAATATATTCCCAAGGTAAGAATCTCAAATAAAAGAGAAGTCATGTTGAAGGAACCTCATACCATGGTTTTAACTTCATTGTTACAATAGTTATAGGGAAACTTTCCTGAGTAGGTGAGGTGAGAAAAAGTGGTATGGTGGGGAGTTTGACCAGTAAGAATAATGGGAGAGCAGGCTGTGCTGGTAAGGCTGCAGTAGCCTGTACTGATTTTTTTTTAGCTAATTATAGCCTATACAACTTGATTACATGTTATGTTTAATGTAAAATGTGGGCTTTCAACTGCTTCCTACAAGTCTGAGTTAGAAATTATTTCCCTAAGCATCTCTAAAGACAAGGAATAGGTTACTGTGAGCAGGGTTAACCCTGGGTGTAGATAGATGTTTTTTTTAATAAGGTTTGATCTAAATGACAGAGAACCCTCCCACTCTCACCCCCAACCTATAAACCACACTCATCAGTTTTTCATGATGGTACTTTCCTCTCCTATATGTCTTAAAATTTCCTCCTTCAGAGTCCCTCTTTTTGTATTAGAAAACGTCCCAACAATTTTCTCCAGAAGACTGCTGTTGAAATGCACATGTTGTCCAGGAGGGAAGAGAGAAACCTAGGGTTTCCCATTAGCACATTAAGTGTTATTAACACATTAGTTTATCAGATTAGCTAATTGTCACCTGGGAAGATGAAGAGGAATAATATACAACTCTGGCATTCATCAGGTCTGGGAGAGGTCTGTTAGCATTTTCATTTACTGACTCATGATCTTGGTGTAACGTCTTTCTTACGCAGGCAAATAATCTTAATGAAAGAAGTGATGATTCTTTACAATAAAAGCATAAACAGGATGCTGATGCAGGAATTTCCTAATTGCTCTTGCCTGCTGTGTAAGTTAGACACTGTTAATTCTTTACTTTTAGATGCTACCTTTCAGGCAATAGACCTCCAACGGCCATCTACACTGTCTGTGCTTGATGAGGTCTCTGTATCTCATAAGCAATTTCCAGAAATTTTCTTCATAATATTTTATCTGGTGATGCTAACTTCATGTTATACGGCACAGAAATTAGCATATTTAAGGATGTAAAAAACAGGTAGAAGGAAAGGGACATTTGAAAGCAAAGTTTAAAATAATGCCATAGTACTAGTAATTATACTTGTCAGAATACTGTTGCCTCTGCTGACAGGTGCACCATTATTTTGAAACTGTGAATATATAATAAATTCTGGTTACATTTTCATTAGTTAACAAATAGATTGAATTTCTGGGTAATAATAATAATAATAATAATAATAATAATAATAATAATAATAAATAGAATGCTTATTGTCCAGATGATATTATGTATTTGGATGGGCAGACTATTGAATAGATCTATAAATACATAGATCATGGGCTGGCACTGTAGATAAACAGTAGAACTGGATCTAGAAGTAAACAGAAGGAAAATTCAACTAGATAATTTTGGAAAATCATTCCCCATTTTACAGATGATGGAACAGGCTCAGAAAACTTAAGTAGTTTGCTTAATTATAATCTATTCAAAATACTCACTTTTGTTTTAATAAAAAAATTTATATCCTTTGTTTTTACATCACTGAGGTTTCCTCTTGTATATCACTGTCTCCCCTCTCCCAGAAAATAGTAAATTATACTTTTTATAGGGAAAATTCTGTAAAACTAATCAAATGAAAAAAATCTCACATTATATGCAATGTCCCACACTCATGGATCCCCACCTCTATGAAGGAATATGGGGAAGTGTCTTATCTTAGATCTTCTTTGGGGCCAAGCTTGTTCTACCATATTTATATATGTCCTGCAACATTCAGTTTTGATTACTTTGTGGTTTTTTTATTTTCCCATTGAGAGTCTTGCTGTTATTAAATATATTGTTTCCCTGGCTCTGATTACCCATTTTACATCATTTAAATGTTTTCATACTTCATATTTTTTCATACTTCATACATGTTCATACAAGTTTTTTTATGCTTCTCTTTATTCATAATTTTTGTTGGTTCTCACAGCACAGTAATATTTCATTATATTCACATTCCACAACATGTTTAACCATTCCCCAGTTGATAAATTTCTAATTTATTCCTGTTCTTTGCCACAACAAAGAAAGCTGCTGCAAAATTTTTGGTATACAGTCTTTTGTTTGTTAAAAACCTCCTTAGGGTATATACTTAGGAGTATAATTCCTGGGTCAAAGATTATGGACATTTTAGTCATTTTATTTGCATAAGTCCACATTATAACAATTCACAGTTCCACAGGCAATACATTAGTGTGTCTATTTTTCCACAATCCCTCCAATACTGACTGTTCTTAACATTTGTCACTATTACCAGTTTTCTGAATGTGAGGCAAAACTTTGGGTTTGGTTTGATTTCTCTTATTATTAGTAATTTGGAACAGTTTTATATAGTTATTTGTGGTTTGCACTTCCTTTTAAAACTGTTCACATTATTGATCAGTACTCTGTTAGAGAGTAGTGTTTGGTCTTATTTATTTCTGTTAATTATCTGTATATTTGATACAAAGGTGTTTTTTTTATCCCAGCTGAGCATGTCCTTTCTTATCTCAGACAGCTTTTCAATTTTGTATAATTAGAATCATCTATCTTATTATTTGTATGGCCTCCATCCATTGTTTGATTAAGAAGTCATCACCTACCCATGGTTGCGAAAGATATGTATTATGCTTCTCTCATAATTTTTAAAGATGTGATCTTTAATATGCAATTCAATATCCAATTTGAATTTATCATGGAATATTAGGTAAAATGTTGGCCTAACTTTAATTTCTGTTAGACTGCTTTCCATTTTCCCCAGCACTTCCTATCAAATAGGAAGCTTTTTCCTAGGTAATGTTTTCAGTTTTATCAAACATTGGGTTATCAAATTCAATTATTGCTGATTATTCCTTGTCTCTCATGTTTTCTGTTTTTTTTTTTTTAGCATTTACCAAATAGTTTTTATGATACAGTTTGAAGTCTGACATTGCTATTCCCCCTTCATTTCTACTTTTTTTTTCATTAATTCCCTTGATATCCTGAATCTTTTATTTCTATAGATGAGAAGGTAAGGATTTCAAAGGGTTCATGGAATTGGGTGGTTAAAAAAAATACAACTTTATTTTCACTGTTCTCCAACTAAAACAGCATTTCTTTAAATTCTTTTAAAATATTATTCCAAAAGGGATGCATAAGCTTCACTAGACCACCAAAGGGGTTCATTGTGCACATACAAAGTTAAGAACCCCTGTAAAATGTGTTTTGTTATTATTGTATCTAGTTCAGTAATTTTATCCCTATGGTGGCATGATTGGTATAACATTAAATCTGTACAATATCTTTGGCAAGATTGTAGTTTTATTATATTGGCATAGCCCAGACACATGCAAACACATATGCACATATATAGACACATGGGTGTATATGTATATATTTACATGCATCTATATATCTGTTTAGTATCTCTCTATATAGTATTTATGTGTATATATGTACATATATCTCTATATCTATTGTGGAGAGAGGGATAGAAAGAGAGACAGAGATAGAGACAGGGACAGAGACAGAGAAACAGAGAGAATTTACATAGTGTAGAGCTGAATACTAGCAGCTAGGAGAAATAAAAAAATTATATAAAAAGAATATCTGCCCTCATTCAACTCAACCTAATTCATTAAACATATATGAAACACCTACTGTGCACAAGGCACTTTGTTAGGTTCTGGGAATGAAAAGAGAAAACTAAAGGAATTAGAATGCCTTCATTCAAGAAGCTTACATTTTACTGGGGGCATGCAACATATAGACAATTAACAAAATATGATTTTTTTTTCCAGTGGAGGTGGCCAGAATCTATGGCTTTCATTGGAATAAAATTGGCAACTGTTCTGCAATTTACAGTCTTAGAGAATATAATCTGAGTGCTCTGAGGAGTTGTCTAGTCAACAGGCATTTATTGAGAGCTTGCTATGTACTAAGCACTGTGTTGAGCTGAGACAAAAGTAGTCACTGTCCTCAAGGAGCTCACAGACTAATGAGAGAGACTCTATGCAAACAACAATGTACAAACAAAATAAATGGAGGATAAATTACAGATACACTAGAGAGGGATGGTATAGCATTAAGATGTATTGGACAAGGCTTCTTGCAGAAGATGAAATTTTAGCTGGGACATGAGGGAAACCAGGAAAGCTTGAAAGATGGAGATGAGGAGGGCAGGAATTTCAGAAATGGGATTTAATCAGTGAAAATGCACATAATTTGGAGATGGATTGTCATTTGGAGGCTAATGTCACGGGATTGCAGAGTGAAGGGAGATACTAAAAGAGATGACTGCACATATAGAACAGACCAGAGCTTATTGAGTAGGGGGTGACATAATCAGAGCTGAGCTTTGGGGAAATTAATTTTACAGCTAAATGGTGAGTACACTGAATTGGGGTGAGACTTCATTCAGGGAGACCAACCAGCAGGCTATTGCAGTAGTCCAGGCAGTAAGAAGGGCTTTAGCCAAAGTGGCGACAGTGGAGAGAGAGGAAAAGAAGAGAAAGGAGCATATAAGTGGATTGTTCAAGGTAATGTGACCATTCTGTGTCAGAGGCAAGACATAGATCTCAGTCTTTCTGATCAGAAGGCACAGGCAAGCTCTCTATCCACTCCACTGTGCTCTCTCTCAAACACAAATCATTTCAAGAAGGCTAGACATTAGGAAATCATTGAAGATTTTTGGTGGGTGTGTGTGTGTGTGTGTGTGTATGTGTGTATATGTGTGTACATGCATGCATGTGCATGCCTGATCATATTTGTGATTTAGCAATTTCAGTTTGGCCATCTGTGTGGTGGATAAATTGTTGAGAGAGTAGACTGGAGGCCATGAGTCCAAGTGGCTATTTCAGTGTTCCAGCTGAGAATTGAAGAGGGTAAAGAGTAAGTGTATAAAGGGTGTGAAAAATGTTGTGAAAGTATAATTGACAAGGCTTGTCAAATTGATTGGATATGGGGGATCAGGGAGAGGGAAGCATGATTTTAGGGTTCCAAACCTAGGTGTCAGGAAGGCTGGCTGGTCCCATCAATATAAATAGGGAAGTTGGTAAGAAAGATGGACTTTGAATATGTTGAGATGCCTCCGGGATATAAAGGTGGAGCTGTCCAACATGCCGTTGGTAATATGAGAGTGGAATTTTGGAGAAATATTAAGGCTGAAGATGTAGATTTTGGAGTCATCTCCAGAGAGATGATAATTGAACTCATGGAAATTCTTGGAGCTTATAGTCTAGCAGTAGGATGACATATACACAAATAATTGTGTTGCACAACTATCCATGATCATTGTGATAAAGGGGGTATAAAACAAAGTGCCATGTGAAGTCCAAGGGAAAAGATCAGGCAACAAGTAAGCACACACCTGGAACTTAAACCTGTTTTAATTTTTTTTTTTTTGCATCCACACCCAGTATTCTTTCCACTATACTGCATCTACCTTCCCAAGGGAAGATAATATGATCGATTAAAAGAAGTATCAATCTATCATTTGTTACTCTACTTGCATAAAGATCCATAAAAGTTTACAAGAATATATATTGTACTTAATTCACAAAGATAACATTACTAACTACTTCTAGCAAAATATGCATTTCAAGTGTTTTTTCCCCAGTAATTGTGGTGTAGTGCATTGATCCAATTACATTCTTTCCTTGTGGTCAATGGCCTGGGTGCATTAACAACTGGTCAGGATTAAGTACAATTGATGTCCATGGAAGAAGAAGAATGTAACTTGTCCACGAGGGGAATGAACCTGAGCCCTTGTTCACAGACTCATTAATACTCAGTGCACGCTAGCCAAGAGAATGAACTGACTACAGGCTAATAAAAATAGAGGCATGAATGTAACTGAGCATAAGACTAATGGAAATATATTTAATACATACTACAAAGTCATTAGCATATGTAGCTTCTCATTATTCAGCATTTAGGAATGCTATTATTTAGGAAACCTAAACCCAGCATTGAAAAAAAAATAAGCTTTATTATCATATAAGAACAGTAAATGACGCTTAAGAAAGCCAGTGTGTCAAAAGTGTCGCCTTTAAATATAAATTTAAAATTTGCTAGGTCTTCATATAGAAGTTAATTTTACAAGGGTATAATTCAAGTCATCATTTTTTGATTTAGAATCAAAAGCAATGAACAGGTTGATATAAATCAGACAAAAGTCTGGATTGGTTAACAAGATTTACTCATAGATATGTTTTTATTTGGACCAGAAAGCATTTTTACAGTAAAGAGAATTTGATCACCTTGCCTATTTTGTTTAGTAAAGACTCATCTAAATAATAAGTTTTTGCTTTTCATGATCTCTCCAGTGTCAGCTGTGAAAGGGAAGTCTATACAGGGACATTATCTCTGATTCAAAAGATGCTTGCATATATTTTAAAATCTCTAAGTGTCAGGGATTGGTTTATCTAGAGAACAGCTGCTCTGGTGGAGAAAAACAGGACAAAGGAAGTGGGAATCCATTTCATTAATGTAGGTACCTTTTATTCTTTAGGACCCCTATTTAAGCAGCATCAGTTAAACCCATCCGTGGAGACTTTAAACCTTTGTTCTAGTTCTGAAATTAAGACATGGTGCCATGCTCCAATAACTAGAGTAACAAAAACTTGTGTGACCCTTTAGGGTCCAAAACCTCAGAAGGAAAATCAAATGGATAAAGTAGGCTTTCTGATCAGAAGATAGGGCAGGTTTAATAAAAATCAGGTTGTGGCACCATTTAACTCTATTCCTTTCATGCATTTTTATTTGTGGGATAATTCTGAGGAAATATCAAGAACAGGAAGACATGAATGTATAGAATCAAGTCAGGAAAAGCCCTAAGTATACCATATTTGCAGGGCTCAAGGGCAACATTAATTGGAGTCAGGCAGTGCTGTGGATTGTAAAACTTGGGATCAAAGCCAGAATTCTGGTCATTCCAGAATGGATGGATGAATGAGAATTTATTAATCATGTGCTATGTACATTGGAATAAATACTGAGGATACAAATTTTAAAATGGGACAATTTCTACTTTGAAGTAGTAGGGGAAGATAGCATATAAGATAATAAGAGGAGATAACACACATAAGAGAATGGTAGTCAAGGAAGGATTATTTGGCCTGGAAAGTCATGTGGATGGTCAGTTAATTAGCTCACTATTTTCAGGAGCAATGGAAGTATTGATCTGATAATGGTTCATAGAGCAAAAAGTGGAAAATGAAGGAGGATGGAAGTTTATGGTCATGGTGGAATAATGGAAAATGGCTCAATTGAAGAAACAATGGTGGTTTAGGGCAAAGGTCAATAATGTTCAGTCAAATAGCTAGTTGGAATAGCATGGATCAGGTTAGACAATTAGTTAGACAAGGTAAAATATCAGGAAATCAGGGTGGCTGGAAAAAGAAGTTCAGGCTAAAAGGTCTTTGGGAGTCTAAGAACGTGGTCAAGAATCACTGTCTGCTGTGGTTCAAGAGATAAGGTAGTAGTAGCAAAAGGCTAACAGAGGTACATGCCAATGTCATTGATAGGGTCTTTGTTTCTTGTCTTCTGGTCTGCTCCATTTTTATTAGGTTCTTATATTGCAGAAAGAAATCTCAGTATAGTTACTATGTGAGGCCTTTCCTGATTCTTCAAGATGTTGGATCTTCCTCTTCTCACTAAGAATTATTTTAAACTTATTTTGTATGCATTTTGCTTTTACTTAAATATGCATGAGCTTTTTCCCTCAGAGAATCTAAGCTTCTTCAACAAGTACTTATTAAGCACGTATTGTGAAATCTTCCCTGTCTTCATGGAGCTTAGAGTCTATCAGAAAGAGCTTATCTACTATTGATAGGCAGTCCCTTGAAGGAAAAAAAAAAAGTTTTAATCTTTTTTTTTTATCTGTACTAATCCCAGTGTTTGCCACATAGTAGATATTTAAATGTTTATTCATTGTAAACAAGAGACATTTGGGCTTGGTTTGTAGGTAAGTGTAGACCATTGGGAGGACTTGGTAGAAATGGAAAGTACAGGGACAGAGAAGCAGCTGTTCCTTGTAGACCAGCTCTAATCGATGTATTGCTATAGGTAACTCCTTATGTTCTTTTAGTTAATTATACTCAGTATGATCACAATAACAAAGATACCAAGATCCAAGTTGCAATTACTGGGTGACCCAATTAATTTTGCTTTATTTCCTGGCCAGAGGTTATACCTCTAATTGTGACCAGGCAAATTCCTCAATTATGATATTGGTCATAAGGGGACTGAGTCCAGATATCATGATGGTTCCATTTAAACCTGTCATTATTTCTGGAAACCAAAAGGCAACAGAAATCTTTTGTGTGTGTGTGTGTGTGTGTGTGTGTGTGTGTGTGTGTGTGTGTATCATATAAAAAGCAGGTTCATGACTCAGATGATAATAACTGACGAAAGACAAGGTAGGTAGAGTTTTTCAATTTTTATACATTTTTTTCAGTTCTTCCTGCCCAGAAGAATGACATTTGGACTGGAAAGGATGGGCAGGGGGGCAGGGAATGAAAATAGGAAGTGAATGGCCAATAAGGTGATTGTAAATGAGCACCTAACTTCACTTGTTGAATTCAAGAGGCTTGTCCCATGAACTACTTTATATCTTTTGGTGTTGAAAAAATGGGAGAATGTGATTACTGATACCTGAAATATTTTGGAGGACAGAAGAGGCATAACAGGACTGGAGTAAGATCAATGCCTTGTTTTTCACAAAGGGGGACAAATAATGAAGTCTGACAACTATGGGCCAAAGAGTTTGACTCGGATTCCTAGTAAAATTCCAGAAATACTAAAGCAAGAATTCTTAACTTGTGACCCACAAGTCTGGACAGATTCCATGGAGTCTGTGAACTTGAATGGGAAAAAATACATCTTTGTTTTAACTGAAATCAAACATTTCCTTCAATTATGATTTTTAAAAAAAGATTCTGAGAAGGGCTCAATACTCTTCAATAGACTTCCAAATGATTCTGTGACACAAAGAAAATTAAGAACCCCTGCCCTAGAACCCTAAGCTAAATTTGATAACATAAAATTCACTAAGGAAATAGTGTAGGGATATTGTATAGTTCTCATACTTGGGTTCAGGAGATCCAATTCACACATAGAAGATGGGAGTGGGAATGGTATGTTTAGATAGAGATTTGAAAAAAATCATGGTTTTTTAATGGACTTTGAGCTCCATGAGTCACAAATGTGATAGAATAACCAAAAAGGTTAATGTGAAATCGTACTAAATTTTGAGAGGAATAGCTTCCAAGAATGAGCAGGTCATTATATACTGCTGTGCTCTACCCTGGTCAAAACGTCCTCTGCAGTATTCTTCTCAGTTCTGGGCTCCATGACCTAGGAAAGTCATTTATGAATTGCAGACAATTTGTAGCTGAGCAATTAGAAGGAAAGGCTCTGGTTTCACGCCGTGGGAAGATACATTGAAGGAACTGGGGGTGTTTAAGCTGGTATTCCAATGGACAGTGATGGTTATCTTCAAATATTTGAAGGGCTGTCATATGGATGAGGGATTAGACCTATTCTATTTGACTCCAAAAAGCAGAACTAGGAGAAATTTATGGAAGTTTAAAAGAAAGGCAAGTTGACACTTATAAAAAAACATTCCTAACAATGATACCTATCTATAAGTAGAATGTACTACTTAGAGAGGGGGTGTGTGTGTGTGTGTGAATTTTTCCTCATCTTTGGATATTTCCTAGCAGGAGCTGAATGGCCATTTTTCCTCTATAGACTGGACTAGATAGCCTCAAAGGTCCCTTCCCATGCTGAAATTCTGTGTTTCTGTAGAACATTACTATATTTGATCTTTTTGTGGGAATATCAGTGATCTTCTTTTCTTATGCAAAGAATAGCATTACATTGTTGTAGAAGGTTAACCAATCAAAAGTAATCTACATATGCATGGTCTTGTATTAGATTTAATAGAAAATGTTATTGGCTAGTTAGAAAAATTGGACATTGTTGAAAATAGGTGATTTAAAGCAAATTCTGCTAGTTAAATAAAATTTTAATTTGTGTAGTGATGCTTAAAACGTCTCATTTACATTTTAGTTTTTACAACCTATACACCAATGGGTTAAATCTGGCTGATATGTTTGAGTAAGAGTTGGTGGTCTGGGGGCATTCACTGCATTCATTAGGTAAAGGACTAATAACATAGAGGCCTTTTTTGAGATTTAAAGTTTAGAAAGAACTTTGCAAATTTTATTTCATTAAATCTTTATCTTATAGTGTAAATACTATACCACTTTACCCATTTTACAGATGAGAAAACTCATGTTGAGAAATGATTCACTCATGGCCACACAATTAGTAAGTCAGGATTTAAACTCAGCTCTTTCTTGGCACTAGGTCCTGTGCTTTTTCTACTACATTATATTTCCTTTCTATGGGACACCTTCATGGAGAAGTGGCATGTTCATGGATCATGGTTACATGCTTCTATTTTAGTCTTAGAGAATGGATCTATGAAATTTTAAAGCACCATCATTTGTACCATGGCACTAATTGTTAGAGTTGGACTGGTTGCTACCTGTGCCTCCAAAGAACCCTATAGCTCAAGTTTGAGGCTCTTCTAACCTCCTCTCCCTTTTCAATTTTCTCTACTTCTCTCTTCACTTCTTTCCTCCCACAGACTGAATTTCAAAAGAAGATTTTGATTCAAGCTGAGGTGTTAACAAATATCAACCTGGGTCTTTTTCCTTTCAATAAGCTCATTACAACCAATCAAGAGATAGAGAAGATTACAGGAAGTAAAATGGATAATTTTGGTTACATGAAATTAGAACATTTTTGCACAAATGAAACCAATGATGCCAAAATTAGAAGGAAAGCAGGAAATTGGAGGAAAATTTTTACAGCAAGTTTCTCTGATAAAGGTCTCACTTCTCAAATATATAGGGAACTGAGACAAATTTATAAACAATAAGAGCCATTTCTCAATTAATAAATGGTCAAAGGATATAAATGGGCAATTTTCAGAAGAAGAAATCAAAGCTATCTATAGTCATAGAAAAAAATGCTCTTAAATCACTATCAGAAATTACAAATTTTGGAGGGGTGGAGAGAAAATAGGTACACTAACAAACTGTTGGTCAAAGTGTTAGCTGATCCAAACATTCTGGAGAATAATTTGGAACTATGTCCAGAGGAAATATGCCCAAATAAAAAAAAACTGTGCATATGCTTTGATCCAGCTATACAACTACTAGGTCTGTACCTCAAAGAGGGCAAAGGAAAAGGGGAAAAAACTATATGTACAAAAATATTTATAGCAGCTTTTTTTATTTTTGTGATGGCAAAGAATTTGAAGTTGCAGGGATGCTCTTTACTTGGGTAATGGCTGAACAAGTTGTAGCATATGATTGTGAAGGAGTACTACTATGCTATAAGAAATAACAAGGGGAGAAGTGGTTTCAGAAAAATCCAGGAAGACTTATATGAACTGATGTTCATGAAATGAGCAGAACCAAAACATTTTACACAGTACCAGAAATATTATAACTATGTTCAATCAAGTGTGAAAGAATTAGCTACT
Source organism: Pseudochirops cupreus (assembly GCA_028627135.1). Taxonomy (NCBI): domain Eukaryota; kingdom Metazoa; phylum Chordata; class Mammalia; order Diprotodontia; family Pseudocheiridae; genus Pseudochirops; species Pseudochirops cupreus. The sequence goes on along the minus strand of CM053583.1, from coordinate 344,848,003 downwards.
CTGATCAGTACAATGATCCAAAGCAATTCCAAAGGACCTATGACGAAAAATGCTATCTATTTCCAGAGAGGGAGAGAGAATGAGAGAGAGCTGATAAACTCTGAATGAAGATTAAAGCATACTTTTTCTTTATGTTTCTTACTTTTTATTTATTTATTTTGCAACATGGCTAATATGGAAAGGTTTTTCGTGGCCACATTTGATATCATGTCACACAATGATACCATGGTGTGTGCCTTCTTAATGAGTGGGTAAGAATTTAGAAATATTTTTTTAAAAATAATGTTGAAAATAAGTAAAGAAATAATTAAAAAATAAATTCATTCAATGTTAAAGCTGAACAAAGCTTCACATTTACTTAGGGCTTTTTCAGAATTGTTTTCCAACCCATATCTTATTGCAGACTTCTAATTCATCAGTAGTCAGAAACAGAATTCAAATGGCACATCCATAAAATATCTAAATTCTTTGTCTGATTACTCAATCCTCTGTAGTCCGAAAGTGACCTGCCTTTGATTCCCCCACTGTGGAGTTCAGGAAATGAGGAAGAAGAGCCATAAAGAAGACTGGAACAGGAGTATGAGAGGTCAAGGATATAGGAGAAGGAATCTTTTTTTTTTTAAGTTTGGGACTTTTAAGAAACAAGGATCTTTAGTAATAAAAAATTTATAGACCAGTAAAAACTTGTTCTAGACCAGCAGGAGGAAAATATTACTTTATAGCTTACAATGTGCTTTTTTTTACAACAACCCTATGACTCATTTAGTCCAACCCTCTCATTTAATAGATGAGAAAACTGAGGTCTAGAAAGTTTAAAGGATTTGTCTAAGGTCATAGAGCTTGTTATTGGCAAAGCTAGGAATGGAAATAGTCTACTCATTTCTAGCTGAAGGCTCTTTCTACGACACCATGAAAGACTCTCACAAAGCTGAAAAGGTCTTCAAAACCAAAAGGAGAGAATCTGCCATGGTATTTACCTTTAGAACAATAGGGGAAGTAGTTGAGGGTAGGTAAGCCTTTCAGGTGCTTTTAAATTACACCACATATGTTTATACATATAAGGTTTGCTCCTATATTACTGTATAGCTGCTACTCCCATCTTTTCCTTGCAGCCCAAATACCTCATTGATTCCTTTAACAGTGACTTTTAAGTAGTGGCATTGGACTAGCTGACTTCTGAAGCCCCTCCTGTCTCTGGAATTCTGTAATTCTATGGTGTTAACAACAAAAGGAGTACAAAAGCTTACCTTGACCTGGGGAGCAGAGATGAACACTCTACCCAGATTTAGTCAATATTAAAGTCAGCTGCTTACTTTCTTTAGTGCTGGTACACTCTGGTCAGCTATGACAATTGTTTAGGACAGTTTTCAGAGTGGGGAAGTATATAGAAGGTAAGGCATTTCAGCATGTTGGGTTGTGGTAATCTAGGGTTTTCCCTTCCTGTCTTCCCTATGTATGACCAGTGTGCCTTGGTAGTTAGTAAGGGATTCATATGGCACCTCTCTTTTCTGGGAGTATTGTAACTGATTCCTGTATTACATGAGGGTCAGGACAAAGACTGTATCTAAGATGGGATATTAATAGAATTGCCATACTCTTCAGATTTAGCTTCAGAGTCCATTTCATGCTCTTTCACAACTGACCTTAATCCTCCATCACTGGGAAACACATGGCAGTGAATACCTTTAGTCATACCACAACACGTGAAATATTCCAGGTAACATGTTAACAAAGAAGTTAATCTCTTTTGGGTAACATTGCCAAGTACCTTTATTTCTGTGTCCTTCTTTATAAAGTATTATCTAGAGAAACTTAGAGTTTCCAGAAAAACAAAATAGAAAAAAAAAATAGTAATTGATGAGTCTCAATTTCACATTGTTCAGAAGTGGTATCATGAATCTAGAATGCATCTGATTGCTTGCCTTAAACAAATGTTTATCCACCTTGCCCCTTCTGATTCAATAGAAATCAAATCAAGCCAGGAAGACTGAAAGAGGGGAGGGAAGGGAGGGAAGAAGAATAATGAGCAGAGAAGCCAGAGTTTTGTTGATGTTTTTGTTTGTTTGTTTTTTCTTATAAGTAAAAGTCAATTCAGTTACATGAAATGAGCATTTATTAGAGAGCAATCATGCCAGGTTTGGGGGATTGAAAGAATAAAGTGATGCCATACCTCATATCTTCAAGGAATTTACATTCTGCTGGGATATTACCTTCACAAAGATAAACAAATCTAAAGTAATTAGAGCAGAAAGAGAACACTAACAACTAGGTGAGACCTGGGAAGGCCCTCATGTAGAAGGACCTCAGACATCTTAGCTGAGCCCTGAACAACGTTGAGGACTCTTGAGAACTGGAGGTGGATAGAATTTTGCCTTCTGGATATGGGCAACAGCTTGAGTGAATCAATGTATATGGGTGATGGAATGTGGAGTTCAGGAAACAATTAGTAGTTACTGCTGTGGGAGAATACAAAGGAAATGTAAAAAAGTTTCCAACCACAGGAAGGGTATAGTCTCATGAGGAAGATAAAGTGGAGTATGTGCAAGAAAAAACACAAATATGACAAAAGATCCATGGGCTATACAAAGTCTGCTAAATCTTTGTTCTGGAGATAAGAACATCATCAGAAGGGCAAAACAAATAAAATGTTGTCTATGAACTGAAATCAATCAATCAATATTTCTTAAGTACCTACTATGTGCCAGACACTGTGCTAAGTGCTGAGGACACAAAAAGAAGCAAAAGACAGTCTCCTCAAGGAGTTTACAATCTAATGGGGGAGATAATATATAAACATATATATACAAAGCAAGCAATGTACAGGATAACTAAGAAATAATTAACAGAGGGAAGACTTTGGAATTAATAGGGGTTGGGGAAGGCTTCCTGTAGAAGGTGGGATTTTAATTGGGAAAAGATGGGAGTAGCAGCTATACAGTAATATAGGAGCAAACCTTATATGTATAAACATATATGGTGTAATTTAAAATTTAATTTAATTTAAAGGAAACCAGGGAAATCAGCAGTTGGAGAGGAGAATGGAGAACATCCAAGGAATGAAGGACAAACAGAGAAAATGCCCAGAGCTGAAAGATGCAATGTCTTATTTGTGGAACAGCCTGGATTGAAGAGTACTTGTTGGGAAGTAAGGTGTAAAAAGATTGGAAAGAAAGGAGGGGGCTTGGTTATGGAAGGCTTTGAATGCTACATAGAGCATTCTGTATTTGCTCTTGGAGGCAGTAGGAGCAAACTGAAGTTCATCAAGTAGGGGGTGACATCTAATAAGTCTACTACACCCCACAGTAACCTCATCCATAAAGGAAATACCCTTAACAATACAAAGATATACAGGAGAAAATTATGCCAGACCAAGTCTTAAGGGAAAGCTTCCTGATTTGGTTTAATCAAAATTTATGCACTATTCTTTCATTCATATTCAGGGAGCTTCTGAGAAGCATTGATTTTATAACAGGAAACATACAGAACCCACTAATGCATTGTAACTGACCAAATATAGACCCCAGCATCCACGAGTCCTTGGAGGCCTAGAAAGATCTTGAGTTAGAGCTATTGTCCTGAGCTTTCTCCAGGACATAAGGAAGAAGCCATGAAGATGAGGTTCCAAATCAGTGCTTTAATTATTAAAAAGAAAATGTTACCCCAGCTTCTTTAGATTCATTCCAGTTGAGGAAGCATTTCTCAGCTCCAATCTCCACATTCAGCCAAAAGAAATATCACCCTTCATGATGACAGAAAGGTGCTGGATTTGATTGTGTGATACTATACCTAATTTAGCACCTACTCCTTAGAGTATTTTTCTGGGACAGTTATTATACTGAAAGGTTTTGGTTTCTGCTTAACACTGTGGAGAAAAAAAAAACCTGTTATAAGTTGAGGGCTTGATGTGAGTTAGGCAGGAACTCTTCCAACCAGAAATTGGGCCTCACCTCTGGTATCCTGATATCTATGTACAAAAACACTTCTTCAGATGCATGCTTATATGATGTTTCCTGCTGTCTTTGTTGTTCCAGGAGAGGAGAAATCAATCAAGGTTTTCAATTAGTGGGAAAAAATTTATAAATCCTTATAGGATAGGATAACAAGATGGGCAAGGAGGAGAATCTAAAAGAGGAATGAGAGTGGAGGGAAGATGATGGAACATCTAATATCATGATATTTCCACCATTTTCCTTCCCCCTTCCCTAATATCTAAAAAGGTGAAGAAGCCCCCATATTCAAGAGAACAGGATGAACCTGTCAAATTCCTTTTGGCATTGGTACTTACTTCTTTCAGACAGGGTTTGGGGCATCATGGCACACCAATCTCGCCCACCTCTCAGTCTCTAAGTAGGACTTCATTCAAACCAAAAAGGCATACCATTTTCTTTGTCAGGTTTCTTCTCATTTCTTTCGATGATTTCCTTTCAAATGTATCAAAATTTCTTTACTCTCACTTATCGAATCAAAGATGAAAACCTTGTTCAAAAACACTGGCCCTAATGTTTGTGCCAGCCAGAAAAGTTCAAGCAAGGTAACAGAATGAGTGCTGTAAAGAACAAAGAAATATACTCTGCTCCCAACACACACACACATACAATATCAGATATATACACACAAATATACACACTATCAGATATATACACATACATATAGAGTCAGATCTTTGTGTTACCACTTGCTATAGAGTTAGAAAAAAATCCAAAGACCTCCTCTGCCCCCTACCCAGGGGTCGGGAAGCCCTTGATGGTTAAGAGTGTCTGAAGTGTCTGAAGTTATGAAGTGTCTGAAGAATTCTACAGTTGGGAATAAGTGTTCTATAGTTGAAATAATATTTAATTTTTCTATGATTACTTTTATGCATTGTTTATTTGTGGGGTAATTCTGAGGGAATACAAAAGGCAAGAAACAGAATGGGGCCAGACAGAAGTGTGCTGGAGCCAAATCAAACTGGCTTTCAAGAGCTAATTGTTAAATTTTCAAAGGGAGCATTTACACCTTGGAAATTGAGGAATGCTACAAATCAGTGTGACTCATCATTTTTAAGATTGTTTGGATCTGAGGAAGAGTTAAAGCATTAATAATGCAGGTTAAATTTCAGTTTCTGTGTGTGTATATTTCTTTTTTCCCAGAGAGTTGGTTCTTAAACATTTACCAGCACTCCCTGAGCCTGAATGTTTGTTAGGAGTCCAGTCATGCCAGAATGAATGAATGGATGATGGTCTGAGAATTTTTAAATGTTTGGATACATTTAATGAAGAAGGCTCTGTAAAGTCCTTTCTCTGGACAACACTATCACAAATAGATTAAACTGAATTCTCAGAGGACAACAGGTTGGGCCCTGTACTAAGCACTGGGATTACAAGTAATAAAAAGAAAGATAGTCCTTACCCTTATAATCTAACAGGAGAAGATAACACACAAAATGTGGTAAGAAAGTGGCAGGGGCAGAGAGGGGTCAGGGCTACCCAGAAGCAGGGCATCTTGTTCCCTAGAGTTGAAACCAAGAAGAGTAGCAGATTCAGAGTGGAGCAAGCCAGAAAGTCCAGTGTCTGCCCTTTATAAAGGAAGACATTGGGGGGAGTTTGGTATTCTACTCTCTAACCCTCCAATCAGAAGAGAGAGAAGGTGGAGGGAGGGGGTATCAGTCAAGGTTTGAGTTAGTAGCATGGTGATGAGATTAGAGGTGATGAGCTTAACTTGGAAGGAGTCATCTTGTTTCAAGGAGATGAAGCCAGGCAGAGCAGCAGACAGCAGAATGGAGAGCAATTCCCATTGCCTCTATCAGTTTATTTCTCTTTCTATTTACTCACTGGCCACTATCCTAATTCAGGACTTCATCTATGCTCATCTAGGGTATAATAATATGTTCCTAACTGATTTCCCTTCCTCAAAGCTCTTTCCTGGATGAAGAATTATTAAGTATTTTGTGTGTGCTACACACTAGGCTAAGCACTGAGAATATAAATACAAAAACGGACAATCTTTCACTCCAAAGTAGTTTTAATTCCAATAGGAATAGAAAACATCTAGAAGAATTTGTCTATGAAGTGAAGAATTTTTCCCCTGAAAGTAACTAATTTTAATTCTTCCTGATATGTGTAGAGTCTCTTGTACAAAAGGGAGAACCAACATTGATGAAATTATTAAGAAAATCAGAAACTGCTTCTGCAATGTTATGTAACTGTTTAAGTGATTATGTGGTCTCCTAAACTCCTTGGATAGAAACTGTTATCATTGGTACCATCTTACGGGGCTAACCATAGTGCTTTGCACATGGGTGATTATGAAGTAGAAGGGTCTGAACTGAGGAATACGAAGATGTAGGTTTGAGTCCTCTTTCCACTGCTTTTGTTGTGAGTCCTTGCACCAATCTCTTAAGATCTCTGAGCATGTGTCTTTATCTATGAAAACGCATGCACTCAGTTGCTCACAGGGTTGTTGTGAGATGGATTTGCCAAACATTTATTACGTATTTACTATAGTATGTATGGAACATTGTGCTCAGCAATGGGAATACAAAAATGAAATGATACAATCTGTCCTCAAGGCCATTACAATCTATTGGCATAATATTAATAATGGCAGATGGCATTTATATAGCACTTTAAGATTTGCAAAATGATTTGCATATTTTGTATCACTTGATATTCCTTTGATAATATATACAAAGTAGAATGTATTGGGGATAAATGAGATAGCAAGACAAAGTACCCTGGGGAAATTTGAGGTAAAAGACATTGACAGGATTGGAAAATAGCTAGGAGTCCAGTCCAATTGTGAATGACATCAGAATGAAATAAGACTGGAATGATAAGTTGGAGCCAGATTTTAGGGGAACCTAAAATCCCATAAAAATGAGTGAGCCATCAGTGGTTTCTGAGCGTGGGAGTGACCTAGTCAGACTCGGTGTCCAGGTGCATTAGGAAGATTTATTTGGCAGCTATATGAAGGATGAATTTGAGAGTGAGAGAACCTGGAGGAAGGGAAATCAGCTAGCAACATATTGTAACCTAGATGAGCATGGATGAAGTCCTAAATTAGGATAGTGGCCAGTGAGTAAACAGAAGGAGAAATATACTGATAAAGGCAATGGGAATTCCTCTTCATTCTGCTGTCTGCTGTTCTCCCTGGCTTCATCTCCTTGAAACAAGATGCCCCCTTCCAAATTAAGCTCATCAGTTCTAAATCTCATCACCATGCTACTAACTCAAACCTTGACTGATAACCCCTCTCTCCACCTTCTCTCCCTTCTGATTGGAGGATTAGAGAGTAGACTACCAAACTTCTCTCAATGCCTTCTTTTATTGAGGGCAGACACTGGACTTTCTGACTTCCTCCACTCTGAATCCGCTACTCTTCCTGGTTTAACTCCAGTGAACAAGATGCCCTGCTTCTGGGTAGCCCTGGCCCCTCTCTGCCCCTGCCACTTTCTTACCACTTTTTGTGTGTTAATTTTCTCCCGTTAGATTATAAGGGTAGGGACTGTCTTTCTTTTTATTACTTGTAATCCCAGTGCTTAGTACAGTGTCCAACCACTGAGAATTCATTTTAACTTATTTGTGATAGTGTTGTCCAGAGAAAGAACTTTGCAGAGCCTTCTTCATTAAATGTATCCCAATATCTAAAAATTCTCAGACCATCATCTGGCTCCAATTTACTTTTTCATCTGTATTTCACATTTCTTTTTCATATACTCTATGTTCCAGTGAAACTGGGCAGCTAAGTGTTCTCTGAGCTCAGGATGCACCTTCATCCCTCTGTGTTTTCCCAGGCCATTCTCCAGAGCTTCACTGCATTCCTTCCTCATCTCTGTCTGCTACAATCCTTTTCTTGCTTTAAGGTACCTCTAGCTCTCCAAGAAGCCTTCCCTGATTCCCCATTTTAAAACTGATCTTTCCCTTTAGAGTGTCCTCGCTTCAAGGTTTGGCTCACATGCCACCTTCTCCACAAATGGCCCTTCTTGTAGCTTGGCTCTATAGGTCAGAATTAAGAGCAATGGGTAAAAGCTGAAAATGTGCAGATTAAACTTGATGGAAGGAAAAAAAAATCTTCCTAACAATTAGCACCACCCCATAGTGGCTTCTTTCTCATTGGATATCTTTAGGAAAAGGCTGGTTGACCACTTTTTGAGTGTGGTATAGAGAAGATTATTTTGTAGGTATGGTTTAGATGAATGGCCTCTGAAGTTCCTTCTAATTCTATTATTCCCCGTAGCTGGAAGTGATCTCTCCCTCTTCAAACTCTCCTAGAGCACAGATATCGAACTCAAATAGAAATGGGACCTATAATTTATATACAAGGATCCCTGAGGGCATCATATTGATTTAGTTTTAAAATGCAATATTATCCATATTTTATTGTGTTTTTATTTATTCTGTTACATATTTGCACGTTACATTATAATTTAGTTGGAGTTACTACCAGATCATGTGTGTTATGATGGTGATGTGTTTGACACCTCTGATTTAGACTATTTTCTTTAGAGATTTCCTTTCCCCCCCACCACATCCTAGAACATATTTAATGTATTTATTTACATGTGATATCCCCTACTTGGACCATATCATTCTTTATCTTTGTGTACCTGACTCCTATGACATGTAGGACAGTATCTTGTACATAGTGGGTATTTAATAAGTGGTCAATGAATTAAGTTAATTTTTTGTGCGTATTTGGTCAAAATATATTGCCAAACTTTAGGCTGGTTTTAGCCAGGTTTTCTAAATGAGAAGTCTGTAAGATCTCCCAATTCACTAGATAATGTCCAATCCCTGCTTCGCAATGAGTTTATAGAGCAGACCTTTTGGCACCATCTCCAGTCTGTTGTACAACATGCTACCCAAGGGAGGGTCTAAACTGCATTTCTAGGACTTACTGACATGTCTGCCAGATGGAGCAGAAAGTTAAGTCTTACTGAAGTCAAAGCATAAGTAATCTATCGTGTCTCTGCTGACTAGACCCCCCCACCCCCGCCCTACCCTCACACACATAAAGGGAACCACCCCATCATAGAAGGAAATGATTTGGTTCTGGCAGGATTTGCTCTTTAGAAAGCCTTTTGCTTATTACTCAATGCCCTGTGATCTCGGAGGCAATTGCAAATTGATTTGTTCCAGTGCCTTTCCAGGGTGTCAGCGACTGGTGTCCATGTGCCGGCTGGCAGGAGAAAATGAAAATAAATAAATAAAGGAACCCTCTTTGTTTCAGGTCCCTGATTCCAGCTGTAGGGGAAACTGCTTCTAGTATAGTCGCTGCATCAGCTAAAAGGGAAGTGAGCAGAATGGGAAAGCAGGGAGCAGGTTTGGAGCAGAACGTTTGGGAAGCAGGTCCAAATAGCCACTTGGTCCATGCAGGGTAGAAGGGAAACTTTCACGGCATACCTGGGAAGGTTAAGTGGGAGGAAAAGATGCTCAGTCCTTGTTCAGGTATAACACAGAGGCAGTTCTGTAAATGAAAGGTTGTATTTGCTGTACAACTCAAATTGGAGTTGATCTTCCAATTAGGCTTCCAAAATCACAGGTACTTGTCAGGAAAGGATACTTTGACTAAAGAAGGAATATGTGCTATTAGGAATGGGGCTGAAATTCAGACATTGTTGTTTTTTGTAATTCTGCAAGGCCAAGTACTGCCCTTTTTGTAGGTTAAGCATAGCACAATTAGTGTATATTATTTAATAGACGCTAAAGACAACTATAATCTGTTTCTAGGCTTTAGTAGCAACAAGGGAGAGAGACATACCAGCTTTATTTCTTCTTTTGTTATTTAAGGAAGTTCTTTTCCACCTTTAGCCAAATAAGACAACTTTTTAAAAATAGGAAAGGAAATATTGGAGGAGATGCCAGACCCTTGACTTGTTCTCGTGTTCCCAGCTGATAAAGCTGGATTTCTTTCTTTGTAAGTAATTGACCAAGTGTTTCAAGCAAACAGATGAACTAATCAGTTCCTGATAGGATTGGATTAGGCATTCTCATTAAGTGTAGAAGCCCTATGCCCACTCAGTCTCAAATAACCTTAAATACTGCATGTCATCTTCCTGCTCCATTATTTATAAAATCACTTGATATTCTACTTCAGGTCATACAAAATCACTTCCAGATATTCTGAACACCCAACACAGAGGCCCTTGATAATGTCATAACCCAATTTTCTGTCTACTTTCCTATTGCATTGTCCCTCCTGTGGGAATTTTTTTTCTTTATTGATCTGTATAGAGTTATCTCCAACTCGGTGAATAGAGTGGAGGATGGAAAGTCTGTGCTTACACATGAGAAAATTCTATTACAGTGGAGACTTTTAAATTTCTCTCTCTTTTCTTACCATACCATTATTTGGTATTATTGAAAGTTACTGTTCTTTGAGAAATCATTTTGATCTACATGTCTGTAACTGCTATGTTATAGGCTAATACCCACCTTGAGGACATAAGGATACACGGATGAACTTCGTGCTTCTTTGGCTCATTATTCCCACACAGATGTTCTAAAACCAGCATTTGTCACACCTCTAGGGTATAGTCACTAACTTTCCTTATAAGTGCATAGGCTTACAAAGCTTGACACCTGAAAAGCTTTATATAAAAATTAAGGGTGGGGGTGGCTAGGTGGTGCAATGAATAGAGCACGGGCCCTGTAGTCAGGAGAACCTGAGTTCAAATCCAGCCTCAGACATTTAACACTAATTAGTCATGTGACCTTGGGCAAATCATTTAACCCCAATTGCCCTGCCCTCCCCCCTCCAAAAAACAAACAAAAAAAATTAAGGGAGAAAAATAGGACTTATATCAAAGCTCATGGAAAATAATTTTATCTACTAGGGAACCATTCGTGCTCCAGAAGCTCATGCCATTTCACACCTACCTCCCACAGTAGGTTATTGTTTGAACCCTATTGTGAGTATCCAATGAAATATCATGTGTAAAGTGCTTTGCAAGCTATATAAATGCTAGCTATCATCATCACACTAGCTATTATCATATCTTGTTAAACTATAAATCAACGAACGTGTACTAAATGCCTAGAATATCAATAGCACTCATTCTTTGTGTTGCAATTAAAAATGTTTTCTAATTAACATTCCTTTTATTATTCCTAGTGTTCTTATGTAGAGTTAAGTCAGCTTCCATTTTATAGATTAAAAAAGCTGATATGCTTCGAAGTTAAAGATCATACAATTTGCCAAGATCAGCCATAAGTTGTAAAAACATAAAGAAACAAAAAATGAAGAGGATGTTAGGGGTGGACAAGAGAAGAATCAAGCAAATACTAGGACTACTATTTGGAGTTGACAGGATATTAATGTTGAAAGCTATTCTATTCATATTCTGGTTGTTTTCATTACCAAAGAGAATGGTTTTCAGAATGGAAAGAGATCAACAAGAATTAAGGAATTTATAAGTAAAATAAGTTAGGAGATGGAAGAAAATGTCTAACTATTTTTAATGAGTTCCAGTAACTAGGCCAAGACAAACTAAGGCCAAGAAAACTCAAATTACTGAAAGAATTTGTGGATGTGATATTTCATTTTGTCAGTGACCTTTTAAGATTCATGGTAAATAAGAAATTGGACATAGCCAAACAATGTTCTTATTTGAAAAAAAGAGGCAGAATACAAACATGGCACAGTGAAAAGGGTATAATTTAACTGTGGCCAAGACAAATTAGGCATTGGTACGGATAAGTGTAGGAAACAATTTGGCCTCTTAAATAGATTCCTTATAAAATAATTAATAATTAAGGAATGTTTCATGAGTTTTTAGAAAAGAAAGTCATGTATATTGTAAAAGAGCATGTGCTTATTACAAATGGGTCATTCCAGACTAACTCATTTCCAATTTTTGACAGCATTGATTAATAGATATTAACCTGTAGTAGGGTTTCTAATGTAGTGGTCCAGGACTGTCTCCCTGACACTATTTTGCTCAATATCCAATTGATTGGATAAGACATAGATGACATGCTTATCACATTTGCAGGGGATAGAAAGTTGGAAGGAATAGCTTAATATATTGGATAAAGTCAGTATCCAAAAAGATTTTGCTAGAATAATGGGTTGAATCTCAACACTTAGATTAAAATGACTAACTTCAGGAATACAAGTTAAGGAAGACATAGTGGAGGTCAGTTCTCATGAAAAAAGACACAGGACTTTTAGAGTCAATTGGGGTAGTTAGGTAGAGCAATGGATAGAGTCCTGGGCCTGGAGTCAGGAAGATTTATCTTTGTGAGTTCAAATCTGGCCTAAGACATTTGCTCGCTATGTGACCATGGACAAGCCACTTAACCCTGCTTGCTTCAGTTTCCTCACTTTTAAAATGAGCTGAAGAAGGAAACAGCAAAACCATTCCGTTATGTCTGTCAAGAAAACTCCAAATGGGGTCACGAAGAGTTGGACACAACTAAAGTGAATGGACAACAACACAGGTCAATTTGAGGTAGAAGTATGATATGAAAGCCAAAAAAAGCTAATGCATTCTCTGGCTTCTTTAATAGAAGAATGGAAGTGAGAGTTGTGCTATTCCTTGCCCTGTTCAGGCTATTCCTGGAATATTGTGTATAGTTTTGGGTGCCACAGTTTATAAGGGACAAGCTGGATGCTTATCAAGAAGGGAGTGATCAGAATGTTGAGTTCTTCAATCCATTCCATACCTAGACTGCTGCAAAGATCTTAGGATATTTAGCCCAGAAAAAAGAAAACTCAGAGAACATCATAGCTGTCTTCAAATATTTGAATGGCTGCTATGTGGAAGAGAAATTAGATTCGTTCTGGTTGGCCCAGGAAGGAAGAACCTGGAATAATCAACAGAAGTTATGAGAAGGCAGATTTTCAGTAAGTATAAGGAAAATTATCTTAACATTTAGGATTAATCAATTTTTAAAAAAGTACATGGTGCCCTAAAAGTCTTAGTGGAGTTTTAATAACTTCAAAAGCATAAATGCTAAAACTCCCAAAAACATTTGAAAGGTTAATTATTTAAAATTTAAAAATATCTATGTTTTTGTTAAAATGCAATATAACTATCTTCTTCTGGCAATTTTCAAACTTTGTAAAACTTTCACCAGTCCCTGCTCAATGACTAGCCTTAAAGTCATCCAGAGAATGAGATTTTGATGCATTCATGACATTTAGATGTGACCTCATAAGAAAAGGTCTAATAGACATAGATCAGATGACCCAAGTGGCCAGGCATAAAGACCCCCTCTACAGACCCATTGGTGTCACCCAGAAAACTGTCATGCACTCAATGAATAATGACAAGTTGCTTGTCTTGTTAAAATTCAAATTCTTAAAACTAAAAAAGTCTAAAAGAAATTGAAATACTTACACTTTCAGTTTTTTTTTAATGATGGAACCATTTCAATTTCTGAAGTTATGGAAGCTTTAAATTTCACAAAGAATTTTGGGACATGTGTAGCTTGCCCTAAAATATGTGGCAGAGTTGTCACTGGGTTTCCAGAACATATATTTAAGATTTTATAAACGAGATTAACATCTTGGGCAGGGCACATACTGTATAACCTCTGCTGGCTCTTACAGCTCTAAGGGCATGATTTCAACAGTCTGTAATCTCCACTAGACAATTTTGCTTCTATACTTTATTTGTAAATAAATTACTTGATTACGCATAATGTCTATGCAAGCCTAAATCACTTTTTAAAAATGTGCTTTTCTTTAATGTGCCAAGAATGAAAGGATATGATTTTAGGAAAGATCCATCACCTGATTTTCAGAGCTTTCAAGAGTTTGAATATCAAAGCATTTGTTTGTTTATATATGCTGAAAAGTGAATGCTGCAAAAAAAAAAAAAAAAGACCAAAGAAACCTTCTGAAAAGGTTTTGGCATGTTTTATGGATAAAATAATTTTGTGGATCTTTCAGTGTTTGTGTATAGAGTAAATAATGAGATAAATGAGCTTAAGAAGTTAGAAATTATAAGCTACATATCTGGTGCTCTATCAGCCACCTGTGTTGCCAAAGAGATTCCCACCCCCGCCCCCATTCAATCTGTATAAGTTGTCTCCTGTAATTAGTCATGATGGAAAAGGAGAAAAAGCATGAGAAGTGACTATGAATTAAGGAAACATTTAAAAGCCAACATACCAGAGCTTATATATCCAAACAATAGAATTCACATTTCTACATCACTTTCAGGGATACTGAAACTGAGGCTGAGAGAGATTAAAGGACTATCCCAGGCTAACACAAAGTTTAAGTGTCAAACCTGGATCTCATGGCACCAAATACAATGTTCTTTGCATTCATTAACCCTTGTTACCACTCATGAAAGCCTTCCCAGTAATACTAATTGACATTAACATAGTATGGTTTACTCACATTATCTCAGTTGGACCTCATGACAATCCATGTTAAACACAACAGGCAGAATTTTTTCCCCCTGTTTTATAGATGAAAAAACAGGTTCAAACAAATTGAATGATTTGCCTATAACCACACAGCAAGTGTAACAGGTGGAGATTTGAATCCAAATCTCCATGATTTCATGTCAGATTCTCTCTACTATATGCTAATCTGCCTGTCAAGTAGTTGTTTTGCCAGGTTAAGCATTAATTATAAGGATTCTGCCCTTGCTGAAAATATTTCTGGAAATTCTCTTTTCAAATTGATTTTGGAGCCAGCTCATAAGCTGCTTTGGAAAATTCTGATTATTGAATTACATTTTATTTTTAATGAAAAACCACTTAGCATGTTCATGCATCTTCTTTACTAAATTGGGATGCAAATAATGTTTACATGTTTCCAAAGATTAAATGCTCCCATGATCTGTGCTCTTCAGCTAGTGACAAGAACCAAACTTGGCCTTTGAGGGTCCTATTTGGTTGTTTGTGGAGTGGCACCCTTTGACCTTGGGTTTTGTACAGAGCTGTGCTAATGGCCCTTAATAATGCTTAATGAATGTTGGTTTTAGTTGTCAATCAAGTCATATCCTCTGTAGTTTTTGCCAGCTGACACATGATTTTATTCTGCAGGCTATGGCTTTCTCTCTAGTTTGCGTAGAATCTCAGGCCTTCATTGGAGATTTCCATGTGTACCATAACAATGACAAAAATCCCAAGCTCTAGGAAATGACAGATATTTTCTCTGCCTCAGCAATGCTTTTCCCCTTTTCTGTTTATTTTGTTTTTAATGAAGTTAAATGAATGTGCAAATAAGGTGAAGTCATCTCATTGAATGTTTGTCCTTGTTTTCACTGCAACTGTTTAAAGAAGATAAACATATTCATTTTCTGGTAATACTAGAAAATTGGGTCAAGTAGAATGAGTGCCTGCAGATGAGCAAAATATTTAGTGAGATTTTTGGCCTTAAAAATGAATTAAAAAAACATGGAAAGTATAGTGAAACCCACTTCCACGTCATGGTTTAGCCAGATTTTTTTTGATCCAATTTTGATTTCATGTGGCTATATTTTGATTCAATTCAACATTTATTATAATGACATATTTGTCTTATCACATTAACTGTTTATTGAATTGAATTATGTTCCAGGTTATAGAATGTAATGTCAGATGAGGAGATTGGACTTGCTCATGACTAAAATCTCCTTAGCTCTAAATCCTATTGTCCTGAGTATGGCATGTCCATGACAAGCTAAGTTATAATAGGACTTGATGGATAATGTAGTGAAGATGCTGATTTATCATGGTATTTTATAGGAAGTATAAAGAATACCTAGATCCATTTAGTTTCCTTCTGGTTTACAGCACTTTACACATAGTAGGTACTTGAACAACATTTGTTAAATTGAATAGCATTGAATTGTGAACAAAAGGAGAGTCCAAGGACTAATGTCAACAGTAGCTCAATACTTCAATGGATCTACCATCTCAACTATGAAAATATTCCCTTGAATTGTGCAGATTGCAGCTTATCCATGACTGCTCATCCTATATGACTGTTGTCCACTTTCTCCCATAATCCTCCTCTGAGGATTTACCTAATGCACTGCAGGTTTTACTAGAGGGTTTTTTGTTTTGTTTTTGTATTCACATTTTATAGAAAAAAAAATGCAGCAATCAGGGTGTGCAGTAGACATCCTTTATTGTGTGAATGGCCCAACTTTTGCTATCAGAAATTTTTTGGATAATATATTTTGAGCCATTTCTTGTGCATATGGCATCATTGGCAATATGTTGCAGGCTGCTAATACCTATCATGCTTCCTAGCCACTTCTAAGTTGGAGTTACCTGCCATTTGGAGTCTTCAGAGATTTGGTATTCCATGAATCAAGATTTTATGTAACATGAAACTAAATATAAAAATAATAATGACCATGACAATACCACATTTGGGTAGTGTTTTCACAAAGATTAATTTTATCTTCTTGAGGTAAGAAGACAGGTATGACCACGTCCATTCCATAGACAAGGAAACTGGGAAATAGAAAAGTGACTTGCTCAAGGTAAAAAAAACCCAGTAAGTTAATGATGGAGCTGGTTTCAAGAACGGAATCTTCTAGATTCCTAGTATTCTTACTTGTGGCAAACTATATTGGCACCTCTGTAGAGCATGTAAAGTTTGCTCATAGGCATAATGATAAATGGTTCAAAGTTAATTTGTATTCAAAATTCAAGATATAGCACTGGCTGCTTTTATTTATTAATACGAAACTGAATCTATGTTATGTACAGCTTGCTTTTTCAAAGAATAGAATAAATTCAACATATTGGTTTTAAAGCTGTCCTGCTTGTCTATGGCTCCCACTAAACTTCTTTCTGTTTTCTTCTTTGAATTTTTAACTACTTCATTGACATCTTTCTTTGCTTCTCTTTTGTGGCATGACTATTGCTAGTTGTTCTTTCCTCTCCCCAATTCTTCCTCCATATCGGGCATACAAAAATACCTACCTCTTGCATTAAGCCTTGTTAAGGAAAGGAAACCTTTCAGTTGACCTTATATGAAAACAAGTGTCTAAATCTGCATCTCTAGTTTACATCAAGAGAATCATGCTTCATCATCAGTCCTTTGGAGACATGGTTAGTTTGACTGTTATTCACTGAAGAAATCAACATGACTATGTGGGTTCTATTCTCAGAGAATATATATAGTTCAACTCCCTCATTACATTAGTTTTCACATCTATAGATTGGGTATAGTAATTCAAAATTCATGTCTCTATGGCACTGACAGCAGGGTAGTAATTGTTTTGCTTTTGATAATTTTGGTAGCATTGATTGCTGCTCTCAGTATTAATTCCTCCTCTGGGTCAAGTAATAGTTTTGTGCTCTTGTTATTAAATTGTTTTAGACTGCTTCCCAGTAGTAATTGAGATATAAGCATTTTTGGCTGTGTTATTTATTTTATTAGTTGGGATTTTTAGGAATATTTGCAGTTGGAAGCATGGAAATCCAACAGGGATGGCATAATCCCAAGTGATTCTGAATAATAGCCAAGGGGTATTGGTTTCAATTTTCCATTCTAATCAATTTTGAACCATTTGTGCTTGTATATATTGAAATATTTCTCAGGTCTTACAGTAAGGAGATCATTGCTTGTTGCAAACTCTTCTTCTGTGTTCAGAGGGATCTTTGTGAGGTTTCAAGATAAAAATGAACCAAAAGAGAGCATGGCTGTGTCTCAATCTTGCCTTAGTTCTACTCCTTAGCATAATTGTTCTCTACTTTGCCTTAGCATGATGGATGTTTTCTTGGCTGGACTGAAGATGAGATCTTGTTAGAGAGAATTGTGGCTTTTGAAAGTTATTACTAAGAGATTTGGAATTTTTATTAGGAATTTCAGAAAGCTCAAGGCTTTTGCATAATGTATGATTCATAGAGAAGGTCTGAACTATTTTCAATTAAATTTAATATATACTTTTAAAATATCTACTTTGGACAAAGCACTGTGCTTGGTGAAGCAGGGTATAAACAGCTAAAGAAGACATAATGAATGGCTTCAAAGACACTATTGTCAAATTAAGAAGGGAGAGATGTTGACTTTTTAATGATATAATGTCAAGGTCATGAGATCTCCATTAATCTACCTTAAATAGATTTTTAAAAATAATGTAATAGTATAGAATGAAGTTGGGCGTGTCCTGGGGCAGGACCATTTCCTATATTGCATTATCCATCTCACTAGGGTTAACATTAACTAGTACTGTTTAATGGACGTATCTTAGGGTGAAAGATTCAGTGAATAAGCCAGTCTATTTGGAGTCTTTTGAAGATAATAAGTGGAAGAGATAGCTATTGGAATAGCTATATCCATATAACTATATCCATAGAACAATTATCTTGCCTTTATTATTCACTTGGTCAAGCACAAGAAAGAAATATGACATGGAGTCTGAATTGGGTCTTGAACTATTCCACAAGGATGTCAAACTAGTGGTCAAATATAGGTCCAAAATAAGTAAGGAAATACCTTCTACCATTATCTGTGTATTGAGTGTTAAGGAGAATGAAAATTTACCCTTGAAGGCTGGATGAACGTATTACAAACCCCAAGGAGAAACTGTATTTAGTAATTTATTAATTATGTTGAGCAGATAATTTGTTTTTGCTGTTGCTACTTTTATTCGAAGTTTCTAAATTCATATGTGATGATTAAAAAATGTAATGAATTACCATGAAAATATGACAGCTCAGACAGCCACTCTAGGAAGTTTACTAACTATATATATATATATATGTTAAAGAGTAGTGAGTGAGGTAACAGAGGAAGAAAAAGAATGAGTAAGTTTCTTCTTAAAAGATTGTTTAGAGTCTTAGGATTTAGATCTGGTAGAAATCATATAAATCTTGATGTTCAATTCCCTTAATTCACCAATGAGGAAACAAGTCCAAAGAGGTTTAATGACTTAATTAAGGTTACAGAGTAAATAGCATGAACTGGATTTGAGTAGTGCAATCTTTATTTTTAGGCTGGGTTGAGTTAAAGAAGTTTATTTTTTATTTCATTGAGAATTCTCTAGTAAAGGCTCTATACCTTCCCCTGTTTTCACCAGCATCACTTTGCCACGTCTGTGTACCAACAATTACACGTTTCAGAATCCATCTGTCCAACTCTATAAAGTTTGAGGAAAGAATTATGACCAATCAGCTGACTAAGCATAGTCACAGAAAAAGCTATCTAGCTTTCATTTATACGTAGATATGACAAGGATAATTAAGAAGGATGTAGAATGGCCAGATGATTAGAGTACAAGGCCATAAATCATGGCATAAGTGCAAGCAGCCAGAAATAAATGGTAATTTTAAAAAGTATATTCACTAGCTGGGTTATGTCTCAAAGGGAAAATTATTAACTACAGTTCAATACCATTTCACCAGTATAGAATTATCTATTGAATATGGTTCTGCCGCAGTCTCTTGCATGAATTGAGTCATCTGTGCACAGCATGTGTGGTATCTCAATGACTTTAAACTAGGGCAGTTATACACATAGCTGATAATCAAGTCAAGAAGCTTTTCTCCAACTGTGAACCTCCCAGGGACACAGGCAGGGGAAAATTTGCACGTTTCAGCAACAATGAACTGTGCTATTTGTTCCCTTGAAACCTGAGCCATTTTTATTTTTCCATAAAGGAAATATGCAAAAGTCATCTCCCAATCCTCCACCTTCCCTCAGTTCATTAGCTTGAACAAACTAAGTTCTCTCTGCAGTGTAATTGATTGGAGATCCACGGACTCCTTGGAGTTAGCATTCTCTGTATACACAGATAACTTTAATACGATTAGCTTAGTCATTCTCCCATGGCCTTTAATGATGACAATACACCAAATGCTTCAATTAACATACTTGTCACACTTGACTTTGCACAACTTGCATATGTTTAATTTTTGCAATGTTCTCAGCCTGAAAAATGAAAGTAGATTGATCTGTTTGGATGTTTCATTTTTTTTCCAAGTTAAATTCCTTACCTGTTTTTTATTCCCTGATGCCAAAATGTTGCATTTGTGTTTTCAGTTCTTCAAGAGAACTGTGTTAATCTATAGAAACTTGTTTTTATCAGAGAAAAAAATGATAATGAAACCATGAAACATAAATATCCTGTTAAAATGTGACGATATTTCAAGCAGATATGTCATAAAATCACAAAAGCAAAAAAGGAAAGGAACTTGTGGGTCATCTAAACCTTTTCTTATTTTTGAAATGTTGTATTGTAATAGAAATAAAATACATTGTTAGATAAATGATGAGAGAGGGGGAGGGGGGGGAACAGAGAGAGAGAGAGAGAGAGAGAGAGAGAGAGAGAGAGAGGTCGGGGAAAGAGGTTAAGATGTGTGATTTCACTGATAACAGAAATTTCTGATGGGGAAGCCTCTATCCCATGAAGACTGGCAACTGGTCTGTAACACATAATCTAAGAGAGTTCCCTGAAGATCTGAAAGATTAAGTGACTTGCCTATGGTCTCACAACTAGTATGTGTTGGAGTAGAACTTGACCAGGTCTTTCTGACTTCCCTATGCTTCTTTTATACCAGGGGTAGGGAACCTGTGGCCTCGAGGCCACAGGTGGCCTTCTAGGTACCTACATGTGGTCTTTTGATTGAGTCCAAGTTTTACAGAACAAATCCTTTCATTAAGGGGATTTTTCTGTGAAGTTTGTATTCAGTCAAAGGGCTGCACTTGAGGAACTAGAGGGCCATAGGTTCCCCACCCCTGTGTACATTACATCATGCTGCCTCTATGAAATATTACAATCCAATAAAGTCTAGAAAGGAATAGGAATACAGAGGAAGATCCCAGCTTTGCTATAGAGTAGAAAAGATTTATTGTGACATAACTTTTGTTCAAGGTTTGAGTGTTGTATTCTGAGACTCAAATTATAAAGCCCCAAAATGAGGCTTGCTAGGCTAACCATCAACTGAAATGGTTAACTTGGAGTCAAAGTCAATTAGTCCTTTTTTCCTTTTTCCTAGATTGATCTACAGTGATGTATAATGTAATGAATTGGGAATGGCCACTTCTGTTTCACTCTAAAGATTAGGGATGTTTAAGGCCAAGTGTGACATACTAGAATAGGTTATTAGAAATGGATATGATCTGAGGTGGCCATAAGAAGTGAATGTAATCATAGGGCAAGTATAGATTGTTAGGTCAATGGAGAGAGACAGAGAGAGAGAGAGGGAGAGAGAGAGAAATGAAAGAGACAGATGAGGGAAAGTGGTTAATAGTGAAAACAGATGGGAAAGGGACACCTATTGGTACCAGTTTTCAAATGGTACTATACAAAGCAACAATCATAAACGATTTAGTATTGATTAAAATATAGAAATGTCATTTGGTGAAACAGATTAGGTACACAAAGAAGCAAACACAGTAACATAGTGTTCAACGAACTCAAAGACTCTAGTTACTGGGGGAAAGACTCACTATTTGGCAAAAACTCTTGGGAAAATAGAATAGCAGTCTGACAGGAATTAGTTTTAGATCAACACCTCACACCATAAACTAACATGGCTCTCAATGGATATGAAGTCACATCCTAAACAAATTAGAGGAGCAAGCCACCTTTAGCATCTATGGATAGAGGGAAAGTTCATGACTAAACAAATGACAGAGAAAACCACATATGCTAAAACAGACAAATTTTATTATATAAAATGTAAATGTTTCTTCACAAACAAATTCAATAAAGTTAGAATGGAAACACAACTGAGAAAAACCTTTGAAGCAAAGTCTCAAGTCTATGGGACTGGGAGTCATTATCCAACAAATAAAGAGTGAAAGGATATGAATGTGTACTTTTTAAATAAAGGAAAGAAGGAAGGAACAAAGGGAAAAAGGAAAGAAGAAAGGAAAGAAGGAAAGAAAGGAAAGAAGGAAAGAAAGAAGGAAGGAAAGAAAGAAGGAAGGAAGGAAGGAAGGAAGGAAAAAAGGAAGGAAAGAAGGAAGGAAGGAAGGAAAGAAGGTAGGAACGAAGGAATGAGGAAGGAAGCATTTACTAAATAACTGCAATGTGTCAGGCACCATTGCATTATAATAGTACCTCTGTTCCAGGATGATTGTGAGACTCAAATAAAATAATACTTGTAAAGCATTTAGGACATTGCCTAGCACCTGGTAGCTGCTATATAAATGCTAGTTTTTATGACTATTGTTATTCCCATTTTGCAGTGGAGGAAACTGATGCAGACAGAGATTCACTAAATTACCCAATGTCACACAGCTAAAAAGTATGGGAAGTCACATTGGAACTCACATCTTCTTGACTCCAGGCCCAGAAATCTATCCATTGTGTCACGTAGGTGCTTGGAAGAAAATTCTCTAAATCATGAAATTAGAAAAATTAAAACTAAAGCAACTTTGAAGTTCTACCTCACACCCAACAGAATGGCAAAGATGACAGAAGAGACAAATGAAAAAGGTTGTAGGGGCTTTGAAGGAATGGGGAAACTAATGCATTGTGGTTAGAGCTATGAATTGATTCCAGTCATTCTGAAAAGTAATTTGTAATTATGCCTAAAAAAACTGTGTGTATCCTTTGGCTCATCTATACCACTAAGAGGCACATGCCCCAAAGTGATCAAAGACGGAGGGAAAAGACCTGTAGGTACAAAAATATTTATAGTAGCTATTTTCATAGTAGCCCCAAATAGGAATTGAAGGGGTGTTCCTTGATTGGAAAATAGCTAAATAAATAATGGAAGACCTATGTGAACTGATGCAGAATGAAGTTGGCAGAACTATGAGAACCATTTATATAGTGAGAACAAAAATGGAGAGAAAAGCTACTTTGAAAGACTTTGGAATTCTGCTCTTTACAAGGATTAGCCATGGGTCCAGAAGACCAAAAATGATATAAAGCATACATTAGTATCCCTGTAGTTTGCATATTGACTTAGAAAACCACATATTGCCATTATCCATGCCCTATTGCATTTTTTATTTATTTTGCTAAACATTTCCCAGTTAAATTTTCATCTAGTTCCTGCTGTACTTGGCAATGTTGCAGGCCTGTGGGCCACAGTCATACAACCTGTAGGCATTGGAGGCAGGGCTTGATTCAAACTAGATATTTCTGGCTCCAAGGTCAACTCTATTAACTATGTCATGTGGCCTCTTACAAGTTTGTGAAAAGCAATTAAAAACCCCAGCTGTGATCTGATTTAAAATTGTATCATTTTGTCTGCTGTGCAAACTGAAGGTCTGTTCACTGGAAATGAAGATCTCAGTTGCTTACTGTGAGCAATAGGGTTTGGAAAAAAACATTAAGCAAATGTCTTTTCCAGAAAAGGAGTTTCCATTGCGGTAACAGTGAAACAATACACAAACAAACACAGTGACAATTAGAGTTTCTTAATTGTTGGAGAAATGACAGTTGGTAAATGACCCAGTCAGGATATAGGAGAAGTAATCCCCTGTGTTTGTTTTTCATTTGGTTCCTAAATCATTCAGATGGCTCCAGTTTTAGTTGCAAAACTGTTGAAGTGGCCCTGTGGTTCACTGCTCAAGTTTTTCTCTGAGTAGACTAGCATTGAGATACTTAGGACATTGGAATATAGTGCTAAGGCAACACTTCTTGACCAATTTATACTGATCAATTACACGGAATCACTATAGACAGCCATGACACACTGACGTAGATATAGTAAGCATTCATTAATTCGTTTATACATACACATGCCCATGTACACATACATGCACATGTGAAAGGCAGTATGGTATAGTAGGTAGAGAACTGATCTTGGTTATAAAGACATGGGTTCGAGTCCTTCCTCTGACTTATACTGGCCTATGTGACCCTGAGAAATTGCATGTAAGTTAGCTCTTCATGCTAGGGGACTCCAAGACCATAAGTTGCTGAGAAGGTACAAACCTTCTTTGGTAAAGAGACTACTCAGTGAGAACTCCCAATAATGAAGAGGTCATGGGTCAAGTCTAATGAATAAATATACATACACCTACATGAGTATATGCATGTGTGCGTAGGTGTATGTATGTACATACATATCTACTACATATATGGCATTGTAATAGATTCAAAGGAGAAAAATATGGGGCCTCTACCCTTAAGTCATAAAGAAACTGATTGATTGATAGTCTAGTTTTAAAAGAAAATAAACACATATTTAATTAAATATTTTAGCAATAGAAGAATTAAATAACAATATGATTCAATTCAACAAATTCCTATTAAGCATCTAGCTAGGCAGAGAATGTTTGTTAGGCAGAAAAGGACATTGTTACTATTTAGTGGCTCAGTCATGTTGGACTCATCATGACACCAATACCATCCATGGAGTTTTCCTGGCAAAAATACTGGAGTGATTTGCCATTTCCTTCTCCAGCATACCAGGTTTAAATAGGAGAGATAGCATGGTGTCTGGACAAAGTAGATGAAACTATCCTTTTTTCCTTCTACCTCTTCCCCAGCCACCATTTTTTTGTCTTCCTCCCCCTTTTAAAACAGCTTCTATTGTTTCTTTTAAGGTGAGTTCACTTGGATAAGAAAATTGGGTGAACAGAATAAAGAGGAGAGTACATAGGCTCTGGGTTACGTGGTAAAGCTACTATTCCATTGTGAAAGAACTTATTACTATCACAGTCAAATAATGTATAAATTCAGAGCTTTACACAGTAAAGTTAAGATATTCCAAATCTCCTTCAATATATTTTGGGAAGATGGTAGGGTGTTTTCTATATTTGCCTTGCTTTGATCTTGATGGTGTTATGCTAGTGTAATGTTTATTTGTTCGGCAAGGGTTTGTTTATATTTTTCTGTTTTCTAGAATTCATATTCAAGGAAAGAACAGAATTGGTAGGAAGGAAAGAGGACATATTCCAGAGTTGAGCAATGATCCCAGATCATGGATTCTTTCTCTCTCAGAATGTAGTTAAAACCCTACAAAACTTGTATCTATGTTGGGTACTCTGCATGACCCATAATAGTATATTGAATACAAACCTGGGTTCCAGTGTCCAAAGAATACTCTACTAAAACAGTACTTCCTAATCTGTAGCTTGACACACAAATATGTGTGTTTTGATCCTAATAACGACTCCAAATACACAATTTCTAGGTCACAGAATGGCCTTTAACCCTGGTAACTTGCTGACCTTCCCTCGAAATGATATCCTTTCATTCAGAATAATGGGGCCTCTGGAATAGGGGTGTGGAGATGCCACAAATGGAGCTCTGGGGTCCCAGGCATTCATATCGGCCCTGCTGGAGGACCCAAAGATCTCCTTAAGCTTTGTGATTACATCCTATGGCGTAGTCTCCCCATTCTATTTTATGTCAGCTCTGGCACCCCTTAACAGAGCTGGCTAGAAATAATGCTGCTTCTACCTGGTTTTCCTGATGTTTTCCATCCTGGACAAATATAGAGCAGTGGAGTCCACTGGGAGCTTGTGAGTAGAATCATGCAGATTCCCAGTACCATCTTTTTTCACTGTAAAGTACAAAGAAGCACTCAATGGAACATTTGTTGCGTGCAGGCACGAAGTATGCAGCAAATTAGCAAAATATTCAGATCTCTGAGAGAAAATTTTGAAGCTGGAAGGAAGGCTGCTGGGAAGAAGTCAAAGCAAAGAACTAAAGATTAAATGGATCTCTGATGCAGGACTGAATTTCCAGGATACTCAAAAGAAAAATGTAATCCAAAATTGAACCGTGAAAAAAAAATAAAGCTGTTAAATGAAATCCCTTTTCTGCATACCAAACCAAAATGCATTTCATCAAGTATCAGAACCCTTGTAGATAAATGCATCAAAACCTGCTTTAAGTTTATGCTCTAGGGACAAACAAAAATCAATTGCCTAGTCAAGATGGATATTTAATGAAAGATGGAACCAAAACGGTATTGGAAACTGAATCATGCTACTTTTAATTGGTCCCTTAAGATAGGTGATTTCATACTCCAAGAAGTCCATGCCACAGATTCCACTTATGTCTTAAAGGAGAAGAATTGATTGTAGCATGCAATTTTGAGTCCCAAAGTCTATTCTCTGGTTATGTCCTTGTTAAAGATCAAATTCATTTTCTCCACAGAATCAATGACTCTCAAAGTTGGATGGGACCTCCTCAATACAGTCATCCAGTTTTTGCCTAAAGACCTCTAATGAGAAGAAACCCAATATGCCTTAAGGCAATCCCTTTCCCTTTCAGATCGCTTTGTGGGGGAAACAAATGCTTCTTACATCCCCTTTAAATCTGCCTTTATGCAACTTCCAACCAATATTCCTAGTTCTGCCATCAAGGGCGCAGCAGAGCAAGGATACTGCTAACAATAATGATAATAGTAACTGGTGCTTACATAGCACTTTCTTTACTCTTCCTCTGCAACCAGGGTATAGGAAGCAGTATTTGCATTCCCAGTTTTTAGATATGCAACCTGAGAAGCAATCAGTTGTCTTTCCTCAAATGTTCTGTTTCCCCCAGGATCCTACCCCACATTCCTTTAAAAGTTCACTCTGAAAGGAAAACTACAACCAAAATCAGTTCTTTTCTGTTTGTACACAAAAGGAGATGAGCCTGGAGGAGAAAAATAATTTTTCAACTCTGACTAATCTGAGACACGACAGGCCAGTGAAAAGAAGGCAGCACAGACTGGCAATTCCATTAGTTGCAGACCTCCCCTTCCCCCATGAGTATTGGATGCTACAAGTTTTAATATTTTGGGGTCTGTCAATAGTCATTAGTAATTATTTATATTATCAGGTGACGAAATGAATGACATGAATTCAGGAAAATTGAGTGGAAGTCCCAGGTTAGTGATCAGTACAATGCTAACGTTATTTGTTGTTATAAAGTCATTTCTCATTCATGTCCAAACTTCTGTGACACCGTTTGGGGTTTTCTCGGCAAAGATACCAGAATGGTTTGCCTTTTCCTTCTCCAGATCATTTTACAGATGAGGAAACTGAGGCAAACAGGGTTAAGTGACTTGCTCAGGGTCACATGGCCAGTAAGTATCTGAGGACAGATTTGAACTCACGAAGAGGATCCAAATCCAGCACTCTGTGCTACCTAGCTGCTCCCTGACTTTTTTTTACCAGTCAGGAAATTGAGACCAGTTGAGGTTGCCCAAGACCACATAGCTAATTAATGACAAGATTGAGTTTAGCACTCAGGTCTTCTAACTCAGTCCAAGGCTTTCTCTACTATTGCAAATCACCAGAGCTTACATGAATTGCAAAGGAACTCTATTGATTAAATGATTATTGAGTGTGAGGTTTATTGTCCTCCTTGATGTTGCTTAACCCTGTTTGTTTCAGTGCCTTCATTGGTAAAATGAGCCGGAGAAGGAGATGACAAACCCCTCCAGTATCTTTGCCAAGAAAACCCCCAATGGGGTCACAAAGAGTCAAACACAACTGAAACAACTGAACAACCACAAAATGAACAGTTTAGGATCATAGTTGGAGGTCTGTAGGGGCCTTAACAGTCATCTAGTCCAACCTCTTATTTTTCAGGAGAGAAATTAAGGCCCAGAGAAAATTGTACATATATGTGTGTGTGTGTGTGTATACATAGACATACGCATACGCATACACATACACACATATACACGTGCATGTACACATACACATACACATGCATATACACATACATGTGCATATACATACACATACACATATACATGTGTTGTGTGTATAGTCTCGTTGAGCTAGGTGACATTACGTTTAAAAGAAGGTATGTAAATGGTTATAGCTTATCACTCTACTATTCATACCCACGGTTATTCCACAGTTAATCAGAAGAACTGACTTTTCCTTGACATCTCAATTTTTTATCTATGTTCAGAAAGTGTGGTTATAGTGGTGACTAATAGTGAGGGCAGCAGACTAAATGATACCCAGCACGCCTCCTACCATCGTTTATTTGTCAAATCATAGAATCACAAAATGTCGGTGCTGGGACGAAGCTCAAAGGTCCCCTCATCTGACCCCCTCATTTTTCCGAAGGGGAAACTAAAGCCTTGAGAGGTGAGAAACTTGCTTAAAGTCGCAATATTCATTCTAAAGTTGAATGCCATTATTATTTCTTTTGAGGCAATTAAAGTTAAGTGACTTACCCAGGGTCACATAGCTAGTAAGTATATGAGATCACATTTGAACTCAGGTCATCCTGACTCCAGGGTCAGTGCTCCATTCACTGCACCACCTGAAGTGCCATTGAAAAAAATTTTAAATAGCCCTTAAGGATGCCATGTGGCAAGTGATGTGAAGCAGGAGGTGGGGATGAAAGAAAGAAGACGGAATAAAATCCATCTATTCAATGACACATTTACTTCCAACACTGTTGTGCAGTCATTTCCATGTCTGACTCTCTGTGACCCTATTTGGAGTTTTCTTGCCAAAGATGCTGGAGTGATTTGACATTTCCTTCTCCGACTCATGTTACAGAAGAAACTGAGGCAAACAGGGTTAAGTGAGTCTTCCCCAGGTCACATAGCGGCAAAGTGACTGAGGTCAGATTTGAACCCAGGTCTTTCTGATTCAAGACCTGCTGCTCTCTCCACTGTGCCAGCTAGCTGTCCCGACACAAAGGCTCTCTAATTATCACTTAAAATGACAGACAACTGTTTTCTTTTTTATTTTTATCTGCCATAGAGTTCTCCTTTTTTTCTCCCTACCACGATCTCAGAAACAAATTGTTGCTTTATTAATGAAGGCACCATTTTCTTAATCTGAAATGTGGCCGTCACTAAGAAGGCATGCTCAGGACATTTTCAGATAATAATGATAGCTAGCGTTTATTTATTTATTTATTTTGCTTTTTGGAGGGGGGAAAGCAGGGCAATTGGGGTTGACTTGCCCAAGGTCACGCGGCTAATGTTATATGTCTGAGGCTGATTTGAACTCAGGTCCTCCTGACTCCAGGGCTGGTGCTCCATTCACTGTGCCACCCAGCTGCCCTGATAGCTAGCATTTATACAGTACTTCAAGGTTCCCAAGGGACTGTACATATGTTATCTCATTTGATCTTCACAGCAACCTTGTGAGGTATGTACTATTATTATCCCTGTTTTACAGATGAAGAAACTGAGTCTAAGAGAGGTGAAGTGAAGCCCAGGATGTAAAGCTAAATTAAGTGTTTCACACAGTGTTTGAACTCAGGACTTTCCGACTCTGAGTCAGTCAACTTGACTATATGCTATAGAATCGTGTATATAAGTAATTTTTTGCATGTTTCCATCTTTCCAGTTTGTTATGGTTCAACGCCAACTTTGTTCTTCCCATACTCAGAGAGTAGCACAGTGCGTACAGTGTTGGACTTCCACAAAGGAAGACCTGAGTTCACACCCTCCCTCTGACACGTTGTTGTTATTATTATTATTATCATTGACTACCTCTACTGAGACCTGGGCTCAGATAGGGGAGTTTTCATGTAGGTTAGAGCCACACCATCACGCTACTTCCCTCCATCATCTGATCTGTCACCTGGGCACTCTCTACCTTCCATACCCCAATTAGAATATAAAAACCACCTTTCTTTTACACTTATATGCCTAATTCTTAGCATGGTGCTTGGCACATAATCATGGCTTAATAAAGGCTTTCTCATCCATCCATTCATTCATTTATTCATTCTTTATTAGCCACGTTACTATGTGTAAGTTTCTTAACCTCTCTAAGCCTCAGGATACACTCTAAGACTATTAGTCATAGATGGGTTATAATCTGGGGTGGTAGAGTGATTTCCCACCCTGGAGAATATTGATTAATTCTGAATATAGAAATCCCAACCATCCGGTACATTGTGTGACTTTTTGTTTTCCTATTCCAAACTCACTTTACTTTCTAGTTTATTTTCCACAAATTGGGGGTAGAGGTGCGATTATAAATTGGACCAGCTAAAAACCTCCTTGGCTCCACAGCATTAAATGAGTCCTAATTCTCATGCTGGCTCTCCCAGATCATCTAAAATAGCTGGCAATGAAGTAGTCTATTGTTTAATTCCACCAGCAAAAAGTCATCCTACCTTTTTCCCTCCAGTAAAATTCCATGCGAAAATTACATAACTGCTTATAATGGGAAATGGTTGGCAATGGTATTTCAGTCATTATGTATCCTTTGGTAATCAGGCATGTTTTTCAACCTGTTTAGCCTTTCATTATCCCTTCCTAGAAATTCTCTTTTCACTGAAATTATAACTTTCACAAATGGAGCTATAGTTTAAACACAGAAAAGCCACTCTGATTTGTTGTGCTGGATTACTGATCCCTGAATATCAGGACTAAGCTAATGAAACAAATATTTTGACAAGTCAGAGTGATTCCAAGTGGTAAGAATAGACCCCCATCAGGATCTGCCTTTTCTGTTGGGCTGGCTCATGCTAACTGGTTTATGGTGCAAAATAGTTCTTAGGAGCAGATGGTTCTATGCTCCAATTTTTTATTTAAACTTAGTCTAAAAGAGACCTTCAACTTTTACTCGTAATTGAATTCTTTTGCTCTCTTGATTATAGTACATGTTAATGCTTTTGCTTTATTCATCGAGGAATTTCTTTTCCTGGCAAACCATTTGGAATACCAGAGAGAAAAGTCTAGTTAGTTTGACAGAACTTTTCCTAAAAATTGTCTAGTGAGGAGGTTGGATGGGAGCCTTTGATGGGGTGGCCCTTTGTCTGTGTAACTGAGGGTTCAGGCCTGGTATATTTGCATAAGATTGTCTTCTTGGTGGAAAGTATGGGTACTCAACCCATGCCTATGTGAGGGGCAGAACTGACTGGAGAGCTTCTGAGAGGACAGACCTGCTTCTTGTTTCCAGATCTAGTAGAGAGCACATGAAACTTCTTGTTCTCTGCATAGAGGGATGCTTAGAGAAAAAAAAGACTTTGGGTAACAGCAGGCATGTCAATGGGTGTCTGGCCTCTGAGGTTTGCATGACACATCCAGCCTTGCTCAGACACACAGGCCTGAATAATCATTCTCTGAACTGATGAGGAGGAGACAGTCTTATACAAATGTACCAGGCTTGAACCTTAGGTCGCATCTGTACTGAGTCTTTCAGACTTTCAACCAAATCAATAACCATTTGTAAAACTGAGGAAAAGGGAAACAGTCTAGAGACCAGTGAAATATCCAGATTAAAGATTTCATGGTCCTTCATCTTAAGAGTTTTATTTTTAATGCAACTTTAATATGTACATTGGTGTTTCCTAGGATTATCACATGAAATTCCAAATCATAATAAGAAAGAGGAACAAACATAAATGCTTAACAGGTGAGGATGGATACAAGTAGCTTTGTATTACACAGATGTAAATCTTCCTTCTAAGCAAAGAGTGCACATGAGCAGCTGCCTTGCATTCATTGTAAACAATGAGCCTGACACTAAATCTGATAGTTGATTTACATTGATGTCAGTGTGTGTGTGTGTGTGTGTGTGTGTGTGTGTGTGTGTGTGTGTATGTGTGTAGGGCAGTGGAGGGCTCCATCTCTTTTCTCTCTACACCAGACAATTCAGTAAGAATACAACAATCTCTCAAACTCAGTGTTAGACAAGAGAAAGGTTGTCCAGGGCTCTAGGATGATTGAATGAATTCTGGGACTATTCTCACAGGCCCAGATCACTGGATAATATATAAATTTATTTGGACTTGTTGGATTTCTACCTCTAACACTTCAGTGCATGGCTTTCTGAAGGCAGGAGAATGGATTATGTAATTTTTCAAGGACTCTACCCACAAAATGACCCTCTGAGTCAAGAATTCCTGATGAAGTGATATCTTGAGATAAAAGTCTGTGATATCATAAAACATTTAGAAGTGGAAGAAACTTCTTCACAGATAATCTCTTCAGTTTGCAGATGAAGAAAGATTCAAAGAGTTTAAATGATTTGCTCTTTGAATTTAATGAGTTTTTCTCAATATTAATCCTTCTTGACCTCTCTGAAGCATTTGACTCTGTGGTCTACCTATTCTTCTAAATACTCAGCTCTCTGGGTTGTCAAGACATTGTTTTCTCTTAATTCTCCTACCTGTATCCCTAACCTGAGTGTTCACATGGGTAGAAAGCACTAACAAGGAACCAAGAATCATTGATTTAGAGCTGGAAGGGACTCTAGAGGCCATGTTTCACTTCTTCATTTTGCAGGTTGAAGGACAGAGAAGTTTAGTGTCTCGCCCAAGATGACTCAGCTACCAAGTGTCTGAGGTCAAATTTGAACTCAGGTCTTCCTGACTCTATACCCAGAACTCTATTCACTGAATGGCTTGGCTTCCTCATTTGAGTCCAAATCCTCTGGATCCCAATTCAGTCCTCTTAGCACATACTTCTTGCTCCAACGTAGTATTCATAATATTTGATCTCTGATTTCAAAATCATTAATGTTTATTTGCATAGCATCTTATAAGTATATTTTATATTTAATGCAGATATTGTGCTTTAATACTCTTTTTTCTACAAATAAATAAATTCTGCCTCTTCTTCTTTAATCTGATATGCTGGTGCATTGCACTATCTTATTTTTCTGTTTCATGGGGACATCAAGTTTTACCCAAATATATGGACTGAGAAAATATATAAAAAATAAATAGGAAGAAAAATAATTTCTTTCATTATAATGCCTATGACCTCCTGGTAACATTTAGAGAAATGGATCATGGAATCTTAACATTTTATAGTTTGAATGGACCTTGATGGTCATTTGTCCTACACATCCATTCATTGCAGGGATCTGTTTTGCCATCTGCCTAACAGCTGATCATCCAGAATTTGCTTGGATGCTTTCAGTGATGAGGTGTTTACTACGTCATGAAACAGTTCATTCTAATTTTGAACAGCTCTAGCTATTAGAATGTTCTCCCTTTTATTGAGAAGTCTCCCTCCCTTTAACTTCTATTCATTGTCCTCTTCTGTCAGCCAAGTAATCAATCAGGAAGCAGACATTGTGCTAGATGTCACAGATACAAAAAACGAAAATGAAACAGACCTTGCTTTCACCGGGCTTAGGGTCTACTGAGAGAGAAACTATGTGAGTATATAGGTTTATAGAAAAGAAATACAAGGTACTGGGGGGAGTACATTGGCAGCTTGATGGATCAGGAAAGACTTCACGTGTGAGTCTTGAAGGAAACTAGGGCTCCCAAGAGGTAAAAGTGAGGAGGGAACACATTCCAGTTATGAGGAACAGTGAGTGCAAAGGCATGAAATGAGAAATGAAATGCCATGTACGTGGTCACTAAGGTCAGGTTGGCTGGAAAATAGTTTAATAGGAGTAATAGGAGAAAATAGAAAGGCAGGTTGGGAACACTTTATGAATGACTTAAAATGTCAAGTAGAGGAGTTTGTACTTACTCTTAGAAGTCATGCAGAGCCATTGGAGTATTGAGTAGGGTAGTGATATGGTCAGAAACATGGGTATATTCAACACAGATATTATATTTTAATGTTCCTTTTTCTGTAAGTTAATGTTTTGCATCTCTTTCTGGGTCCTAATAATCCTGCCTCTTTTCCTTCTTTAACCTGATGCGCTGATGTATTAAATTGTCTATTTTTTTTTTGGAGGGGGGAAGGCAAAGCAATTGAGGTTAAGTGACTTTCTAGTGTCAAGTGTCTGAGGTTGGATTTGAACTCAGGTCCTCCTGACTCTAGGGTCGGTGCTCTCTTCAATGATCCACCTAGCTGCCCCAAATTGTCTTATTTTTCTGTGCATTATAGGGACATGAAGTTTTATCCAGGTACATGGACTGAGAAAATGTATTGGAAATAACTCACTTTGGCAACTATGTGGAGACTGGATTGGAATTGTGAGAGGCAAGGCAGGGAAACCAATTAAGTGACAATAACATAAGAGGTGATAAGAACTTGAACTGGGGTGTCTTTATATTCCCATCAAATCACAGTACTTAACTTGTTGATTAATTGATTGAACTACATAGAGATGATAATTAAATCCATGAGAGTTGATAAGGTCACTAAGTGACAGAGCATATAGAGAGAAGTGAAGGGAGCCCCAGGATGGAACCTTGGGGTACACTCAGGTTAGGGATACAGGTAGGAGAATTAAGAGAAAACAATGTCTTGACAACCCAGAGAGCTGAGTATTTAGAAGAATAGGTAGACCACAGTGTCAAATGCTTCAGAGAGGTCAAGAAGGATTAATATTGAGAAAAACTCATTAAATTTTATCAGTTAAGAGACCATCGGTACTGAGTATTGTGTATTAGAAAAAGTGTGAGATTAGAAATTAGAGGATGTGATTTTGAACCCTGACTCTTTTATTTACCATTTGTATGACCTTGTTCAAGTCAGTTCACTCTCCTTAAAGTTCAGTTTCTATAATAATAGGTTTAGTCAGTCAATAAACATTTATTAAGCATCACTTTATGCCAGGCACTGAATTAAAGACTGAATTTAGCATCGGAAAGGACGTTAGAGTTAGTATGGTCTAACTCCTTCACTTTATAGAGGAAGAAACAGAGACAGAGGGAGATGTAATCATTGTCCCAAGATCACAAAGGTGATCTTTGTGATCAAAATAAACATCAGAACAGGGATTTGAACTCAGTTGCTATGAATCCAAATACAACATGCGTTCCGCAGTCCTATTCTTCACCTGTAAAATGAAGAGCTAAAGCTCTGAGATTAGTTTCAGCTCTGATGCTATAGTACTATCCTCTGGATGTACATCCTATTACATTTCACCTTATTGATTTTGATCTATTCCAGCACATTGAAATCTTTTTGAATCTTAATTCTGTAATTCATGTCATTTATTCATGTAATATAACAAAGAAATAGACTGTTGTAGTGTTGTGGGAAAAGTTCTAAAACTGGATTCAGATGAAAACTGAGTTCAAATCCTTGCTCTAACACTTGCCAAATTTTGTAATCGTAGACTAGTCTTTTGACTTCTCTTAAACCTCATTCCCCAAATCACTAAAATGAGAATAATAACATTTGGCTACCTAGGTCAGAGGGTGTGAGAAAATCACCTTACAAATCTTAAAGTGCCATAGATGTTCAGCTTTCCTTTTAAACTCTCTCTCTTATCTTATTTCTTTCTATATGGCAGAGAATGAGAATCAAGAACACTGGCCATGAACTAACCTCTGTGTCTGAGAAGGCCTCTGCGTACACTTCTGCTACAAATTACCATTCCGTGTTCCTTGGTGATGGAGGAGGATTGAGAAATACCCTCTACACATACCCAGAATTAAGGGTTATTG
Organism: Pseudochirops cupreus; assembly: GCA_028627135.1. Classification (NCBI taxonomy): domain Eukaryota; kingdom Metazoa; phylum Chordata; class Mammalia; order Diprotodontia; family Pseudocheiridae; genus Pseudochirops; species Pseudochirops cupreus. The sequence goes on along the minus strand of CM053583.1, from coordinate 344,812,920 downwards.
TGCTGTGCTGTGTGCTGACTTGAAAGTTCAAAGGAAAGGGAAAGAAAAGGAAAGAGAAAGTAGAAAGGATGAGGAGAGAGAAAGAGAGGAGAGAGAGACTTAGAGACAGAGAAATACAGAGATGAACAGAGACAGAGATGGAGAGGAAGAGGGAGGAAAATAGGGAGAGGGAGATGGGAGAGGGGGGAGAGAGAGGGAGAGAGAGAGAGAGAGAGAGAGAGACAGAGAAACAGAGAGGAGGGGAGAGGGAGAGGGAGAGAGAGAGAGAGAGAGAGAGAGAGAGAGAGAGAAACACCAGAACAGGGAGAATAGGCAATAGGGAAGGGCAGTTTTTTTCTGACATGAATCCATCCCCTTAATTCCCTCTTAGTCATCAATCAATCATCTTGTCCCTGGAAATTAATCAGAGAGGTTCCCTGTGTCTTCTTAGCAAAGTACCAGTGTACATACATACCTCTATGTGAGATGCCCTTCAAATGTCTTCAGACTGAAGTTCATATGCCAGAATTCTATCAAGTTCATTGGAGAACTCAAGTTGACCAGGGAAGTCCCCATCAATCTCCCCCACCCAGCCTCATAGAACATGCTATCTGTATCTCTATTTTAGTCATTGCTAAAACTGTTGTATAGGACAGAGTCAAGGATAGGGACTTGCAGCACTCCAGTGAAGTCCTCTTTGTATGTTAACATGAATCTGTTAAACTACCCTTTTATCTAAAATTTATGTACTTATAGAAATGTACTTTCATTTTGTCCACTTTCTTTATCCTGTCCATAAGTAAATTATGAAAGAGGAAAAAAGACAAGCTGGGAATCTGAGACCTCTGATCTCAGATTATTGTAAGTTCTCCCTAGAAAATTCATTCATTTAATAAATGAATGCCTGCTATGACACACTTGAAACTATTTTTGTTATTGAGATAAAACTAGATTTTCATATATAGAGTTTCTCACCAAAGAACATGGAGTCTCTTGTCTATTTTGAAATGTATTGTAATTACATCCCAGTTACTTATCAATATTATTATTTAGCCCAGGCCCTTCCTCTTTGGCTTTCAAATCTTCATTCAGTGACCAGGAAAGCATTTACTTAAGGTACATTACTCTTGTAGGCATTTCCATCTTCTTTGTTAAATGAAATGGGGATCATTAATATCTCTTTTATTGGATCACCTATACTATTTCATCACTAAGAATAAACAGGTGAATGCAAATCTATAATGCATGGTGAGACTATGGATTATCAGGGCTTTTCTGAGGGTTAGGTGAGTAGGTGGGTAGTCCTGCACAAGGAATTTAAGCAGTGATTTACAAACTTTTCTTGATCAATATGTGACTCTTTCACATGTAACCTTTAGCTTCTTAAAAATTCTAATTTCTGTTTTGAATCCATTCTCTTATACTTTACAAGGAATCTAGCAGTCATGCAGTTATCTTAACAAATGGTGGTAATTATAGCTCCCAAGTCACTCATCTGTGAGTATGATTCTAGGGACCAGAGGATGAACCAGAGGAAATTCCTATCTCTAATGAGCTTATACTTTCATTGAATGGATAACACTTAGAGCTAGAGAGAAAAATTTCTCAGGTTCACCAAATTCCACCCGAAGAAGGAAGATAGGTACATAGGAGGCAATGGTTATTATTTGCCACCTTAATCTGATGCAGGGGATACTGATTTGTTCTGCTTGGCTCTAGGAAGCAAAACTGGGAAAAGCAAGTGGAAGTTTCCTAGAGGAAAATGGAGACTTTATATGAAGAATACATGTGCTAACAATGAGAATTATTTCAAAGTGAAATGAACTGCTCAGAAGTTAGTGGATTCTTTCTCACTAGATCCATGTATAAGTTAGAGGGGAGTAGTATAATGGAAAGTATATGAGATTTGGAGTCAGAAGATCTGAGTTCAAATTCTATCTCTGCTGCTTACTACTTGTATAACCTTAGGCAAATCACTGAATCTCATTGTGTCACAGTTACTCACCTGTAAAATGGGTATTTTGGACAAGATGATTTCTCAGGTCCTTTCCAGCTGTAAATTTATGATCCTACAATTCTATAAACCTAGAATCATAGGACTAGATGGCTTCTGAGGTGTCTTCTAACTCTGAAATTCTATAATTATAAGATTTTGAACTAAAAGGAAAATTTTGTGAGTTTTGGCATTTGAAGGGCATCCCACATAGAGTCTTAAGGGGTAGGAAACTTATTTGTGATGATGATGATGATGATGATGATGATGAAGAAACAACTTACCACTCAAAAGTTGGGTGAATAAAGGTGAACATTATTTAGGGTACATGAAAAATGGGTTAAACAACAACAAGGATTATTTTGGAATAATCAGATATTACTTCACCAAGCAATAGTAAAATCTATAATGGATACTTGCTATTGGATTTGTCAAATATAATTGTAAGTAGTTTATCTCCATTTGGAACACAGAAAATGACTTACATCCAAAAGCAGAATTGAAAGGTCTTCCATGGGTGACATTTGCATGAATTCAGCCAATTATTGACATGAATTCTGTCAAAAAGAAAGTTGAACATATGGCTGAGTTATGTGAATTTGTTTGTGGGAATAGAAGAGTTTATGATAATAATTCAGGAGCAGGTCATTGTCATCAGAAACTACTGAAGTGTTATCCCTAAGGAGTCCAGACTTAGTGATCAAGGCAGATTAAAGAAGAAAACAAAGGAGAGAGCATGATATGTTACTATAGACTGTAAAAATGTAGCATCTACAAAATACCTAGGAATACATTAATAGCAGCCAGAATTATATATCAGAAATTTATTATTTTTCATGGATTGACAGATAAATCTTCCTATTATAATGCATACCTCAAAATATCTTATAGAACTCAGCCAATAAACCATATTGGACCTGGCCATCTATCATAAGCCACACTGTAGCCCACAATTGCCAAAACATAACATTACTTGAGAAAATACTTAACAACATTTCAAATTGATGCCACCAATCTACAATGACAAAAAATAATAGATAAAAATAATACAGGACTAGACTGATGTACCTACTACTCCTATTGACTTGTATGCTTTTAGAGTGGTAACAAAGATGCTTTCTGTCAGTCTTCAGAGTAAAGCTTATATTATGCTATTTTTATTTGACTAAAAAAAGCAGTTATTGTATTCATCTGTATAATCATCTGAGGAACATTGAATATAAGCTATTAATAGCAGAATAGTAACTTATCCCAAGATTTATCTGAACACCACATAAAAAAGTTGAGAACAAGAGGAAAAGAAGAAGGTAGTGATGATAATGATGATGATGATGAAGGGGTGCTGTGGAGGAAAAATCAGTAAGATTTAGCAGTTGTTTGGGTATATAAGGTGAGTGAGAACAAGGAGTCAAGGATGGCTCCAAGACTATAGGGTTGTGAAACTGGATGACTAGAATTCTCATTGTATCCTTGGCAGAAATAGAAATATCCAGAAGAAGGATGAGTTTGGGCAAGGTGGGGGGTGGTGTGGGAAATAAATTTTACTTTTCACAAGTTCAGCTTGATATGTCTAAAGGACATCCAGTTTGAAATGTCCAAGAGGTAGCTCTGTGATTTGGGACTAGAGATCAAGAGACAAACTAGGGCTGGGTATCTGGATATTACTTAAACCAATAGGATCTGAAGTCACCAAGAGACAGTAGAAAGTGAACATGCCCTGGAGCAAAGTCTTGGAATGCTCCCATAGGGGCCATGATGTGAATGATAATGCAGCATATGAAACTAAGAAGGAGAAATAAGAAATAAGAGAAAGCAGTGCCACAAAACTCCAGAAGGAAATATCTTCATGCAATGAAATCCAAATTTAAGCTCAATGAGTGCAAAATTGTTTAATGTATGCTAAGAAAGATAGACTTCAAGAAGAGCACTAAATCATTGGTCCCTTTGAACAATGATGAAGGAGATTTTATACACACACACACACACACACACACGTATGTATGTATACCTTGATCTCCTCTAGGCAAGACACATCAAGTCAAAAAGCTACAAGGAAAAAGTTGCACTGTGTATTTGAAGAGATCTATTGGAATTCCTAAGTCAATAATCAATAAGAAAAACATGTTTAAAACAATCAACACCTATGCATATCATTTTAATACATACTTCTCAAAATATAAAACAGAACATAAGAGATTTGGAAAATGTCCTCACAAAAATTTTACAATATTAATGAAATATAAGACCCATCATCATCAGGCAGCTGTATATAGATGAATACTTCCATATCAAAAGGGAAGAAAGTTGATGGATGTTCTCAGAGAAAAATGATAAATGGATAAAAATAACTGTACAAACACTTTTGGAATAATACATCACTTGCCAAGTAATAGGATAATATCAGGTACATGCCACCAGATTCATCAGCTGTAATCAAAATCTCTTTAGTTTAAGATGGGGCACATGAAATGACTAAGATTCAAGAATAGAATCAAAGACCCTCCATGGAGTATGTTCATGTAGAATCAACCAACAATATATCAACAAAGAAGTATTGCTAAAATGCAAATTTGTTTATTAAAATAGAGGGATTTTTGATGGCAATTCAAGATCAGATTAGTTAGAATTACCAAAGGGTTATGTTTAAGTATACCAGATGTATTATTGTTACTATTATTATTATCAATTATTTTCTCATTTTATCATGGAATTTAGGTAGAAATAATATGAAAACAAGTTAATATACTGCTATTAGTCTTTTATATTTTTGTTTTGCCCACTATTGAGTGAGTGGATAAAATGACTCAATTTTATAATTCAGTAAGAGTAGTGGCATATCAGCTCATTTTCCATAGATTCAATGAAACTTTCTCAAGAAATCTCCAATATCTAAAAAGACAAAAGGGATGACATGCACCTTGTTTTGTTCCAACAAGGCTTTTAACTTCTTCCACTAGATTGCTAGATTTAAAAAGTTTTTAATTGCATGTATTTTGAAAATTATGAGTATTTGCTGTGTTGAAATAAATTAAAATGTTATACTTTTATGGATTGATATTATGTCTAGCTGTTGTTGAGCAATAGTTCTATCTGTGACAACAGACCTCTTCTACCACAGTTTAGTTGCTGAATTCTCAGGGATGTTCTCAATTTTGTACTTGTTGATCAATAAAAATATGAAGTCCTTGTCTATAACTGGTAAGATCTATTTCCAGTTTCTTATAATGGAGTACTGGTATGTAATAAAGGTATTTATACCTTCAGTTCACTTCAGAGACACTTATAATTTATAAGCTTTAGTCATCAGTACATCAAAGCAATTCCAAAAGTTGGGTATTGGCTTTATATCTCTGATATGTTCTGCTATGTCTTCCCTTCTTGTGGTACAAGACATTGAACCATCACTAGCTCAACTATCTTCCTCATTAAGCTAATCATCACAATAGTTTTATTAAAAGTCAGTCTATAACCCTATCCTGAGTCATATGTTTCCTACATTCATTAGAAGTTTCATCATTACAGGCTGTGGTGTTAAACCAATCGGTGGTGTCAACAGAGCCCATTAGATTGTATTCCAGGAATCTTGGTAAGATATCAGTATCAATAGTAGCAACCCCAGGGTGAACAGTTCCCACTATACTATCACCCTACCTGCCATTCAATGATTTTGCCATTCCCAACACACATCATGATATGAATGATGGGATGGATTTTGAAGGGTTATGATGAAGAGGTTGATGATTATGGCGGTAGTAACGATGGTGATAATGTGTTTGAAAAATACAAAAGTAGAAAGACAGTGTCTGCCTTCATAGAGCTCAAAATCTGGCAAGGGAGATATGACACATATAAAAATACTCAATAACTATAACACATAATCTGGAATGTTTAGATGACTCTTATCACCTCCTACCACCACCTACACATCTAGTAAAGATGTGGATCTGTGATTGGAATAGCCCAAAAAGATTTGGTCTGGCCTAGACAGGACCCAAAATATATTTCCAAGCCTTGAATCCTCCATTAACAGTTAGGTGACCTTCATTCAAGCTAGTTGGCAAATTCACATGATGCCATATGAAATTTTAGGCAAGAGAAATAGGTTTCAGCTGCTGTTTCCCATATCACAATGGTAGTTGGATGGATGGAAAAATTGCCCTGTTCCCTGGTAAAAGTCTATCTGCCTTCCGAGAAGGCTGAATATTTTCTCCTAACCTTTGGAAACCCCTGGAAGCCGCATGGCCCCTGGACCAATACTGAAAGTCAGTGCAATCTAGAGTATCAAGGGGACCCAAACCAATGAGTGGGATGATTTACTGCATGAGATGCATTAGCAGAGATGTTATTTGCTTGCCAGAATGGCTGCCCTGATATTTCTCATTATTTTCACATAGTTTCACTTGGTTTTTTTCCCTCAGATTGCAATTTATTTCCCCTATAAAGCCAGAAGGCAGAAAATATATTAAACTATGTACACTTGCTAATTTTTCTTATATGAACCTTTTCCTAAGACACAAAACAAACCTACATATATGTTTAAATATGTGTGTGTGTGTGTGTGTGTGTGTGTGTGTATATATATATATATATATATATATATATATGTATACACATACATATATATCCTTTACAAGGATATATATCTTAAGTCTAGCTTTCCCTAGCATATATATGTAAATATATATAATACATATTTATAAGGATGTATCTATATCTATATGGAGAGATATAGATATATCTTTAATAAAAGAGTGAATGAGTTTTGCCATGTAGGTTGCAGATATATCCAATGCATTATCAGCCTAATCCCTTGAAACTCTTTCTGTGTCAGCCTATAAAAATCTGTGTCCACCTTAATGAATTTCCATAATAATTGCAGAATTTTCTGGTAAGTGAAAGCAAAAATGTAGTATTCAGTCAAGTGGAGGTTCAGTTAGAAGCACTGTAGCTCCGAAATAATTTTCACAGAATGCAATCCTGAGTTTTCTGAAAGGGAAAAAGGATAATCTATTGGAAAGGAAGAACAGATTCTGGTTATTTTCCCAGGTCCAGCTTTTAATCCATTTTGTTCTCATTAGCGTTTTCTCTGCAAGCAGATCAAAGTGATTTTGCCTTGCAAAACAGTTACTGTCTCCCCAAAGGTGATGGCTTCTCACACGGGATGTGCAACACGTTTTAAGTCAGAGCCTTTTATCATTTCACCTAGTTGGATCTTAAATTTAGCCTTGGATACATATTAATAGCTGAATTCCAGTAAATCCAGCACATTTATGGGAACTAAATAAATCAAAGTTTCTTACAGTGTGTGCACTTGTGAAGGTAGAAATGAAATCCACTGACTAGCTGTGATAAAGGAAGAGAAATAACCAGCCAATGTAATTTTCCCCATGCAGTAGCTTTCTTACTTATAAGTTATATAGATAACTAAGGATAGGGAGTAACAGAACACAGCATCTATGCAGTTATCCAGGGATTAGATTCTAGAAGACAATGTTTTTATAAATCATTTCAAGTTGATTTTGTATACTTAATATACGCTATCTGCTTTCTATTGGTTTGTTCCCTGCTGCTTAAAAACACAGCCAGTTCATTTACATTCTTAAAAACCCTTCACTTCACTCTACTGTACTTTTAAACAATCATCCTACATCTCTCCTCACTTTTACAAGCTCCTAGAAAAAAGTTACTCACTTTTGTTATCTCTACTTCTCCTCTCACTTTTTACCCTTTTGCAATCTGGTTTCCTACATCATCATTCAAGTGACACTATGCTCTCCAAAGGTATTGGTAACTTCTAAATTGCCATGCTTGATAGCTTTTTTCTCAATCCTGCCCTTTTTGAGCCCCCCCAAAGTATTTGACTATATAGACCACCCTACTGTCCTGGATATTCTTTCCTTTATGTGTTTTCATGACACTACCTCTTGGTTCTCCAGTCTCTGTGACTGTATCTCTTCATGCCCTCCAACTGTGGGAGTATCCTCAGAACATCCCTTCTCTTTCTATATATTCTCTTGGTGATTTCATTAGCTCTCATGGGTTCAATTAACACTTGTATGTATGTATATATTTTTCTTTCTGTATTGCTTTATTCATACTAGCATGCTGATGACTGACTCCTAAGTGGAAGCATGTAGCAGAAGTGATTGCTATGATTCCTTCTGATTACCACATTGAGTTTTTCTTTCTTCATTGACTGTGAGATAACAGCATACCCTTCAGGGGCAAAAAACACCCCCAACTCCTCCTTAGGGGCTAAGTTTAGAGCCTTGTTCTAGGATACTTTCATTACATTATAGCATGATTAAAAAGGAAATTTGTGTGTTTGTGTCTTTATGTGTGTCTGCCTGTATCCCCTTGTCTCTTTCTTGATCTCCTGTCCTGTATCACTAACTGCCTATTGAATTATTAAAACTCAATATCATTTAGGGATATCAAACTCAACATGTCTATTTAATATAACTTTTGACAGACCTTTATAAACTCATAAAAATGTTTTAAGATATGTTACCAAGTCAAGGATTCACCTTCAAGCTATAGATAATGAAAAATGATCAAAATATAGCAAAATAAATCAAAATCATGTGGGAACATGATAAGATATATATCATCATCATCACCATTATTAGCCTATCAATTAATAGTGTTATATCAAGGATACTTTTAATGAGTCTTCAGAAGATTAGATCACATTCTGATATTTTCACCTATAAAAGCAGTTATTTTATCTACCTATGTAATACTCTGAAGAGTGTTAAATATTAAAGACTAAGAGCAGCATAGTGGACTCAGGACCACTTCCCTCAGACCTTCATCAAAAAAGGTGAGAACAACATGATGGCAACAACAAAAACAGCTTCCATTTATAGAATATTTTAAGGGTTGCAAAGCATTTTACATATATTATCTTGTTTGCTTCTTTTGCAAGATAATATTCATTGTAGACCATAAATGGTGATGAATGGATGTGCTCCATGCTTTCTTGAATTTAATCTAGGGCCAGGCTAAATGTCAGTGACTAGCTTTGTTTACTATGACAAAATTGACATTGACTTCAACAGTTAAGTAATACAGTTATAAGAAACTGCTGCTAGTAACCATGTCTCCAATTGCCCTATGTCCTGAAAACACTATGCATAGGTGAAAGTCATCTTGTGCCCTGAAAAAGCTGAGCTGATACATGTCTCAATAGTGATAGAGTTTAAAATAAGAGGGAAACAGTTGTGACAGTGAATTAACTGCTATGATGCTAACGGGTGCCACCCCAGAGGCTATAGTGATGATTGTGGTGACGTCTTGGAGGAAATGTGAAGGCAGACTACTTTGATCTGTAACTGGGGTGCTATTAGCAATGTGGAATGTCCTCAGAGAGTAGTGACAGAATGGTGAAATATTAAGCATTACATTAAGTAAGAAAAGCCAAGGCCTTATCTCCCATTAAAGCTAAAAGTTCTTTCTCATTAGGGGAAGGCAACTGATCTAGCTTTTTATGTAATGAATGGTTCCTTTCATTCTTCCTCTTCCTTTCTTGGGCTTATATATGAGAGTATGAGGGTGGCTACAGAACCTCAGAATTGGAAGGGACCCCAGAGGCCAATTAGTACAAACTTATACAAGAATCTTCCTTACAACATCCTTGGCAAATGGCCAATCAAATCTTTGCTTGAAGACCCCTAGTGAGAGTCTTCATGCACATTACTTCCCTCCATTTATCTTTTAATCCAGTTGTACTGACCCACTTTCTGTTCTTGTGATGTGAGATTGAGATCTCTTGTCTGCAATGCCCTCCCACTGGCTGTCCCCCATGCCTAGAATGCCTCTTCACTTCACTCATGTACCATTGCAGTATCCTACTCCCTTCCTCAAGTGTCTCCCCACTAGTCTATTCTCCACTCAACTGTCAAATAGATCTTCCAGTCTTCCCAAAGCACAGGTTCAACCATGCCATCCCCTATTCAATGAACTCCACTGACTCCTAATATACAGATTGAACTCTAGGATAAAGTATAAAATCCTCTGTTTGACATTTAAAATCCTTCATAACTTGACTCCTTCCTCCCTTTTCAGGCTTTTTACACCTTACACCCCTCCACATACTCTGTGATCCAGTGATTGATGTGTTGCGATAGATCATCTCCATACTCCACATGTTTTTTACCTCTACCTCCTGGATCCCTTCAAGTACCAACTACAATATAACCTTCCTCAAGAAGTCTTTCCCAGTTCTCCCTAATCTTAGCACCTTCCTCTTGAGATTATTTACACTTTATATCTCTCACACATACACACACATACATATATAATATGCATATATATGTAGGTATATATGTGAATACATATATGTGTATATATATTATATATAAAATCTTTTTATATAGCTGTTTGCATGCTGTTTCCCCAATTAAAGGATTTTTGTCTTTCTTTTTATCCTCAGAGTTCAGCACATTGCCTGGAATACAGTAGGTGTTTAATAATTGCTTCTTGACTTGTTGACTCTTTTCTCATTTCTATTACTTGAGTATTTTAGTTTTCTTCAAGACTCAGCTGGAATGCTAATCTACTTGAAATCTTTCACACTATCCTCACCAACCTGTGGAAATATTTCAGGATTCCCAATTGTTCATGTAAAGTGTTAGTTATCCCTCTCGGTTTTGTGTCATCTGCAAATCTGGCCAACATTCCTTATTTGCCTTTATCTAGGTCATTAATAAAAATTTTAAAGAGAAGCCCAACTAAGGACAAATCTTCTGTAATACTTTATTAAAAACCTCCTTCCAAGTTGACATTGAGCTGTTCATAATTACTCTTTGAGGATAGCCATTCAATCAGGTCTGAATCTAGCTAATTCTAGTATCATCTAGCCCACATCTATATATATAGTTTCTACAATCTTGACCTGAGAGTTTTTCAAATGCTTATCAAAAATCTATCTTACATATTCTTGCAGCATTTCCCTAAAGTATCCTGTCAAAAAAGGACATGAGGTTAGTTTGATATGTGTTCTTGTTGATCACAGATTCATTTGCTAATAATAACCGGCATTTGGATAGTGCTTTAAAGTTAAAAAAAGTGTTTTACAAACATCTCATTGGATCCTAAAAATAACTCTGTGAAGTAGGTGGAACATCATAATTGGAAATTATATAAGTGGGAATTCTAATTCCCAGTTTATAGAAAAGACTGAAATTCCAAAAGGGCAAATATCTTACCTATGGTCACCCAGCTATAAGTATCAGAAACAGGATTTGAACTCAGATTTTATTATCTCCAAATCCAACACTCTAGCTCATTGCCAACTCTTTAGTAATAGTTTCTTCTGAGGAAATGTCTATCTATGAATAGAATGCAATATAATGAAAATATAAATCTATTATAGGAGCATAGATATAGAATTGAAGTGGACCTTTGAGGTCACCTAGTTCAACATCTTTATTTGATGGATGAGAAAACTGAGTGTCATAGAGGTTCAATAATTTGCCCAAGGTCACAATTGTAATAAGCAGGAGAGCCAAGATTTGAACCCATATCTTTGGACTCTAAATCTAATACTTTACCTATCATGCTGTAATGACTGAAAATTAAATCTATGAGTTAATAATATATTGTTAACAGTAACTCTCAAAATACAAGACAAACAAGTATTTCTGTAAGTAAGATAGAAATAGAAAGTCTCTGCAAGGTCCAGCTTGGCTAATCTTGATTCCAGACCATACAGACTTTTCAATTCTATTACCAACCTGGTCAAGGGGGTTAGAATGCGAGGTAGAACAAGGACAGAGATTAGGTGGGGGTATAGGTTACTTTTGAGATTGATAATATTTTCCCTGCCAGAAAGTGGCTAGAGGAAAGGGCACAGTAAGAGCTGAGAGAAAAGCTTTTCAGACCTCTGTTACCAAATCTCTTCCACTACTTCCAGTCTAATTAAGGTCCCAATTAGGTTCCTTCTTCCCATATTGTATACTGGCTCCTCATTTCCCCTGATAATTGAAGAAAAGACCATACTTTCTTCCTTTTAAAAGCTAGATAGTCTATGAGGGCACATGGAGATCTCCCCTTATTTTCAAGGGATATCAAGTTTTAATCACAGAGAGCCTGCCCTCCTAAAGAAAGCTACAGCTCTATAGTATTCCATCATATTCACATACCTTCACTTATTCAACTGTTCCTCAATTGATGAACATCCCCTTAGTTTCTACTTCCTTGATGCCACAAAAAAGCGCTGCTTTAAGTAGTTTTGTACTTTCTTTGATCTCTTTGGAATATAGTAGCAAAATTGCTGGGTCAAAGGGTATAAACAGTTTAATAACTTTTTGAATGTAGTTCAAAGTTGTTTTCCAGAATGGCTAGACTAGTTCACAGTTCCACCAATGGTTAATTGCTATACCTATTTTCCATCAGACCTTCCATCATTTGCTACTTTGTTTTTTTGGTCATCTTAGCCAATTTGATGGGTGTGAGGTGGCACCTCAGAATTGTGTCAATTTTCATTTTTTAAAATTATTAGTGATTTAGAACATTTTATATGGCTATTGTGGCTTTGGTTTCTTCCTCTGAAAACTATCTATTAATATTCTTTGACAATTTATCATTTGGGGAATGGCTCTTTTTCTTGTAAATTTGACTTAGTCCCCCATATATAAGAAATTAGACCATAAAAGAGAAATTTGCTACAAGGTTTTTTCCTGTTTCTTGCTTTTATCCTAATTTTAGCAGCATTGGTTTTGTTTGTGCAAAAAATTAAATAAATTTTATGTAATCAGAATGACCTATTTTATCTTCTTCTCTGTCCATATATCTGACAGTAATTTCTTCCATGGTTTAGTAGTTTGTATATGAAGTCATTCTTTATGTTTCAATCATGTATACATTTTGAGCTTATCTTGCTATACTGTACAAATGTTGGTCTATACATAATTTCTGCTGGATTAATTTCTAGTTTTCCCAACAGGCTTTACTGGCTAGTGAATTCATGCCTTAGGATATGGTTTCAGACAAACCTAGGAAAATATACATCAAGTGACATGAAGTGAGCAAAACCAGGAGAACAATTTATACAATAACAGAAGTGATGCGAAGACAATGAACTTTAAAAGATTCAGTAACTCTGATCAACAAAATGACCAACTGCAATTCCCAATCCCAGCTTTATGATAAAAAAAATGCTATCAACTCCAGATAGAGAGCTGATGGAGTCAGAGTGCAAATTGAAGCCTATTTTCTTCTCTTTGTTTTTCTTTCTTTTTTAAATTGTTGGCCATGACTAATGTGGGAATTTGTTTTGAATAGCTATACACATTTATAAGGGGTTTTATTTTCCTTGCCTTTTCAGCAGGTTGGGGAGAGGAGAGGAAAAGAAGAGAATTCAGAACAGAAAATAAAAGAAAATTGAAAAAAGAAAAAACAACAGGAATCCATTTCCTCAATTCAGGCATATGACTCATTGGGATCATCCCTTCATTAGTCCCATTGTTCTTCCTGAAACCAAGAGAAGGAGGGGACACAATCACAAAAAGAAGATAATTTAATGTCTCTTAGTATATGTGTCTACTCATAGGATCATATCCATATCCTAGATGACTGCTAAGAAACCTTTTAAATCTAAATCCTATGATTCTTTGGAGCATTTTTATTCTCTCTCTGATTCCTTGTTTATGTAGTTCCACCCACGAGGAAAGGCCAATACCCTAGAATTGTGGTGGAGCTTGACAAGTTGGCCTTTTAAATTAAGCCAATGATCTATTTTTATCCCCCCAAGGTAAATATTCTATTTCAATATTCCAAACTCTAATGGCATTTCTGAAAATGGAAATTAGTCTGTATGCCACAGATGTTCCTGTTAAAGAGGCTTATTGTCTGTGGAATGCAGGTAAATTTCCATTTTAAGAAAAACCATTAAAACATTCAATTAAGCATAATGAGTATATTTTCCATGTCTTAACCAACAGAACCACTGCTTTGCTGATGAGTAGGAGAATTCTGTTCCAAAGATGAATTTAGATATCCCATTCTCTTACCACAATCTCAGTTCATTCCATCTCTCATATCCCCTCGTTTCATTAACCCTACTCTTTATACTAAAAAGATCAGCTCCTAATCTCCAGATCAATTTTCCCTTCTCTGGCTTCATCTTGACCCCATGGTCTACCACTTTAATGATTTGTTAGCCACCAATCTGGAATCCCTTGCTTCCCTGACCTGTCACAAATTACGCTTTGTTAATTCTTAACTGAGGGTGGCACCTACCATATATTTTTTCCCTGTTCTGCTTCAGAGTTTCCGAGTATTTGTAATGCCAAGCAAAGGCAACTTCCAAAGTTCAGATTACCAGTAGAGCATTTATTTATTCAACAAAACATTCACAGAACAGAGAAGGTCAAAATACAGTGTAACTCGTTCATTTGGCAAGTAAGTTCTTAATTCAATTGCAAAGTATCAAGGTCCAGGTATCCCACCCCTGGATCAGTAGTCAAAGTAGCCCACTCCTGGGCAGTACATTCATTTAGCCTCTTCTCAAATGGAGAATAGTTTCCAATCATAAACAAAGTACATACATTTAGTCAATCACAGAGCACAAAAAGGCCAAAGGTTTCCCACCCCTGGACCCTTCTGAATTACAAAACCATTCATTAACACCAAACACTTTCTCAAAAGGGGCTGGAGAGCACAAAAGGCCATCTACCCTTAAGTTACAACAAGGTTAAGGTATCATCTCAGCATTGAAAACCCAAGGAAAGGCCCTTCTTTCATCTTGACTCAAGGCAAGCCTCAGCAATCTCAGTTCCTGGGAAGACAAGGCTCAACAAAGCCACAGCCAGTGTCCCCATCAAGTCACTCTTTGCCTGTAGAACAGTCCCAGAACCCCTGAAAACATCAGCAAGGCCCTTTTTCAGGATTTCTGTAAATATACCACAAGAAAATCCTCCTTCAGACCTTCTGAACCAACAGCAAGGTTCCAGGATCTTAGGTGAATCTGGCAAAACAACATCAAAACAGACTGACAAAACACCGGCATCATAGCCATGCCTCCTCAGTTCTTGGCAGCTCCGGGTGGCAGTTCTCAAAAGTCCTGGGCAGCTCCAACTGGCCCTCACCAGTCTTTTTCTCAGCAACTTAGGCTCCACGATACTGGATACCACTCTCTCAAAAGTCCTTCTGTCCTTCTTTAGGCTTGGGCCTCTCTCCCAATTCACAGCTCCTCCCAGTTCAGCCCTCTCTCTTCATGTCAACAGTCAACAAGTCCATCCCACAAGTGAGATTCACAAGCTCTGGGTTTTAACACTCTAACCAAAAACCAAGCCAATACAGGGGCATCTCCAAATTCCATTACCATTACAGTATTTGAGAAAAAAGTCACAAAATCATGCTGATTTTACCTGTAAACAATCTCTTGAGGGCCATCAAGATTGTCTAATAATACCTTTATTCTGTTCTTCTTAATACTTCTTATCACTGAACCTATTTTTTTCTCCTCTCAAGACCCTAACCTCCTCCTTTTCCTTGACATTTATAGCACATGTTGCCTATTTGTTGAAATCAAAACTGTCTGATGGGAGCTCCCAGTCTCTTGAGCTTGATCCCAGTCTCTCCTTATATACTGCCATCTATGAAGGAGAGGTATCCTTTTTCCTTGCTATAGTTTATAATTCAACCATGGCTCTCAATCTTACCTCTTTCAGTATCCTTCAACTTCTTGCTCCACAAATGATCTCCTTTTTCTCTCATCTGCAATCTTCCCTTTTGTATTGGTTCTTTTATATGTACCTGGCAATATATTTAGGTGACCCAAGTTCTTAAGGAGCTTTCCCTTCTATCTCATCTCTCTTCTAACTTTCATTACCAATCTTTGATACTTTGATAAAGTAGCTTATAACAGTTTCCCTAATGTAAAGATTACCCTTCCTGTGCCCTTCACTCTTCTCATGCCTTCTTATGCCAAACTTTGAATGCCTCCCCACCCTATCATAGGATGAAATCTTTGTTTCACCTTTAAGGTCTTCACATTCTGGCTCTTGCCAATTTTTCCAGTTTTATTTGACACTATTCCACTCTATTCAGTGTCCTGTATTCCACCTGAGTCAGACCATATTAACTGTTCTTAAGTCTTAATCTTCCTTTTCCTGCTTCACAAGGCCATCCTCACAAGCCTCTTCTTTCTCTTCTTCCTCCTTTCCTCTTCCTTTCACCGTCCTCCTCCTCTTTCTTTTTCTTATTTCTCTCCTTCTTTATTTTTTCCTTCTTTCCTTCCTTCCTTTTCTTCCTTCCTTTCTCTCTCTCTTTCTTTCCTCCTTTCCTCCTTTCTTTCCTCCTTCCCTCCTGTCTTTCCTCCTTTCTTTCCTCCTTTCTTCCTTCCTTTCTTCCTTCCTTCCTTCCTTCCTTTCTTCCTTCCTTCCTTCCTTTCCTTCTCCTCCTTCTCCTCCTCCTACTCCTCCTTCTCTTCCTTCTTTTCCCCTGATACTTTGCTACCCTTGAGAAGCATCTTCCCAATGATCCTCTTTGCCTCAGTCATCACATTGGTGACCCTATCTGCCCAAGACCAGGGAGAACTACCGACGAATAAATGGCTGGAATTTAGTCGGAATTAAGAAGAGCAGAAGGAAGTTGAGCTTCAGGGTTGCAGTGACTGGGAACAGCAATGGGGAGCAGTAAACTGAGCTATCTACTAAGAGCAGCTGACCATAAGACCTACTGGAAAAGGATAATGTGTCAAAAGATAAAATAGCCAAGAAAGGCAGCAGTGACATGAAGAAATGATCCACAAACACTATCCCCACAACCACCTAGAACCTTACTTAGGTCAGTTCTAATAACATTGTATAGATCTCTAGCATGGGAGGGGTTGGTACAATTCCTGTAAAAATATAATGGAACTGTCCCTATAACTTTTATCCATAAGTATTCATGTGTTTAGCCTTGTAAACCTGCATGAGTCTTTGAGGAGCTGAAGACTATATTCTAGGTAGAGGAGTGATATGTCAGATACTGAAGTTCCCAGATGATCTGAGAGGGAGCAATAGAACATAGAAGTGAGAGGTCACTCAAAGCATACCCAAGCCCTTCTGGGCAGAAAGGAGTCACTGAAACAAGAATTGTGGAAAGTGCCCCAGTTAATAATACATATACATTAATAATTCATATTTAACAGCAAATTTAATGTAGTGTGATTGAGTTAGGAGATCTGAGATCTACTTTCAGCTCTGCCACTACCTTGTAACATGACCTTGGACAGTTCCTTTAAGCCTTTTGTATCCCAGTTCTATCATCTGTAAAATGAGGTGATTGAACCACATGACTTCTAAAGTCCCTTTCCAAAACAAAATCTCCATAACTCTTATCCTAAAATGTTTTGGTACAAGAGGTACATACAGTATTTGTGTCATAATGCTTGTAATTATAAAATAGTAAATACAATCCAATATGATTTGCAGAAAAAAGTGGTATTTTAGAGCTTTATGAAGAGGTTTTTTAAAAATTATTTTTGGTGGAGAAAAACTGTGCAATACATGTGTGAGTTGTTTTGTGATATTCCTGAATAATAAACTGACTAGAGTACCTATATAGATCAGCACATTATCAACTAATTCTAAGATAGTTAATATGACAACTCATAAAACAAAATGTACACATAAACGTCATATTTATTTCTATCATTTTACAACCCCTAGTAAACCAAAAACCCTTGTAAAACAAAACAAACCATACTAGGAACCTGCCATTCTTAAATACGCTATATTTTATTAGAGATATGCAGCAGGAAAGCCTGTACATTCTCCAGTACCCACTGCTTTGGAAAGGTAATTATCTCACTTTCATCATCTGATCTCATTTATTTTATGTAAACTCATTCTTAAAAAGAAATTAATGGCATGTAATGATTCTCCTCTAACTTTGATCAATGAATAGGCTTACCTGGCTCATGTAAATCTGTCTGGATACAAAGTACAATTAGATGTAACTTCATAGTTTGTCCCAGGATTTATCTGATTAGTCCTGTTTCTATCTGTTCTTAGATCAGTGACAATTTCTTTAATATCTTCATTTTCTTTATTATCTTTATAGTTTATGAACTACTTGATCATTGTCACAATTTACTTTTTGCATTGGGTTAAATGTGTAGCTTTTCAGCTGAGTAAATTCATGTAGGGAGTTTCTTTCAAAGAAACAATAAACACATTTTTCCATTGTGTGATTTTTGAAAAACAAACAAACAAACAAACAAACCATAGCCAGACTCATAAATATCATATGACTATAGTGTCCGTTCATGACTTTCTTATCCAGCTAGTATCTGCTCTATCATATTCCATTCTGTCTCTACTATATATATAGTTCTGTACTTAAACTGTAATTATCCTCAGATATGCCTGTTTAGCCATTTTAAATAAAATCAGTGCTGAAAGAAACCATTGAAGTACCTTTGGTATCAAAACAACTTCTTCCTGCATTTAATCATTGTCTCCTCCTGGCAAAGATCACATACATCCTACACTGTTACTAGGTTACCCGGAGCAATGCATATTTGTGTTTGACAACTTCCGTATGGTGCTTCACACACTGGAGGTAGAGTGGGAAATAGGATTGCTGAGAGCACAGTTTCAATACTCCAAATTGTGATAGGAAGTGGTGCTGGCATCTGTCTGACTGAAGAACATCTGAACAGGTGTGTTAAAACTTAATCCCCATGCTGTCAAATGCCAGCTTTTTAAAGACACAGCAGAAATTGGTTCTATAAATACACACATACACACACAAACACAAACACAGACACACATGCACAGCCCCCACCCCCCGAAAATTAATATTTTTCCCATATCATTCCATGTTTAACTCTCTTATCTCAGTTCCTTTAGCTCAGTTTATCTCAGTTCAAATTCAAGTGTTTTTTTAATCTATTTTGAACAGCCTCAATAATTATCTCATGGTTCATATTCTGACACATCTGGAGAGATATAACGAAATCATTTGCTTAAGGTAAGGTCTGGGAATTCCATGGATTTCTGAGATTCTTTGATGTCGTTAGGTCAAAACTGTTTTCATAGTAATACTAAGACTTGCAAATTTCTAATATTGTAAATATCATGGTTATAACCTACATAAATAAAAGCTTTTGGGTGGAGGTCTTCAATAATTTTTCATAGTATAAAGAGGTCTTAATATCAAAAAGGTTCGAAAACCACTGGCCTAAACTATTCTTAGGAAAGTTAAATCTGCTGAATAAACATCATTGCTGACATAGAAATTCTGTTTTCATAGATGAGGGATTAATCAATTCCAGGATGTGCTAGAACAATGACTAGAAATTGAAGAAATTTTTATGATTTGGGTTCATTTTCAAACTACATCCAAGAATTACAGAATCTCATAAAATGAGTAGACAGTAGAGCCTATCTAGTCAGAGGGAGAACAACCAGGATGGTGAAGGGTCTTGAGTCCACACAGTATGAGAATCGGTTGAAGGAACAAAAGAAGTGTAACCTGGAAAAGAGAAGATTCAAAAGGAGGAGGATATTGTGACATATTAAATCTCTTCAACATTTGAAGAGGTGATGTATGGAAAGGAGATTATTTCTGTTCGACTAAACTCCAGAGGGTAGAACTAGGAGGAGCAGGTAGAAGCTGAAAAGGGACAAAGCAAGGCTTCATAAAAGGAAACTTCCCTATTATAGTTATCTAAAAGTGGAATAAGCTGTCTCCAGAGCTAATGGATTTCCCTTTACTAGTGAAATCTTAAAGCAAAGGGTGCATGACCATTTATTCAATGAATTGCAATGTGGAAGTTTTTTAGATATAAAACGTACTACATTGATATTAAAATTCCTTCCAGACAGCTAGGTGGTGCAGTGGATGAAGCACTGACCTCACAGTCAGAAGGACCTGAGTTTAAACTTGGCCTCAGGCACTCACCAGCTAGGTGACCCTGGACAAGTCACTTAACCCTGTTTGCCTTAGTTTCCTTATCTGTAAAATGAATTGGACAATGAAATGGCAAACTACTCCAGCATCTTTGCCAAGCAAATGCCAAATGGGATTACCAAGAGTCAAACGTAACTGAAAACAACTTAACAACCAACAACTTGAAGCATGAAAACAACTGACCAACAATAACAAAAATCCCTTCCAACTCTGAAATTCTAGGAGACTGAGATCCTTTCATGAGTCACCTGTATGTGAAGAAGAATCCTTTCAATAGCATCTCCCAACTAGAAGTTACACAGTTTTCATTTGAGATCCTTGAGTCAAATAGAATTCACTCCTTTTTTTTGGAACTGGAACTCATCCAACACTGTGTCTCTCGTTATCTAGTCCAAGATCACATTATCTTTTAATCTATTAATTCATTTTAAGCTTTCACTATACTTAACCCTCCAGATCTTTTTCAGATTAACTGTGTTCTAACCGCATCTGTCCAACTTGTCTTGCTGAGGTTGTTTCCAAAAACAAAAAACAAACTCATGCTTTAAATTTCATATTTATCCCCATTAAATTTTGCCCTATTAGATTTTGCCTGTCTTTTTTATCAAGATATCTTTGGATTCCAACTCTGTCATTCAATATCTTAATTGAACCTCTCAGTTTTGTTCTCACCTGTAACAAAAATGTGTTCATAAATATTTAACAACCAGCTCTAAAAATATACAACACACTTTAAAATTTACTTTGCATTATTAACCTTTTCTCCATCACTTTCTTAAGACCATACAATCATCATAACAATAAATCAGGCCCCAACCTGCAGTGTTTGCCAAGATCTGAGGCATAAAAGCTCAAGTATGAGTTGGCTCCAGAACACTTTTGCCTAAAAATAAATGAGCCTTATCAAAGTTATCGATTTGTGTTATATAGCTAGTCCAATTAAACATCCCTAGTACTTTCCTTTCTGCTCTGTTATATTAATGCAATATATTGAGAACTTTGAACACTGGTTCTTGAATATCGACTTGACTTAATATGTATGATCTGTGTAAGTCATACTATAGAAATTCTGTTTTCAAAGATGAGGGATTAATCAATTCCAGGATGTGCTAGAACAATAACTAGAAATTGAAGAAATTTTTATGATTTGGGTTCATTTTCAAACTAGATCCAAGAATTACAGAATCTCATAAAATGAACAGACATCTAGTCAGAGGGAGCCTATCTAGTCAGAGGGAGAACAACCAGGATGGTGAAGGGGCTTGAGTCTACACAGTATGAGAATCGGTTGAAGGAACAAAAGAAGTGTAACCTGGAAAAGAGAAGATACATACATACTATTTTACTTTTTTAGAGCTAACAAGGAAACCACTATTTTGTAAGCGGTAGCCGCACTTGATGCCTTTAGGTTGTTTGCTATAGGATGATAAACTACAATTTAAATGAGATAAACTGGATACTTAAAATCTCAAGTTTTTCTTACTCAGAATACACAATTATACAATGAGGTCAAAATTACATCAATAAAAGTTTTATAACTGTTTAAATCCATTTGGTCACCAACAGTGAAAGTAATGTGAAAGTTTTTCTCTTAAAATAATATAAAATTAAAATTCATCATACTCAATTCCTAAAGATTCTATTTTCTTAGAAAAAAATATAACATCAGGATTAACTCATAGATTTTATTCATGAAGGAGCTTCTTATTTTCCTGAAAATGTTTGAGATCCCATGCCTCTTTTGGTTAAGTAATGGAGCTTTAGAGCATAGGTTTCAAGCACATGGCCAGGCCTGGGCCAGATTAAAATGTAATTAGGAAATATTTGACAAAATGAATAAAAATATAATAGGACATTCAGTTGTCATTCAGTCACTTTTCAATTGTACCTGACTCCTTGTGACCCCATTTGGGGTTTTCTTGGTAAAGATACTAGAATAGTTTGCCATTTCCTTCTCCACTCATTTTACTGATAAGGAAACCAAGGCAAACAGGGTTAAGTGACTTGCCCAGGGTTCCACAGCTAGTAAGTGACTGAAGTCAGATTTGAACTCTTAAAGATGAGTCTTCCTGACTCCAGACCTGGCACCCTATCCAGTGAGCTACAATGCTAGTATGTGGTTTTCTCAGTCAAAATGTGACTGCAAGGGATCCTTATGTAGGGTTTAGTAGCCCAACCTTACTGTTCAAGTTTAAAACCACTGCTATAGAGAACCTTCTCTGACAACTCCAACAACTCAGTGACTACTCTGTTTTTTGAACTCTTATTGCACTTAAATTCTTATGATCCTAGATCCTAGATTTAGAGCCATAAGAGACCTACCTTAAAGGTCATTGAGTCTGGCTTTTGTTTTACAAATAACAAGACTGAGGTCCAGAGAGGTAAAGTAACTTGATAAAGATCACACAGCTAATAAGTATGAGTTGGGATTCAACCCAGGGTTTTTTCCCCTAGTTCTATCTATTATGCCATGTTCCTTCTCTTCAGTATCATACAGTTGTGTATAGATTTCATATTCTCTTAGAATTGGAGATCACCTAAACCAACACTCCCATTTTACAGATGAGGTAGCCCAAGGACATGTGCCTGTGTAATTATTCAGACAAAATGATACAAAGTGGCATCACAGTAGATTAAAGAACACTGTAGTCAGAGACCCTGCTTTCCAATCCCAGCTGTGCTACTTACTACCCAAGTTAATCTGAACAACTTAACTTCAACTTCTCTGGGCATCAATTTTCTCTCATGTAAGGTGAGAGGTTGGACTAGGTGCCTTTTAAGTTCCTTCCAGCTTATACTATGATTTAGCTTTTTATTATGTGTTAAATTTTATCTTCCCAGTTGCGTTAAGGTCTTCTTAAAGGTTAGCAACTGTCTTATATTTCTCTGTAGCTTCCAATCTCTCTGAATACATAAAAGTACTTTAAAATATTTGCTTGTATAGGGTGATTGGACAAGTGCCAAGGGTTACTGAACTCTACAGAGTCGACTTATGGGAGCTGAAAGAACTGATTTCAAAATGAGGCTCTGACTCTGAACCTCTGTGGTTCCATTATAAGCCTTTCTTCCTTTCTGTTTCTCCTTATATGTAATAATACCACTTTTGTGAGATGTGCTGAAGCTTTGAGAGACAACACATATACAATACTCTTTGCTGTGTATGCATAGATATCGCCATTTGCTTTTGCAGGAAGGCTAAAGTGTGACAATGCCAAGTACTGTCTGTGGTGCTGAACTGGCCAGGTCAAAAAAAGTGATGTCTATTATTTGACAGCTAGCTCCATGTTTTATTAATGGGTAAACAGGAAGATACTATACATGATATCTGTGGCCACTTAAGCATAATCACAACTCTGCTTATCTATTAGCCATTCTGTCTAGCTATACCTGTAAAATTCCTAGCAAGAAACTCAAAGCTATGCTGGCTATGTTGGCACTTGCTGCCTTCTAAACATTGCTGACAAGATGTTTTGTTTTGTTTTTGTTTTCAGAATACAGACCTTGTGTTTGAACACTGTCAATGAATTCTTAATGGAGCCACACTTATGAAAAGTTGCTATTCCCATTCATTTTGGTGATTGGTTCTTCTCTTCCTTGTGTTGTGATGTTTATAGTCTGCTTTCTTGAAGGAGAGGCACCTTCAAGTTTCTGTTTCCCTAGCACAACGTCAATACTAATCATTTTCATTTCATTCTATTAAATTTCCCCTTTCTTGCATTCCAAGATCCCTCTGGACTTGGAGAAATCAATAAACAACTCTAGAGTGTGTCATCAGGGACCAGTTATGATACCTGACTTTGTGCAAGTTGATTCCCAGGCTTTGCACAAGTCTCAAAATTCTAGGGGTCTTCTACCCCCTGCCCTCATTGGCCCCAACTAGAGAAATAAAGCAAAGAAGAAGAACTTGTTAAAAATTTAAAAAATTAGAATGTGTGATAAAAAATAAAAACATTTAAGTTAAGCAAGTATAATACTTGTTCTAGATAAGAATGTAGTTTACTAATGTCAGATTATTTTTTAGTTACAGAGAGTTTAGTTTTGCTTTTAACCTTATGTATTGGGTTGTGTTTGGAGGTAGCTGGTTCCCTCTCACTGGAGGTATTCAAGTAACAGCTAGATAACCACTTGTTAGGGAGACTTTGAGAGTTACCCTGTAAGGAATGGCTTGGCTTATATGACACCTGAGATCTCTTCTAACTCAGAGATTCTGTGAAAGTATTAAGCAGGCTATTCTGTGGCAGAGGCTGGGAAACATTCTATCAAATTACAACTCATTATTAGACCAGTAAAATTAGCTTACTAAGTACTTTCAAGAAAGGGCAGAGGGGAAAGGTTCTTGACTAATTTGATAGCTTTCACTGTTAATTACGTGTTTTTCATTCAAATTTATGTGATTGACAATGATGGCTCATTAACTTTAGAATCACACATTTAGTCAGGAGTCTCCCCTGTTTGACCCCTCTGGCCCACCATCCTGCACTTGACTTCTAAAGTGTGTGCACATTCAGAGGAGAAGGAAAAGTAGTTAATAATGTCTCCTGCCATTTTCTAAGCAAATAAAGCCCTGCTGGTACATCAACTGCACACCCGTGGAAAATAGAGCCTGCTCGAATGAAAAGAACCCAGATTTTGAGTGAGAAAACATGGGTTCAAGTCTTTGCAGATTGCTAGCTATATGACCATGGACAAATAAGGTTCTGTGAACCTTATTTCCTTCATTTGTAAAATGGAAATAATTATGTTGACACCACCTGAGTCACAGAATCATTCCAGGGAAAGTGCCTTCTAAAATTTAAACTGTCATAGAAGTGTGAGATGTTGTTGTTTCAGCTTTCAGAGACATGTAGAAGAAAAGGCAAACTGAGAAAACAGTAACATAGTGGTGCACTTAGTCTGCTATACTTTTTTTGTAAATTTTATAAATTTTATTTTAGTTTACATCATTCATTTCCACGAAATTTTGAGTTACAAATTTTCTCCCCATCTTTCCCCTACCCACCACCCCAAAACAGCCATCCCAGTGTATCCACCCTCCCCCAATCTATTCTCTCCTATGTCTTCCCCCCTCACCCCTCTGACTTTTCGGTAGGGCAGGATGGATCTCCCAACCACAGTGCCTGTGTATCTCAAGTTCCAGTTGGATGTAGTTAATAATAATAATAGTATATATATATACATAGATATATTTTTAACATTTGATCATAGAACTTTAGATTCTAGATTCTTTCTCTCCCTCCCTCATCACCCACCCCTACTAGAAGGACAAGCAATCAAATACAGGCTCAACATGTGAACTTATGCAGAACCTCTCCACAGTGAGCTCACTGTGAGAGTCTGATTACATGTCCCTTCTTCCTATCCTGCCCCCTCAACCACTCTCCACCCTGTCCCCATCCCTGTCCCTCTACAGAAATGTGAACTTTCATTAGCCCACGCCCCCACCCTGCCCTCCCCTCCATCACCCCCACCTCTCATCCCCCTTCCCCCTACTCTTCTATGTGGCAAGATGCCCAGTTTAGAGTTTATGTCATTCCTTCCCTAAGCCAAATTCCATGAGAGTAAGGTTGACTCTTTCCCTTTTGCCTTCCTGTTCTC
>CM053583.1:344767090-344786943 GCA_028627135.1 Pseudochirops cupreus | reverse complement strand
GACACTGTAAGCTTCAATATGAAATGGAACTAGACAAGGAACTGGAGAAGTAGGTAGACGAGGAACTGGGATCTGCCTACCTTTGAACCCAGGTGAAAGTTGTGTAAATTCCAGGAGGACCTGGCAGCATGGAAGAGGAACCATGGAAGCTGAGAGCTAGCCTCCAGGCAAGAAGAAAAGATTTGTTCTTGGGTACCTGATGCTGAATGAGAAGATTATGATTTGCTGTGACCTAGGGGTAGAGAACTTTGACCTTTGTATGTGTGTCCATCAAGGAGAAAAGCCCCCTTAAGGAAGATTGAATTAAGGACTTCCTGAATGATTGTTCTTTGTGTCCCGTAAGGAGTCAAGCCTCCTTAAGGATGATTGAATTAAGAACTTTGTCACAGATGGAGGTACAAAATGATTGAATTCCTAAATGACTGTACTTTGGTGAAAATTATGTGGCCACTTTAATGAAAACTGTGTCCATTTTAGTGATGAGTTGTTATGTCGTAAGATTGTGAATGCTGTACTTTGTATGCTGTGATGGTTTTGTTTTAATTTCACTGCCGAATAAATAGAGAGTTCACTATAAAAAAAAAAAGGACTGAATATGGAACAATTGATTGGTTTAAGATTGAAAAAGGCATACAACAAGGTCATCTTAATTATTTAACTTGTATGCAGAAGACATCATTCAAAATGCTAGGCTGGATGAATCAAAAGCTAGAATTCAGGTTGCCAGGAGAAATATCAACAACCTGAGATATGCAGACAATACCTCTCTGATGACAGAAAGTGAAGAAGAATTAAGAAGCCTCTTGATAAAAGTGAAGGAGGAAAGTGTAAAAGCTGACTTGAAACCTGAATGATAAAAAAAACCAAGATCTTGGCAACTGATCTCATCACTTGCTGGCAAATATAGGGAGAAGAAATGGAAGCAGTGTCAGATTTTATATTCTTGGGCTCAAAGATCATTGCAGATGGTGACTACAGCCATGAAATTAAATGATAGTGTTCCTTAGATGTAATGTTATGGTAAATTTTGACAACAGGCTAAAAAGTAGACACATTACCTTGCCAACAAAGGTCTGCATACTCAAAGCTATGATTTTTCCAGTAGCAATGCATGTCTATGAGAGTTGGACTATAAGGAAAGCTGGGTGCCCCAGAACCAACACTTTCAAATCATGGTGCTAGAGAAAACTTCTGAAAGTATCTTGGACAACAAGGAGATCAAATCAGTCAATATTTAATTCAAACTATTCACAGGAAGATCAAATACTAAAGAAGCTTAAATACCGTGACCACCTAACAAGAAGACAGGACTCATTGGAAAAGATGCTGATGTTGAGAAAGATTGAAGGCAAAAGAAATAGGGGACAACAAAGGATGAGATGGATAGATAGTATCAGAAAAGCAACAAACATGAACTTGGAAAGATTTTGAGAGATAGTGTAAGAGAGAAGAGCCTGCCTGGCATGCTATGGTTCACAGAGTCATGAAGAGTAAGACACAATTGAACAATCAACAACAGCAACAACTGGATTTAGAGTGTTTGAACTGAGGCTCAAATCTTGTCTATGTTACTTATTCTTGGTGTGAAGTAATTTCATCACCCTGGGTTATAGCTTCCTCACTTGTAAAATGAATAAGTTAGAGTGGAGGATCCCCAAGGTCCCTTCTAGATCCAAATCCAATAATTCTATGCTTAACAGGCTCATAGAACATGGGATGATTTAGAGCTAGAAGTGACTTTATAGGTCATCAAATTCAATCCCCTCAAATTTTTATGATGAGGAAACTAAGCTGAGAGATGCTGATCACACAGTAAGTGTCTGAAGCAAGATATGAACCCAGGTCTTCCTGACTCCTAGCCCAGTGACCTATCTATGCTAGTAAGTTTCACTACAAAACATTTGTAATTCTCCTGTCATGGTCAGAGAAATTTTCTATGAAAAGAGGAGGGACATGGTTTTAACATACTCCTTTGACTCTGTCTGATTTCAGGTAAATGTCAGAAATACATTTTGGGACAGCCAGTCATGCAACAGAGCCTAGCTCTGTTACTTTCTTGTTGTTTTCCTTAGGCAAACCAGTTATGGCTCTGAGCTTTAGTTTCCTCATCCGTAAAATGGGTTTAATAATTCTTCTGCATAACCATCAGTGACATCATGAAGACAAAATGAGATCAAGTACATGTAAACAGTGCTTTGTGACTAGCAAAGAGCTAAACAAATTTATTAGTTATCAATGAATCAGATTTCTCTCCTTTGTCACGGGCCCAGCCCAATGTTGGCATGTTCCAACTAGCGCAGAAGTTGTTGTTGTTGTTGTTTTTAAGAGCTCATTCTTTGTCTCTTATGCACATTCTGTATCCACAGTCTTTTTTTTCCTTAGAACATCTGCATACACTTAACCACAAATACATATTCACGATAACTCAGATAAGCACAAATAAAAATGGAATGTGCCCTCTCCCTTTGAAGGATGAGTGAAGTGAGTAGGTGCCCAGAGTGATTTTGCATTATTCATGCCCACAGACATGCTCTCCTCTTTCTTTGTTAGTTGTCTCATTCTCTGTAATTGATTGGGAATCAGTGAGAAGTGAATTAATTTTACAAAGTTCTTTTGAAACTTGTGCCAGTCTCAGAACAAAAGATTCTTAGTGCTATCACACCAACCCTTTCCTAAGCATCTTCATTTAGTATGTCATTCAAAGAAGAGGGACATGGGGAAACAGAAAAAGATGGCTTGCTAAAGAGTATCATATTCTCAATAGAATAACAGAATGTGAAAGCCCAAAAGAACTTCAGGGATTATCTAGACTATCTGAGGGTGAGGAAACTGAACTGACTTCAGCTCTATTCAATTCCGTAGGATTGCAATGGGGGCTTATTATACGTCTATCTCTATGCTACAGGTTGAGTGGGCACAAAAAGGTAAAAGATATCATTCCTGCCCTCCCCAAACTTGCGTTTAGCTGGATAGATGCACGTAGATAATGTAGCTAGAGAACAATTTTTGGGAAAAAGATAAGGATATGCAAGGTAAAATGGTAAAGACTACAGTCTATAACACACATGCTGAAGGAATTCAAAGTAAGGAAAATCCACCACCATTTAAATGGTGTAAGGTAAGGACAACTTCAAAGATAATCAAGCTAGAAACCAGTATTTATGAAGTATGTTCCAGGCACTGTGCTAACAGGTAAATTTTGAACTGGGACTTGAAAAAAGTGGAAGATTTAAGTTGGCAGAAGAAAGACTAGATGGTGATTCAGGCCAGGAATCTGACTCAGTCTGCCCTTTTCAAAGGAATGCTCAAACTCCATTTTCAGTAAAGATTGATCTTGCAGTTTGTTAATTAGCTTACCTCTCTACTCCTCATCTTCCTCTCCCCACCTTTCCACTTATTACTTTGGTTAATAATAAGTTAAGAAATGCCCACTATGTTCACTGTAGCACTGGGGAGAAGATGAAATAAGAACATCCTCTTATCTCCAAGAGCTTACAATTTAGGGGCAACTAGGTGGCGCAGTGAATAGAGCACAGGCCCTGGAGTCAGGAGGACCTGAGCCAAATCTGACCTCAGACACTTACTAGCTGTGTGACCTTGGGCAAGTCACTTAACCCCAATTGCCCTGCCTTCACCCTGACAAAAAAAAAAAGAGCTTACAATCTAGTACAATTTAGCTGAAATTCCACTTTCTATAAGTAGCTTTTCCTGGTAGCCCATAATAAAAGTGCCTTTCCTCTGAGATTATTTCCAGTTTATTCTGAATATAGCTTGTTTGTACATAGTAGTTTGCAGGTTGTCTCCCTATTAGTCTGTGAGCACCTTAAGAGTAAGGTAACTAGGTGGCACAGCAGATAGAGCACTGAGCTTAGAACCAGAAAGATTCATCTTCATGAGTTTAAATCTGGCTTCATATACTTAACCTGACTCTGTGACCCTGGTCAAGTCACTTAATCCTGGTTGCCTCAGTTTCTCATCTGATAAATGAGGTGCCAAGAAAACCCCACAATGGGGTCTTGAAGAGTTGAACATGACTAAAACAAGCGAATAACAACAAAAACCTTGAGACCAGGGCTTTTCTTTCACCTTTCTTCATATCCCCAGTGCTTAACTTAGTGCCTAGCACATCTAGATACTTAATAAATGCTTTCTGACTTGACTCATAAAGGTAGATATGACATAAATCCAAGTAACTAAAATATAAAAGCATAGAAGAAATGCAAAGGTGAAGGCCCAACTATTCTAAGAAACTGGAAGAACTAGGTTTCAATCACTTCCACCTGATGCTTGTAGGGAGAGAGAAAGTCTTAATAAGTGGGAGTGGGAAAGAGAGAATGCTCTTCAGTAATGGAGGGGGAATGATGTGAGAAAAACAGTAGGGAAGGGAGAGAACAGAACAGGCTTAGAATGGAAAATCACTGAATTTTCTAGTTTGGCAGAAACAGAGACTGCAAGAAGAGGAGTAGTGTGAGATAAAGCTGGAAAGGTTTATCATTAATTAGCACTTTCTCCAAAGGGTGAGAACTGAAATAAAAGAAGAGAAAATTTCAATTGGCTAATTTTTCTATGTACTAGCAATTTCGTTGAGAGGTTTCTTTGGAGAAGAAGTTGTAATTATTGGCTAGAATAAGGTCAAGGTAGCACCAAGTTTTTATCAGTCTCTGTTTAATCCTTTTTTGCCAAGAAAACCCCAAATGGGGTCATGAAGAGTCGGATATGACTGAATAACAACAAATATAATCCCTCTCAACACTGCTGAAATTGAGTTAGCTGAATCTAGATGTTCATTCTGTAGTGCTGTGGCCATTTTTAGGCCAACATTTCCCCAAACCTGCCACTATGCTTTGTATACAGTGAGAATCAGTGAGTGGGCATATAACACACTATCCTTGCTGCTTTCCCAAGGGATAGGAAAAAGTCTAACAGGAAACAGGATGCAGGAGAGAAGCAAACTATGGCCCATTATGTAGCTGAGAACAGAGCTGAGCTTGTACACAGTTTACACTCTGCACAAATCCCAAATCCCACAACATGCTCTATTTATAAAGGTTGTGGAGAGCATGATTTTCCTGACCCATATATTAGCATCCTCTAACCACAAAACATAAAGGCACCTCTGAATTCATGACCCTAGCTAACATTTTTTTTATTCAAAGGAGCTATTCTAGAAGCTAAGCATAGGCTAGACTAAGAAATTATTATTTGGGGAAGCTTTAGAATGAATTCCTGCTCAGTTTCAAGATTGGATTGAATTATTTCTTAAGTTCCTTTCAAATTCTAGATTCTGTTCTATATGTTGCATGCTGTATGTGTAGTGGTGATAAACCCCACTGATCAAGAATAGGAGAAAAGGTGGTTTTCTTTTGAGGGTGCCCCATAGCATTTCGTCACAGAGACTGCTACTGGTTCATGGATATGAATGAATTTCCCTTACCCATGTAAGAGCTGCATGGGATAGTAGAAAGAATTCCTTCTTTAAGATTGAAGGGAGAGAAACAGCCTATACAAATCAAAGGACTGAAATAAATACCAGTATGACTTCACTGAGTCAGTTATACAAAAATAATTTCATAGATGCCTACTATGTGCCTGGCATTATGCTACATGCCAGAGATAAAAGAGAAAAACAAAATAGTCCCTGATTACAAGGAGCTTGCATGCTATTTGGGTGGAGTACATGTTACATTTATAAGTACATTCAAAATCTACACCAAAATATGAAGTAATCTGGGGAGAGAGGACACTAGCAGCTTGTAATATATGGGGAAGATCAGGAAAGGGTTAATGTATAAGGTAACTCTTAAGCTGAGTCTTAAAAGAAGTAAGGGATACTAAGAGGTAAAGGTGAGGTCAAAGTATATGTAAGGCACATAGGTTAGCAAGAGTGCAAACACAGAGATAGAAGACAGAGTATTATTAGAAACAGGAAGAATAGTCTGGTTTGACTATAGAGTCCGGGAAGAGAAGCAATGTCTAATGAAGTACAAAGCTAGGCTCAAAAAGCTACTAACAAATGAAAAACAGCTACTATGTTCCTATGATTCCAGAGCATTTGTCTTCCACCCTCTATTTAGAACTTCTTTGAAGTTCAAGAAGTCCAGATATACCACTCTCTCCCCATCTTCGTTCATGTCATCTACAGACCTCCAGGTCAAGTCATTCTCCTGTCTTCCTTAGTGATATTAGCACCTTACGCATAGACTTCCTTATGCCCTGCCATCATTCTTGGGATTGCCAAATTTCATGTTCACAATCCCTTGGCTTCTGGGGCAGCACACTCTTCTAATTTTTCTCCTTCCCCTCAGATTGCTTCTTCTCTGTGTCCTCAGATTCAGAGGTAGAAGGGAACTTAAAAATTATTCAATCCATTACTCTTAATTTACATATGAGAGGACTCAGAACCAGAAAGTTTAAGGGACTTGTCCAAAGTTCTGCAAGTTGTAAGCGGAAGAGCTGGGATTTGAACCCAACTCTTCTGACTCCTAATTCAGAACTTTTCTCCTATACCATGCTATATTTTACTGGCTCTTCTTTCTCATCTTCATTCCTTTATGTTCCCCCCAGATTCTAGTGTGGCCTTCTTCTTTTATTCCTTTTGATCTTTCTATAAATAGGAATTGTAAGATTATAAATAATCTTTCATTCTAGTGACTTCAACCATCATTTATATGCAGATGAATAAAAAAAATCTGTATTTCTAGCCTTGAGTTCTATCTCAAGCTCCTGACCCACATTACAGAAAGCTCGTTTCTATCTAGATTCTCCAGAAATTCCTCAAACTCAACATGTAGAAAACTACTTATTCTCTCATGTATGTACCTCCTTCTGATTTCACTATTTCTAACCACAATGCCACCATCTACCCAGTCTTTCATGTTAGAAATCTTGGTCTTTTATCATTCTTTCTTTCTCATCTTCCGTTTACATCCAGTTGGTAAGTCCTATTCATTTTGCCTCTGTCTTATCTCAAGTATCCATTCTGTTATCTCTGTTCCTACAGCAAAACTACCCTACTCTAGAGCAGAACCTCATTATTACTGTTTATGTCTCCAACCTCTTCTCACTTAAATTTATCCTTATAAGTGAGACCAGGCCAAAGAACTAGAAATTAATAAGGAGCCCATCAATTGGAGAATATCTAAACAAATTAGTGTATGTGAATTAGGCTGTAAGAAATGATAAAGGAGATAATTTCAGAAAAACCCAGGAAGACTTATATGAACTGAAGCAGTGTGAATCAGGTGAACAATATTTTGAAAAATACATTAACAACTATATTGTAAAGACAAACTTTGAAAGACTTAAGAACTTTGATCAATGCAATTCCAGATGACTCATGATGAAAGATGCTACTTACTTTCCACTGGAGAAGTTATGGACTGAAAGTGCAGATTGAGTCACATTTTGGACATGATTAATGTAATTTTTTTGGCTTGACAGTGATTATATGTTACAATGGCTTTGTTTTTCTTTTTCATTGGGTGGGGAATGAGAGAGATAATAGGTAGATTTCTTTAATTGAAAAAATTATGTTAAAAATTGCTGCCATACAAACTTTTTTGTGGCTGGAAGTGATCAAGTCACTCCTCTACTCAAAATTCATTGAGTAGGTGATTCTATTGCCTACTAAATAAAAATAAAACTCCTTATCTTGACATTCAAAGCTACCACAATTTGGTAACACTCCACATTTTTGTGTTATATTCTTCCCTTCAAGCTAAGCTAGACTACTAGCTTTCTCTGGATAGATCCTTCTCCTCCATGTTTTCACTCATGCCATTCCCTTACTGAAATCCTACTTTTTCCTTAACTTTCTGTCTAAAGTTACCTCTTCCTTGAAACTTCCTCTGATCCTCCTTCTGATCCTTCATGAGTATTAATTTTTGCTGCCTTTTCTATCCAAAAGCACTTTGTAGCTCTTTTATGCATTTATCACGAATTGTTTTGCATTATGATTATTTCTGTGCATGCCATGTCCCTTTAGTAGTCTGGACACTCCACAAGAGCAGATGCTATATCTTATTTTGCACTTAATAAATGTTTGTTGAATTAATGAGGGAATAAATTAATCCTTTATAAATTTGCATAGATAATATGCATATGATTCTTAGTCTTCCATTCTGGCTCCATGGGGCACGGGCCTTTCAAACCTTGGAGAAGGATTTCTCTTCCCCTTCCTCATGTTGTTCCTACATAGGTGAGTAGAAGAATTATTCTGTGTCCAAGTGAGCAAGATCTATTGTGAAGTGGTAGCAGGTTCTTTCAAATGAAAGCCATCTGCCTTTCCTCCTGATCCTTTCCATCCATGCCACAACCCCAGGACTAAAATAGACGAGTCCTTAGAAAGCACTTCCTTGTTCTCTGATCCTCCTCAATAATGGATTATCTGCAACCCCACACTGTCTTCCTATATACACTAGGAGGAATCTTTGCTGTGAAATGCAGACAGTATGCATGGCCTGATTACCAGAGAAGAAGAGTGATATAGTGGAATGAGCACTGATGTTAGAATCTAGAAGCCTGGGTGCAAATCCTAAATTCTAACACTTACAAGGAGAAACTGGGGCAGTGTATAGAGAACTGAGCCTGAAGTCAGGAAGACCTGGGTTCAAATCTGAATTCTGATACTAGCTAGCTGTATGACTCTGGGCAAGTCACTTAATCTGTCTGCCTCAATTTCCTCATCTGTAAAATGAGATAGAGGAGAAAATGGCAAAATACTTCAGTATCTTTGCCAGGAAAAGCCCAAATGGGGTTGACAAGCACTGGACACAATTGAAATGACTGAACAACAATACTTAGAAGCTATGTGATTATAGACAAGTTGCTGAACCTCTGAGTCTCACTTTCCACATAAAATGCAATTCAACAAAGACTTTAAGGCATCCTACTTTCACTGCTGGTCAGGAGGAATGTGTTTTGTAAACCTAAGAGTATTATATATAAATCAGAGTTTTTATAATTATTGAAAGAGCAACACAATGTCTTAGAACTTAGTCTTAGAACTTAGAATCTTTTGTTGTCATTGTTGAATCATGTCCAACTCTTTGCAATCCTAAATGGGGTTTTCTTGGTAAAGATACTAGCGTGGTTTTCCATCTCCTCCTCCAGCGGGTTAGGCAAATAGAAGTTAAGTAACTTACCCAGGATCACACAGTTAGTAAGTGCCTGGAGCCACATTTGAACTCAGTTCTTCCTGACTTCAGGGTCAGAACTCTATCCACTGAGCCACTTTGTTGTCCCTACTTAGGATGCCACCTAGCATTATATTCTGCTCTAAAACAAATAGTGCCACAAAAGATCTCAATATATCTCCCTTAAAAATAACTTTATTGATATATTTTGTTTTTACATAACCTAGATTTCTCATGTATCTCTCCCTCCTTCCTCCTAATCTATCCATCTTGAATAAAGTCTACTATATTTCAGTCTTAGCTGCATGACAAAAGTACTGGCATCTAAAAAAAAGCCCATATCTTATAGAGTAAGTCAATCCTGAAGATTTTTTGTTATATTGAAAGGTATTGATAATCATTGAATATCATATTTTTGGCCAAGGCCTGAATTAATCAAACAGACTGCTTTGCTTTAAAAATGCCTTTTCCTGCGTCAGCAACTCCAGAGACCAGATAAGGCTGGAAGTGGGATTTCCTCCTATCTGGGGACATACTACATCCTGAGGCCATAAATTCCAAAGGGAAGCTGTTTTGTCTTTGCTCTCTGAGCGAGCTTGGAGAATACCTCTGCCTATGTCAACAAAGCCAGATGAGGCATACTTTATGGCCCTTAAAGATGAGACCCTTAACTTGAGCCATTAACTTTAGTAATGGGACTTTTTCTTTTCTTAATATTTTTTCAACATATACTATGTTATGGCATGTTAATGGTAAAGAAAACACAGATGTCCTGAATCATAATTTCAATTGGTACTTTGTCAACTCTCTTATTTTATTGTATTTACCATCTATTCAATTAAGAAAATTCCTTTCTCATACAATGATTAAACATTTATGGAGATCATAAATTTGTGTGACACAGCCACCCTGAATTGGGATATTTCTAAAATGTATTTAAGCTTTCTCATTCTTTTGTTCAGAAGTTAGAACTCAGCTTCTAACTCCTTGTACAAGTCCACTAGTCTTAAGGGAATAAATGCTGTAACTGTATATCACCTAGCCTATTGTCTCCTTTAACCACATTTTGTAAAGGTTAACAGCATATACCACTGATTGTACTAAGCAGTTATCTCTAACATCTTAGTGGGGATTAGTTGACAGTGAAGAGCAAGACCTTTGGGGAAAGCATGACATGGTCGGCATGATAGGTGGAGGGGAGTGTGCTAGAAAAGAAAAGTAGGAAGTGGGGGGCCCTGAAGGATCAGATGGTAGACTGCCAGAAAGAAGCTTCACTAATTTCCCGATTTGTCCAAAGTTTGGCTGTTCCTTACAATGACAATTTTTTTTTACATGGGTGCTTGCTGCTTTCTCTTAATAAGTAGGTTTATTTATTATGCTTAAATGCATTGATTTTCTGTTAAATAATGAGAAAGAATGAAAAAGATGAAACAATAACACTGTGAACAACTATTAAGCATCTTTTTAAATAGGCCATTTATCATCTACTATAGGAAGAAAAGTAGTAGAATGGAAAAAAAATAATTTTATTAAATTTCTCAGGTAAGTGTTTTGTATCCTAGTTATTTAGACAATTAACATATATACACATGCTACATATATACCTGGGTGTATACATATATGCATATGTACATTCATAAATATGCATATATCTGTGTGTGTGTGTGTGTGTGTGTGTGTGTAGCTAGGTGGTACAGTAGAGTGATGGATGTGGAGTCAGGAAGACTCATCTTCTTGAGTTCAAATCTGGCCTCAGACACTTACTAGTTGTGTGACCCTGGGTAAATCACTTAACCCTGTTTGCCTCAGTTTCCTAATCTATAAAATTAGCTGGAGAAGGAAATAGTAAACCATTCCAGTATTTTGCCAAGAAAACCACAAATGGTGTCATGAAGTCAGACACACCTTAACACTAGCATCAATTATATATACACATGTGTATGTATACATATGCACACATGTGTGCATATGCACATATACACATATGTGTTCCTGCAGTTATATGTGTGTATGTACATATGTCCCTATACATCTAGAAGTCATTTTGGAGATGGATGTCTTTCATAAACAAACAGTTCTAAAACTGTGAATTATTAACAATAATGTGAAAGGACTCAAATTACTCATAATAAGAGAAAGCCAATTTTTTAAAACCCTGAGGTTTCACTTCACACCTTGTAAATTGACAAAGATGACAAAAAATGGGAATAGTCAACATTGGAGGACTTGTGGGAAGATGAGCCCACTAGTACATTATTGGTAGAGCTGTATATCTCTATGGTAATTTTGGAAATCAATATGGAATTATGCAAATAGCATGACTAAAATCACCATGCCCTTTGACCTAGAGATTTTACTACTAGGCTAATACTCCAAGGAGATCACTGATAAGAACATCCCTATGCATACCAAAATATTTATGATAGTACTCATGGTAATAAAGAATTGAAAACAAAGGATTTGCCTATCCATTGGAAAATGGCTAGACAAATTGTGGTATGTAAATATAATGAAATATATCTGTGCTATAAGAAATGGTGAATATATAGAAGCACAGAGAGACTCACATGATCTGATAAAGAGTGAAGGAAGTAGAGTCCAGAAAACAATATATACAATGATAAAAACAATGGAAATGGTAAGAGCATGATTTTTTTTAAATGGACACTGTAAAATTACAAAAACTAAGCACAATCACAGAGAAAAGATATGAAAGGTACCTCTGCTCCACTCCTTGCGGAAGTGGGAGGTCCACAGATGTGGAATATTGCAGGTATTTTGGGACTTTTTAAAAATAGTCATTAGTTTTGCTGATTTTTCTCCTCTTTTTCTTTAAAAAGATTATGTGTTACATGGAAAAACTCTTTGAGAGAAGAAGGGAGTGGGATGCTGGGAAAATTCTTGTTATATAGAAAACAGGCTATCAATAAAAATCATTTTAATATAAGAAGTAATTTTTTTCTGTTCATGATATTACCCAGCTTAATCTTGGGGTGGAAGGGAACATATTTTCTCAATGTTCTGCTCTTTCCAGGTAGTAGTGAGGAAAAGAAGCAAATGAATAGTATACTTTCCATACAATTGTATCAGCCTGCTGATTATAGGGGGCAGGAAGGTGATGAGGAGCAATCAAAAAAAAGAACCCATATTCCAAGGCTTGTATCATATTTGTTAAAGTTCTTCCAGTGAGGTTGGCCCTATGATGACAGACCAGGAAGAATACAGGGTTTCTGGAGAATTTAGTTGCTACTCCTGAGATAGCTTTCCAGGCATAGACAAAAGTATTTACAAGGGCCAGTGAGGAAGGTGCAGGGAATTAAAAGTAAAATATGTAAGCATTTATGTATGTAAGTATATATGTAAGTATATATATTTATTTATGTATATTATATATGTATACATCATATATTGCATATATATTATATTACATATATATTACATATATTATATATGTGTATATACATTTATATATGTAAGTTAAAAAAAAGTAAAAGTAAAAAAAAGCACCTTTGTTACAAATGGAAATAATATGAAATATCTGATCATCCCAGTATGAACTACAATACTAAACAAATTATCTTTGGAGTAGCTCCTAAAGTTTCTCTGGTGCCAACAATCTCCTACCTCTACAAACCATAATTCAGTAAAAATCATTGCAACTTGGTGCCTTGACTTTATCTGTAATTAGTCACCCACATCAGGTGGCAGTCAACCAACCAATCAATCAATCAATGTTTATGAAGCTCTTACCATGTTAGGCACTGAGCTAAGTGCTGAAGCAGAGTCTCTGGTTTCCATTGTAACTGAGCTGTTCAAATGTTCTGCTGCTTGCAGGAAGCCCCAGATGCCAATTATTCCTCATCTATTACAAGCACCATATCTACTTTCTCCACAGTAATGAATGGGCTATTGAGATTGCATTCTCTGGGAGGAGAAGGGGAAGGGATACCAGTTAAACTCTGAAAAGACTGGAGCTTTACCTACCCTAAAGAATACTGAAGGAAAGAGGGATCTTTGATGGGGAAATTGTAATTGTATCTTTGATTATTAGTGACAAAAATACATGATAATCTTCAAAAGAGAAGCATGCCAGTAACCAACACATTTTCTTTAACAGAATGCCACATCTTGCTCAGATTTTGGTTGCACAGAAGAAGTTAAGATTTAAAAGAATCAACAGTACCAGTTTGGTGATGGCCCAAAAAGCACCAAAATGAGGGGCTATTTTGTGACTGACAGATACATACAGGGTATCTCAAAAGTCTTGGTGCAGCCTTAAGGTCAGCTTCAAGAACACACTGTATAATCAATCTGACAGCTATTTAGGAGGGGAGCAGCCTCAGAGGCTACATTCATTTTATCCCAAGGATCTCCTCATTGAATCAGTCACTATGACACCTGAACTTCTTTCCCCTTGCCTGGCTTAGTTTCTTCCAGTATGCTCCTTGATAACCAAGTATGAGAGCATATATCCTCAGTTCATATGTAGGTCCAGGGAATAATGAGCCATATCACCAAGAAGAGTTAGGCCTGTGGTAACCCAGAGATACTGAAGCTGAGTATGCCATTCACACAAACCAAGGGTCTGGGAAAGACTGGGATCAGAGCAGGAGAGACACCTGCCAGAGCATGGGACAACATGGTTTGATGTTGTCAGATGCCTTCAATGAGGATGAAAATGGCATAAGGTCAGTTATGACACTTTTTTAACTTATTTAACTTCAAAAGGCTATAAGCCAATGCCAGTGTCAAGGGAGAGTTGTTGCATGACTTTGTTCACAGATGATTGGGCACTCAATGAAGCCTCTGAAGCTTAAATGCCATAGAATATGGATTAATTCCCTGCCACTTGAGCTAAATTTGGTCTGACAACACCAAGAAAACAAAGGTTCTCCACCAGTAAGCACCACACCATCCAAATATAAAACCATTGGTTACAAAAGACGAAGAAATTTTGAATGTTGTGGATAAGTTCATATACCGTGGTTCTTACTTTGAAAAAAAAAGTATTGTCATTTTCATTTCAGGTGTAAGAACTCTCTCTCAATCAATGTATAGATTATAGCCTTCTAGGACTCAACAGTTAAGTATGAAAAGTAGGATCATAAAGTTGGTAGAATTTGAACCTAGGTATTCTTGACTCCCAGCCAAGGACTCCATCCACAATACTATATCTTTAATGAGGTGATAATGAAAAAAAAAAAAGCTTAGACCAGCACCAACATCACTTGACTCCTATTCTGAGCAACTTTGAGTTACAACACAAAAGTTCTAAGTAATGCCATGCCCTTACCATGTGAATTACTTGAAATTCTGTGATAACACTAGCTGTCATACCATGCTGGACTTAAATTAGATGCCTGTGGACACTGAAGTATAGTGGATGCACTAAGTGCTTCCATGTTACATGTATATTAGTGGTAATCCCATAAGAGTTTGCTGTCTAGACAGTTGCAAGGAAATTGTATTGATTCACACCAGATGAAAGATTGATAATGGCCTTTTTAGTTCTGAACATCTACAGGAAATCCTATGCAAGAATCCATAGGATGGGAATGGTCTCATAGCATCCTATGGAATGAATAAATGAACAAATGAATGAAAAAGCATTTCTTAAA
The DNA here is from genome assembly GCA_028627135.1 of Pseudochirops cupreus. Classification (NCBI taxonomy): domain Eukaryota; kingdom Metazoa; phylum Chordata; class Mammalia; order Diprotodontia; family Pseudocheiridae; genus Pseudochirops; species Pseudochirops cupreus. The sequence continues at coordinate 344,772,191 of CM053583.1, read as the reverse complement.
TGTTTACTATGTGCCAAGCATAGTACTAAGCACTGGAGATGGGTATATGAATACAAAAGTATAGATAGATCATTCCCTCAAGGAGCTAACACATTCTGATGGGGTAAGGCAACAATATAGGGAAATGACCTGACAGAAGTATTTTGATTCAGAAGGTTAGTAGAGCTATAAGGAAATAGATTGACACACCCTTTCTAGGGGCAATGGAAGTGATGATTTAATGATGGGTCCAGAATTAGAAAGCTGATAGTGGCATGATTGGAAAGAGATGTAGCAAGGTGACTAAGAAGAAAGTGATGGGGGAGTAGAGTAAAGCATGGCTGGGGTTAGCCTAAATGCATAGCAGCATCCAAGGTACTCACTAGTATAGAAAGGGAGAAAAGGTCTCTTTAACCACATATTTCCTAATTTGTGTTCTAGAGTCCTTGGTTTAAATAAATTGTACATTCTAACAAGAGGACATACATGACACATTTACAAAATGGTGGCTGGGAGCCTACCTAAGGGCTGCCTGCAAACATGATATCACAGCTATGAGGGAGCAAGTGAGTAAAAGAAAGAGGGGCAGCACTGCCTCCATTGTGTAGGAGCCATTGTTCCTGGGTTTTAGTCTATAACCTATAATATTTTTGTAACAATGGCCCTCAAAGTCGAGAACCTATACTCAATTAGCCAACCAACCAACACTTCCTCATTTTTCAAGACACAATTACTAGAACTATGATTACTATTAAATATTTATAGTGCAAAATACTATGACTGTGCTTCTAGCATATTTGCTACCATTGTGTCCTTTTAACATGACTACAGTGGTACTCCAAAATGAGTTCAGAGAGGACCTATATTCTCAACAACATGAGGCCTTTCATCTATTAAGACTCAGTGACAGTGATTGCTACTGCTGCTACTTTTACTGCTAGGAAAGAAAAAGAACAAGCATTTATATAGCTCAAACTCATGTGCCAGGCACTGTGCTAAGTGCTTTACAAATTTCATTTGATCCCTGCAACAACCCTGTGATGTAAGTGCTGGTATTATCCCCATTTTAGAGTTGAGAAAACTAAGGCAAATAGAGGTTAAGTGATTTGCCTAGGGTCACATAGCTAGTAAGTGACTGAGATCAGTTTGAACTCAGGTCTTTTTCTAACTTTCTAATTTCAGAATTCTCTATTTACTGTGCCATCACCATTACCATTACCATGTTATTCTTAAATAGTTATCTGTTGTACCTAAAGTGATGTGTGTGTGCATACACACACACCCATTATGTATATATACATGTGATGTATGTGTGCATATATACAATACAATACATATATACAATACAATGCTATATATATGTTATATACATATACATACCATGCATGTATATATAACACACACATATGCATGCATGTGTTTGTGTATGTATTATTTGAAATAGTCAGATACAGTGGAAAGGAGAACTAGACTCCTAGTTAGGAGATTTGATTTGGACACTTGTTCAGATGTTCTAGAATCACAGAACCACTGTGGCGTTAGGTAAGTTCTCTGTATTGATCTACTTTAATGTGTACCAGAAAAAGAATCCCCATTGTAATATACTTCACTTACAGTCACCCAGGCTTAGCTTGAAGACCTCCAGACCTCTTGAAACATCCTATAGTACCCTTGGACGATTCCAATAGTTAGGATTTTTTTTCCCCTTGTAGTCAAAGCAATGTATAGAAAGAGTAGGGGATTTGTAGTCAGAGGACTTGGGTTCAAATCTCAGTTTTGGCACTTACTGCCTATGAGACACTGGGGAGGAGGCACAGCCAAGATGGCAGAGCAAAAGCAGGAACTTGCTTGAGATCTCCCCCAAACCCCTCCAAATACCTGTAAAAATGACTCTAAACAAATTCTAGAGCTGCAGAACCCACAGAATTATGGAATGAAACAGATCTCCATACCAAGAAACAGGAAGGTTCTATCACACTGGCATAGGAGAGGAACACAGTCCAGCGTGGGCTGCACTGGCATAGATGGGCCAGAGCAGGCCTCAGGGGCCTGAATCACTGGCAGCTGTGGCTATTTCTAGACTTTTCAATCCACAAATGCCAAAGACAGCACAGAAGGTCAGTGGGAAAACTCTGTCAGACCTGGGTGAGAGAGGAGCACAGTCTGGCCCTAGACCAATGGCAGAGGAGGTGGTGGCAGTGGTGGTAGCAGCAGCAACAGCAGCAGTGGCAGAAGCTGCTTCCAGGGATCCTGGCCCACAGAAGGTGTGGGGATTGAGTAGCTTATCAGATGGTGATTTCAGTCATCTCTTTGCTGGTGCTGGGGCAGGATTCTCTTGCTTTGCCCTACATAGATCTGGTCACACTCCTGGGTGGCAGTCCTGGGATGAAGAGGAATGCTGGTGTGGTGGAGTTTATGATGCAGTGGAGAGGGCATCCTTCTCACAATTCCAAGACAGAAAAGAGTGTGAGCATTCACAGACCAGAGCACAGGCCAAGAGAGGAGTAAATACCTCTCCTTTGGACATACTGCTTTAGAGGAGTTGAAAATTTACAGGTCCCTAGAAGTATCTCTGAAAACAGCTGCACAAAACCTCTGAAGTTTGGGACGGTACACCACCCTTCCCCCACTGGAAGCTGAGTCCTACCTTGACAAAGAGTTAGAAAGACAAGCATTTGGCTAGGAAAATGAACAGATGGTGTAAAAAACAAAAACAAAAAAAAAACCTCAGACTACAGAATCTTACTTTGGTGACAAAGAAGATCAAAACATACAACCAGAAGACAACAAAGTCAAAGTTCCTACATCTAAAGCCTCCAAGAAAAATGTGAATTGGTAACAGGCCATGGACAAGCTCAAAAAGGATTTTGAAAACCAAGTAAGAGAAGTAAAAGAAAAATTGAGAAGAGAAATGAGAGTGATACAAAAAAAATCATGAAAAATGAGACACTAGGCAAATCATTTAACTTCTCCATTTTTTATGGTTTTTTTTTAATCTGTAAGTGAGAAGGATTGAAATATTTGAATTTTACAATCATTTCTTTTTTTTGTAGGGCAATTGGGGGTTAAGTGACTTGCCCAAGGTCACATGGCTAGTTTTTGTGTTAAGTGTCTGAGGCTGGATTTGAACTCAGGTCCTCCTGACTCCAGGGCCAGTGCTCTATTCACTGTGCCACCTAGCTGCCCCCCCTTTACAGTCATTTCTAACCTAAATTTATGATTATGAGTCTAAATTTTCTTTCTTGAAACTTCTAGTCATTCCTCTTAGATTTACCATCTGGGCAAAATAAAATAGACTTAATCTTTGTTTTTCATAATAGCCTTTCAAATTTTTAAAGCAGCTATCATCTTCTTACTCTCTCCTCAATTCTTCTTCTCCTGACTAAAAAGCCTTAATTATATGGTCATAGGTAACTTACTTAACATCTTAAATATTCATTTTCTTCATATGTAAGATAAGGATACCCATCCTACCTACTTCATAGGATTAATGTAAGAAAAAATGTTTTGTAAACCTTAAAGTGCGACATAACTTTAACTTATAAAAAAACAGCATAAAAAACCTTCAACTAATGACCCAGAGAAGGAGCTCTCAAGAACTGTGAGGACTCATTCTATTCAGATACAGCTTACCTCTCACCACATCCCCCAAGGGATCAATGTATTTCCCTACCTCCCTCAAGAGCAAACACAAGAAATGGCATTCTTATTTTCAAGCAATAGGAGATAATGTGTAGAGAAACTAAAATGAACGAAGAGAGGAATACAACATCTAAAACAGGAGCAAGAAGAGAAAAATGGATTGTCTGTGTCTTAAACCTAATACCACGTTGTCATAGCTACTTCATTTTTTTTTGTTAACAAGCATTTATTTTCATTCCCTCCCACATCTAATTCCCCCCTCGCCCCTCTGAACAAAAAAGAAAAAGAAAACCCTTGAAACCAATGTGAATAGTCAAGCAAAACAAATTCCCACATTGACCATTATAATGCCTACTTATTAACATGGACACTCAGTCATACAAAGCTTCAATTTTGCGACAGTTAATGTTGAAATGTCAACATCTTTTGCTTGTACAGAATATTCCTCATTCTCCATTTTTTCAAATTAGACTTTAAAGTGTTTTTAAGGCTGAATGTCACTAAAAAATATCTAAGTATACACCACAGGACCCTATGTAATGTTTTCCTCTATAATGATGCAAATTATTTTTATTCCTATAAATAGCTCTCCCAAATGCACATACACAGAGCCTGCTAGCAGCAAAGGGAATTCTGTGAATCAGCAGAAGGCTGTAAGAATATGGGGCAAATTTCTGTAAGCACATTCAACTTTCATGATAAAAGTCTAACACAGAGGCACCATATGGTACATACCCACTCTCTGAGGTTTAGTGTTAGATGATAGTTGAGAAGATTTCTAAGTTATACACTTTCAATGATTTCTACTCTCTTTTTTAAAATAAATAAACAAATACAACATTCCATCATGGAATCAATTTTTAGGCTAACAGATATAGTAGAATTCAAATAATATGATTGAAAAAGTCCTTTCACCACTATCAGATTCACATTCAACCTCTGCTAGGGCACAAATTAAATTCTGCATACCAGTTAGTATAGCAGACTAACTTGTGGTCCTTTTTCCCTCAGCGAGCCAGAAGTGGGGGAGGCACCCAGCAACTTCCTGAGAGCTCTGGCAGCTGGGAGGACCCCAGCGATTTGAGACAGAGCTTTCCCCTCTGGAAACAGAGCTCCACAGAGATTAAAAAAAAAATCACAGACTGATCAACCACAAATAAGAATAAGTGTAAGAAGCAAAGTAAGAACAGCAACCAAACCCTAAATTCCTTCTTTGCAGAAAAGAAGGACCAAGGCAGAGAGCTGCAGGAGGACAGCACAGCCAGAGCTCCCCCATGAAAAGCTTCCAATAAACATGAAGATTGCCTTAAAGCTAGAGATCAGCTGAAGAAGGATTTTGAAAACCAAATGAGAGAAGTGGAAGAAAAATTGGGAAGAGAAATAAGAATGTTGCAAGAAAATCATGAAAAGAGAGTCAGCAATCTGACTGAAGAAATTAACACCCTAAAAAATAGATTAACTCAAATGACAAAAGAGGCCC
>CM053583.1:344757533-344766590 GCA_028627135.1 Pseudochirops cupreus | reverse complement strand
ATATGTACGATGTGTCTGTGATTGTGTACAGGTTTTGCCTGGTTCTGCTCTTCTCACTTAGCATCAGTCCGTATAAGCCTCTCCAGGTAATTATGAAGTCCATCTCCTTCCCATTTCTTATAGCTCAATAGTATTCCATTACTAGAATTTTAAATTCTTAGTGCTCGATGGTATCCAATCCAAGTTAGTGAAGCAGATAGAGCACCAGGAGTGGAACCAGCAAGAGCTGTGTTCAAATATAGCCCCAGACATAGACTAGTTGTGTGACCCTGGGCCAATCATTCATCACTTCCATGCATTCCTGATGAAAAGACCAGAGCTGGGTAGAAAATCTGACTTTCAAATATAAGATGTAAAAGAAGTATCAAAAGATAATCAGGGAAGAGAAATGATAAGGGGTTTAATAAGGTTAAATTGTTTATATTCCTACATGGGAAAATAATATTTATAACTTCTAAAAATTTCTCATTATTAGAGCAGTTAAAAGTAGTATAAATAGATTGAAAGCAGAGGTATGGGTTGAATGTGATGGCATGGTTATCTAAAAATATAACATTAAGGAATGAGATAGAAGAATGCACTGGGAGAGGTGGAAAAGGAAAGGTAGAATAGGATAAATTATCTGACATAAGAAAGACTTGAAAGAAATTTTACAGCAGAGGGGGAAATGAGGAAAGAGAGGAGGAGAGCATATGAACCTCACTCATCAGAACTGACTCAAAGAGGGAATAAGATACATAGTCATTTGGGCATAGAAATCTATCTTATCAATACAGGAAACCAGGAAGGAAGGGGATAAGAGAAGGGGGGAACTGATAGAAGGGAGAGCAGTTTGTGGTAGGTAAAAGTCAGAAGCAAAACACTTTTCAGAATGGATAGGGCCAAAGAGGAGAAGGAGAGGGAGAGAGAGAGAAAGAGAGAGAGAGAGAAGGAGGAAGGGAGGGAGAGAGACATGCGTGTGTGTGTGTGTGTGTGTGTGTGCATGTGTGTGTGTGTGTGAGAGAGAGAGAGACAGAGAAAGAGAGAGAGAGAGAGAGAGAGAGAGAGAGAGAGAGAGAGAGAGAGAGAGAGAAGGATAAACAAGGAGAAAATAGGATGAAAATAGGAAGATAGTTGGAAATCATTACTATTAAAAATGATAATGAGTTTCCCTGATAAAGATTTCATTTCTCAAGCATATAGAAAGCTGAGTCAAATATATAGGAATAAGAGCCATTCCTCAACTGATAAATGGTCAAAGGATATTAATAGGCAGTTTTCAGACGAAGTAACCAAAATTATCTATAGTTGTATTAAAAAGGCTCTAAATCACTACTGATGAGAGAAATGCAAATTAAAACAAGTCTGAGCTACTACCTCAAACCTGTCAGATGGACTAACATGACAGAAAAAGAAAATGACAAATGTTGGAGGGGATATGGAGAAATTAAAACACTAATGGTGAAGTTGTATGCTGATTCACTCATTCTGGAGAGCAAATTGGAACTATGTCCAAAGGGCTATAAAATCATGCATACCCTTTGACAAAACAACAACACTATCATGTCTATATCCCAAATAAATAAAATACTAAAAGGAAATAAGCCTATGCGTAAAAAAATATTTATAGCAACTCTTTTAGTGGTGGCAGAGAATGGGAATTTGAGAGAATGTCCATCAACTGAGTAATGGTTGAACAAGTTGTTGTATATGATTGTAATGGAATACTATTGAGCTTCAAGAAATGATGAGCAGATGCTCTCAGAAAAACTTGGAAAGACTTACATAAACTGATGCAAAGTGAAACGAGCAGATCCAGGAGAACATTGTGAGCACTAACAGCAAAATTGTATGATGATCTACTATAAATAACTTTGCTATTCTCAGCAATACAATGATTAAGGCAATTCTACAGCACTTATAATGAAAAGTACTGTCCATCTCCAGACAAGGAACTGCTAAAGCCTGAATGCAGATCAAAGATACTTTTTCTTTATTTTTCTTTTTGTATGTGTTTTACTTCGCAAAATGACTTACATGGAAATTGCCTGCCTCATCAATGAGGGGGATTAGAGGGAAGGAAAGAATTTGGAACCCCAAAATTTTTTAAAAGGTTAAAATTTCTTTTACTTCTAAGTGGGAAAATAAAATATTAAATAGGAAAAAAATTTAAAAATAAAAATTTTCCAGTTTTCTGCTTTCCTTATAATTTTGGCTCCATTGGTTTTGTTTGTGCAAAACTTTTTAATTTTCTATAATCAAAATTATCTGTTTTACATTTTGTAATGCTCTCTATATCTTCTTGGATCCTAAATTCTTCTCTTATCTATAAATCTTACAGATAAACTTTTCCAGGCTCTCTTAATTTGCTTGTGGTATCACCCATTTTGTGTAAATCATGTACCCATTTTGACCTAATCTTGGTACAGTGTTAGATGATGGTCTGTACTTTGTTTCTGCTGTGTTGCTTTCCAGTTTTCCCAGAGGCTTTTGTGAAATAATGAGTTTTGTTCCAAAAGCTTGGATCTTTGGGTTTATCAAATACTAGATTACTATTGTGACTTACTATAGTGTATTTTGAACTTAATCTATCCCTCTGATCCACCACTCTATTTCTCAGCCAGTACTAGATTGCTTTGATAATTACTGCTTAATAATAGTTTGAGATTAATTTTCATTGATGCCCTTGATATTCTTGAGCTTTTATTTTTCCAGATGGACTTAATTTTTTTCTGGCTCCATAAAACAATTTTTGATAGTTTGGTATGGCACTGAATAGAATAGTTTAGATAGAATCATAATTTTTATTATATTGACTCGGTCTACCTATGAGCAATTAATGTTTTTTTCCAATTGTTTAAATCTGACTTTAATTTTGTGAAAAGTGTTTTATAGTTCTGTTCACATACTTCCCATGTTTGTCTTGTCAGGCAGACTCCCAAGTATTTTATATCATCTAAGATAATCTTAATTTGTGGTTTTCTAAGTCAATATGAAGCAGGTTTTGACACCACTGGTATAGACCATGTGTACAGCAGGTATTTAGAAAAGCAGAGACTGTAAAAGATGGGAAGGAGGTTTTGAATTTGGAAAGGTGAGGTTAAAGAATAGGGATGGCGTTGGGTCCCATCAGGGATGAATAAGCAGAGAATGTATTTTGGGAAGTAGTGGAAAAGATATTTGGGTAGAAAACATCCTACCAGATTGTTGGAAAACCATGTCTAGGATTGTTAGGCTAATTATAAAAGGTTTGGAGGTCACAGTGCACATGCCTGATCCGTTTCCATGTGGGAGAGTCCCTTCCACTTTGACTAGCTCTTTTTCCAGATTCTTAAATTCCTTTGTAACCATTATTCATTTGGTCCCTTATTTTATTTTCCCAAAATTATGTATCACCGTTGGGAGAAAAAGTCCTTAGGGTAGGTTGAAATTCATTCCTACTACTTTATATCTTCTATCATGGACTTATACATTATATCTTGGAACTAGTGGTCTTTTTCTAGAGTTCATCAAGTTTTTGGTAACTTTCATTAGGGTCTATTAACTTTCATCTTGCTTTTCTCTTTGCATGACCTGAGATCTGACAGGTGCTGTCTGAAGTTTTTTACTAGGCACTATTTAATCCTACCACATGCACCTACCACGAATGAATCCATGGAAATGGAACTAGATTCTTTGTAAATTGAGTGTCCTCCATTGCCTTTCCTCTCACACCTTCAGATCTCCACATCTGAAGTTGATATTCTAAGGTGCTTTTCTCCTAAATCACAAATGTATTTAGGTCAAAGAAGCCCCCTTGATATCTAGAGTCCCTTTGTCTTTAAAGGTTGAAAGACTGAAGCTTTGATAGATTTTTCTCGATAAAAATCTACCTTTAGAAAAGGTGTAGCTCTTGGTAATCCCTTTTTGCCATCATGCTATTTTTAACTTTTGTTGCCTTTATAACAACCTGCCTACTTTTATTTTCTCCCCCACTCCTAGCACTTGTCAGTGGGCTTTGAACAAGGAGGGCCTGCCATGGGAAATATAGATAAATCATCCAGATCAGTGAATCTATAGCATTGCCACTGGGGCTACTTTCCCAATTCCTATTCAAATTGGTGGGCTCAGTCTTCAAATTGCAACTGAGTCCTTTTCTCTTTACAATTCTAGAGAAAATCCTGAGGGGAGGGGATTTCTAGTAGTCTTGCTCTCAAGATCACAATAGTGTGCTTTGCAGTAATTATCATCTGCCAGTAGCTTCAATTAACTTTTAGAAGAGGGAATTTATTGAAAAGGTATTTCAAGAATAGTAGCTACTATGAAATTTCCAACCAAACTGGGAACCAACGACCTCCTGAACACAAGAGCGATCTCTGGAGAATGGGCTCAAATTTAAGAATACAAAGGTAATTGTACTCTTAGAAACTGTTCTTCCTTTCTCCCTCCCTTCTGTGTGGGTGCAAATTGCTCCAAGAGGGTCTCTTCTGACTTTGCTTTCCATTTCCTTGGTCTCTACCTGCAAATCCAGTGTGATATGTGGAATAAGGAGGCAGTGTGTTATACTGTAGATAGGTGAAGTATATGTAGGTCAAGTGTTATAGTGTATATAGGTCAAAAAGACCTGAGTCCAAATTACACTTCTAATACTTAACTGGTTTTGTGACTACAGGCACGTTGCTTAATATCTCTGTATCTCAGTTTCCTTTTTGGTAAATTAGAGATAGTAATTTACTTCATAGGGTTGTTATGAGGCTCAAATGAGATAGTATGTGAGATGTATTATAAAATGTCAGTTATTATTCAAAAGAATTAGAGCAGAAAAGGACCTTGAAGGTCACCAGCTTTAACCTCTCACTTTACAGATGAGGAAAATTAACTTTCCTGGGGAAGGGTAACAATTTTCCCAAAGTCATACAGCTAGCAAGTAGCAAAGTCAGAATTTGAATCCATACATGTCAGTTTTAGGTGGTGAGGGAATATATGCAAGTTTGTGTGGTCAGTTGAGTTGGGGTCCTGCTTCAGATACACTTAAAATCGTTTTGGTGCTTTTTTATGACAGTACTCAATACATTATTTGCATAACAATGCAATGCTGAGTTTTTCTTCTTTTTTTCCTATCTCTAAATTCAAGCTTACTGTCATTTCCCCCCCTTTCCTCAATGGTTATTGTCTTTGAAAATATTCTACGCTACATCCAATTTTTGGTTCCCTGAAAAGATAGTGGCATATATTTGATTTCAATTTATTATTCTAGTCAAAATTTGAAAGTGTGTAAGGTCTACATGCAGTCAAGGTCACGATCATTCAACACAATACCCCATCCATGATCACATGTAACCTGCTTTCCAAGTCCTTATCCAGTGTAACAGTAGGATTCATCCTGTTTCTCTGACTTGGCCCCCATTTATTTGCCATACTTCTTCTAACCCTCCCCTACAATGTTCTATGTCATTCAGAATCCTCTGTGTCAAAAGACCATTGCTGTAATGAGGAGTTTAGGTAATTTAAATAAGAGGATAATAAAATAAGAAAAGGCATATGTATTACAGAGGTGCAGTATGTCACTCAGCAGGTCCAACATCTCAAAGGTATCAACCTCATTTAGGTTGATGTACATTTCCCCAAGCCACAGCTCCACCAACTGAATTCTGGGTTATGGAACTAGAAAAATCAAAGTCTGGTCATATACATCCAGATTCCTAGTTGCACCACAGAGCAGAGGGAGACACAGCCCAATCTCACATGAGATACAATTGCTTCAAGTCTATCTTCCATTGCCTTCTTTGAATCCCAGCACTTAGCATACTCCTGGACGCATAGTACTTACTTAAGAAACATTGTTGACTTGATTCACTTTCTCCCTCAACACCTCGAAGTGTCTTTTCAGGGTACTTGCCTCTGTGACTCAAGTACTTCATAGTGTCATAGCATCAGATATTTAGAGCTTGAAGGGATACTTAGATCTCAAGGGCCATTAGTCCTTGAAGTCTCACACTCATTGGGAAGACAAGTAATTAAAAACTACAAAGCTATTGTGAACCCAGGTCCTTCCTCAGGCTCCAAATCCAGTAATTATCTCAAACTGCCTACAGGACATGACTTCATATTTCACTAGTTTCTCAAACTTAATTTGTTACAAATTAAGCTCATACCTTTTCTTGAGGACTGCTCCTTTATCTAACTTTGTTGTTAGATTTTTCTTTGTTGTTAGTCTTTGGTATTATTATTCGCTCATGTTTGAAACTTTGGTGCCACATTTGACTTTTCTTTCTCCCTCACCTCTCATATACAATTAGTTACCAAGATCTGTAAAGTCTATTTGTACAATAAGTCTCTCGTCTGTCCTCTCCTGGTTCAACTTCTACTATTTATTATATTATATTCTACTTATATTCTCTCCCTATTCCAATTCATCCTTCACTCTGACACCAGATTAATCTTTATTATGTAGAGATGTGGTTATATCCCTTCTTTGCTCAAAACTCTACAATCATTCTATATTGTTTGTGAAGTATGGAGTTCGAACTTATTGTTTTGATTTGGCATTTAAGCTCCTCAACTGTCTCTAGTAGCATCATATCTTTCTAGACTTTTTGCATACTTCTCACCTTCATACCACTGTAGACTAGTCAAACTTAACAATTCATGCTCCTTGTACTTTTCCACCTTCTTGCTATTTCTTACACTGTTTATTTTTTCATTCCTGAAATATCCCCTTCTTAATCCCAGTCTGCTGAATTTTTATCCACCTTTTAAAATCCAACCCAAATAACACCTCTTCTGTGAAGGCTCTTTGCCTAATGCTCATGTGCATGAGGAAGATTGCCCCTCCTCTATCCTCACAGATCACTTTGTTTATATCACTCTTATGTACTCAGCATGTATTTTTGCGCATTGTAATTATTTTTCTAAGCATCACATCCTCTTACTAGACTGTGGGCTCCATGACAGTAGTTACTGCTTACTAAGCTCCCTTCTTGTTCTGAGTCTGTGATGCTATGATTTAAATTTTGTCCTTCCTAGTGCTTAGCATAGAGTAGGTGATTGGCAAACATTGATTTAGTTCAATTAAACTGAACTGAAATTGGAATTATTCAAGATAGGATAGAGTTAATTTAGAGTTATCTCAGGAGGATTTTTATATTGGAAGTCTCCATGTTAAGCATCTTCCTGTCACAGGTAAAAAACCATATAAAAGGCATCAGGTAGTGTAAAAATACTTGCATTTTAAGTAGTTATATACATAGAATATACTCAGAAATTATATTAACTGTAGTTCTAGAAAATCACAATTGCTTTCTAGATCTCTTAAGAAGAAACAAATATAAAGCTTATAATTGGGAAGAAACTGTAGCCTAAATCCCTCGTAGGCATGGCCAGTCCTCTTCCTCCTCTAGAAAATCTTCAGTTTATCTATAAAATGTAGATAATAATAGCACTTACCTCCCAGGGTTATTATGAAGTTCTAATGAGGTAATATATGTAAAGCACTTTGTATACCTTAAAGCTCTCTGGAAATAGTACTCATTATTTTATAAGTATTATTATCTTGCTTGCCTATTGTAAAAATCCATAGTTGTTTGTATTACACGCACACACGCACACACATACACACACACACACACACACACACACACACACACACACACACACACACACACACACACCCTATGTTGATGTAGGCTGATAGACCTTAAAGTGTGGTTTAAGATAATATTGGCCTCTGTCTAAAGAGATAGATAAGCCATTAAAACTATGCAGGAGTACACTATGCCTTTGTAATGTATTCATCCCAAGAGACAACATAGTAAGGCAATCAATTTTGCCATTCAATGTTTTATTCTATTAGTTTTAAAAGCATATGCTTATCTAACTCCTTTTGCCTTAAGAAAACACAAAAGGAAAAGGTGATCCGTAGGAAGTGAAAAATAGATATTATTGACATTCATAGGATGCCTGGCTCTGCAAATCAGATAACTATGAGTAATAGTCACAGTTCTTAGAGGGAGCTGTTTCCAACACTGTTCTAAGACAGAATGAAAGGTAGGAGAAAGGGAGACAGGATATAGAAACTGGAGTAGTAGGGGAAGTATGAAGAAGAACAGAGAGTGTGCACCCAAGTGTAGAAAGTAGTCTGTCTGAATGTTAACTTTCATACTCATTAAAATATAAAATGAACACTCAACAACAACTAAACTGTTTCCTGAATTACCACTTTGAAATAAAGTACTGGAAATGCAAAGAAGTAGAGAAATATAGATGAAGACTGAGGGTAAAAGGACTAGGGATCTCTTCCCAGATCTACCACTGATGTAACTGGAGATCACTTGCTGATTCTTGTTTCAATTTCTCATCAAGGGAAATAGGATAATAACACCTACCATGCATCTGCCTTAGAGGGATGGTATTAATGAGATGATGTTTTTGAAAAACTGTGGCCTCCCTAGAGGAAAGGAGCTATGTTAGGTGAGAAAGGAGGTACTTGGTACAGTGACTAGAATGCTGGATTTAGAGTCAGAAAAGCCCGAGGTCAAAATCTAACCCCAACACTGGCCCTGGGCAAGTCACCTAAATTCTCAGCTTTAGTTTCCTTATCTGTCAAAGGGGGTTAATGATAGAATTTACCTTTCAGGATTGCTGAGAGGATTAAATATGATAATATTCATAAAAGCACTTTGCAAACCTTAAAGGGTTATATAAGTGCCATTATTGTAGTCGTCTTCCTCCTCCTCATCACCATCATCATCATCATCATCGTCGTCATCATCCTGGCTGACCTCTTCCCCTTTAATCCCTCTTCTTTCACTTTTACCCCATCCTGTCCTGTGTACTTTAACTCTACGAGGCAAGGAGCTTGGAGACAGGCTTTTGGTGATCCCTTTTAAAAAGAGCATAGCATACAGAAACAAGGAAGCTAAGAAAACCTTTATAGGGAAGCACTATGAGAAAGAACCCAGAACACAGCTCCTCTGAAGAGAAGATAGGGACATTCACTGAAGCCTGACTCTAAATCACTGAGTGGAAGGCCCCATGCAAAGTGTTTTTTGTATGTTGAATGTGATCCTTAGTGGTGGGGAGAAGGGGGGAGAGAGTCCT
>CM053583.1:344725033-344752533 GCA_028627135.1 Pseudochirops cupreus | reverse complement strand
AAAGCTTGGAAGGATAGAGACCTGTGAGGAGACCGTGGGTGAAGGATCACAAGTCAGGTAGTTTTTTTACTCACAGGTGATCAGGTCTATAATTTCCCAGTCCTTCCGTCCCATATATGGTGGCATAGGTAGCTAGTGAAATGTGGACCTAATGGAGAGCTCAGAGCTCAGGATTTCTTTCTTACATCTGATTGTTGTTGCTGGGACCAAGCAGGAGAGGGACCTTACAGGCTGTCAATAAGTCAGTGGCTAGATTGCAACTGTCCTATTGTCTACTTACAGTGCGTTTGCATCAGCTATGATAGTAGAATAAATACATTTAAACTCTCTCATCTCAAAACTCAGTATGCTAGGTGAGTACATGGCAAGGACATTAAGAAAATAAGGTAAAGAAAAGCTACTAGATCTTGCAAGAAAGAAATCTGTGCTTGAGAAGGAATATTTCAAAGGCATCCAATGGCTGATTTTCAAGATTCAGGAAGGGAGATGGAGTCTGAATGCAGACTGAAGCATACTTTTTTAACTTCGTATTTCTTAATTGATTGTTTTTTTCCGGTCTGTGTTTTCTTTTGCAACATGACTAATGTGCAAATATGTTTTGTATGATTGTACATGTATAACCTATGTCAAATTGCTTGACTTCTCATTTAGGGATGAGGCAAAGGAGAGAGAGAATTAGAAACTCAGAGTTTTAAGAAATAAGTGTTTAAAATTGTTTTAATATGTAATTGGGCAGGAGAGAAATAAAATAGTAAATAATTCAGAAAAAAAAGATTTAGTAAAGGAGGGATCCAAAAGAAAGGAAAAAAAAATCACAGAAAATTACTGTATCCTCTCCTCCCCCAAGAAACAGAGAGAAATAAGCTACTTTAAACCTATATATCTATTTTCTCATATTCACAAAATCTTTGAGAATGGTTAATATTTGCACAAAGGTAGGCTTTCACAAATGATTTTTACAGCACATAGTTGCTGGGAAAGTATAATAGTTAGTATAAGAACCCACTGTATCATTTATCAATTTAAATTTTTTTCCTGAGTAAAAAGTAAACTCAATTATGCAGGATATTATCAAACAAGATGTTTCCCCTGTGTACAACAAAGTTATATGAGATAATAACAGATGTGATGATGGAGGAGATTCAACAGATGATGATTCAAGAGGCAATGATGACCTGCTGTGCGTTGACATAAAACATACAGAGATGTGTACTCACTAAAGTGAATACTTCATTTGGGCACTTTCCAAATATAAAAGCACCCTGTTGATGTTGATGCTTTGCAAATCACCCTACTCATAGTATTAATCAGATCCAGTCCTTGGAATGCTATAAAGCTGCCTCTGTGAAATCCACAGTAGCACAAAAGATAACCATCCACAATGGAAAAATGAAGTGGATGAAAAAAAATATTCCTAGGTTATTCCATGGAATTAAGAAGGCAGTTATCATATTAGTCTGGGGATTCTCAACATTTTTGGACTTAGAACCCCTTTACACTATTAAAAATTATTAAGGATTCCAAAGAGCTTTTTATAAATATGAGTTATATCTATTAATATTTACCATATTAGAAATGAACATATCTTATTATCATGAAAATAATTTTGACTTTGTAGATACCCTGAAAAGGTATCGAGAACCATGGACAACATATTGAGAACTGATGCATTAGTCTATCAGGACATATGCCTTGGACAGACATAGCAGATAGCCTGTGAACTGGGCTCAGAAGTCAATAGAAGGGGATCGGGCGAGACCACATCTGAGAAACTGTTCAGGTCTTTCAATGATTCCAAGCTGCTTATAGTCACAAAAGCACATCTCTTTATTGCTACAATTCTACCAACAATACCAGATGGTTGTGAATCAAGGAATACCAATATATCAGAATAATCAAAATTACAAGTAACCCTAAGGGCAATGGAAAGATTCATTATGAGTATAAATAAGCCCTTGTATATCAACAAGGACTGGTTATGTGAGACATGGCATAAAGAACATTTCGAATATGCATGACCAGACAAGAAAGTAAAATGATCACGCAGTGAGAATGAGAAACAACAGATGGATAGACAAAGTGCCACATTAGTACTTCAAGATATTAAAAGAGCTAGAGGAAAGTCTCAATTATGGAGCTACATGGAAAAGATTCACCCAGGATAGGAAAGTGTGGAGGAATTCTACTCTGCATCTGTGGTGGGAATAGTCACATCAGTAAAACCACAGATCCATTAAAGTATCACATATTGTCTGGTTAAAATATTGGCACTAATGCCCAACTTTCACATCTATCTTAGAGTTCTCTTAAGCTTTCATTTCTATATTGGAATTTTGCTTGTGCTGAAGATAATAATAGTAGTCCAAATTTATACAATGCTTTAGGATTGGTCTAGTTCTTTGCATAGATTATCTCATCTGTGCTTTGCAACAGCCGTGAAGGATAGGTGCTATCAATATCCCCTTTGAGAGATAAGAAAACTTGGTCTGACAGAGGTTAAATAATTTGTCCAGGGTCACAAGTTAATAAAACTTTGGTCTTTTGGTTCCAAGTTAATCACTCTGACTTTAATCACTGTAGTACCTAGCAGTGGATTTTTAGAATATCTCCATATTAAACCAAATGTTGACTCCTTTCTTCTTCTGCCAAATGAGACTACAGAAGATCTCGCTGAAACATATCCTTGTTGGTTTTCTACTGAGAGAGGGGAGGAGGTTGGTACTCCTCCAAGATTTTTGGAAACATGAAAGAGCATCATTTCCCCTACTCTTGGCAGCCAACAAACCAGTCTTACCATGCTCTGTCATTCTAAACCCCAGTCATTTCTTTCTTTTCTTTTCCTTTCATGTAACCCACAGCACAGAACTTCAGACACTGATTTACCTGGAGCATTTTTTATTCTTGGGGCTTCTCAATAATCATATCCCTTGATTGAAGCACCTAGCTGGAATTTCTCCTCAAGATATCAGAATGTAATTCAGTTTTTTCCCAACCTCTCTGTCTCCAGCTTAACTTTATAGATTTTTCATATTCCTCTCCCCCATGTACTCTACCTCCAAACAAACTGGACTGCTTTCAATTCCCCATCCACAACATTTCATCTCTTGCTTTCATCCACTTTGTTCCCCATCCCTGAAATCTCCTCCTTCCTCACTTTCACCTCTTAAGAGCCCTAAATTCCTTCAAGGTTCAGCTCAGCTACAACTTCCTCTGTGAAACCTTTCTTGACGTCCCCAGTAAGTAGTGTCTTCCCCCTCTTGAAATTACTTGGTGTTTATTCTGTATTTACCTGAGGGTATGTGGCATCCATTCACCCTTCCTTCACATTACAAAAATCTCATTTTATCCTCACCATAACCTTGGGAGGTAGGTGTTAATATTACACGTTATAGATGAGGAACCTGAAGCAGACAACGGTTCAGTGAGTTGCTTGGGATCATCCAGCTACTAAGTATCCGAATCTGGATTTGAACTCATGTCTCCCTGACTCTAGGTACAATGCTCTACCCATTGGGCTACCTAATTGTCATGTAAGTTCCTTGAAGGCAAGGACTCTCTCAGCTTCAGGTGCCTCATCTATAAAATGAAGATGATAATAGCTACTGCTTTCCAGGATTGTAGTGAGGATAAACTAAGATGTTCTCATTCTACCACCATTCAGCAATTCTTAGGCCTAAGCGTGAGTTGGCTGCCACATCCTGGGCACTGAGCCTGGCAAGTTGTCTTGAAGTCTTATTTCTTAAATCTAAGCCTAAGTAGGGCAGGGGGATTGTGGTGGGCAGGGTAAGGTCTGTGTGGAGTAGCAGGTCCTCTCTCTTCTTTTCCTTAGGGAGGAAGGAGGAGGAAACAGGAGATAAGCAAGAATATAAGAGAGTATGACTCCTCAGTCTTCCCAAGTTCTCTCTCATCCAGCTTTCTCTTCCCTGTACTTTAAAAAAATCCTGTATTCTCCCCTTCATTTTCAAGTTATCATGTGGAAAAAGAATTAGGCTCCTTCAGCTTAGTTCTGAAGGAATAATAATATTAATCATAAGCAGAAGTTTATGTTTTAAATTTTTTTTATTTTTTCATAAGCAGAAGTTTAAAAGAAGTTTGTTGTAAAGTGGGAAAAAGACCTTTCTGACAGAGTCCAAAAGTGAAATGGGCCATTCAATGAGGTCAGTCAGCCAGTTGATAAGCGTTTATCAAGTGTGTAGTACATACCAAGCACTGTGCCATGTGCCAGGGATACAAAGAAAGGGGGAAAGAGTCCTAGGATCCTTCACGTGGCTTACTCTTGAATGGGAGGACAACACGGAAATAAAGAGACATATGAGGTGAACGCAGTGGGTGTGGAAGGAAACTGTGGAGAAGATGATTGTGGGAGAAGGAAAGGCTACCTCTGTCTCTATTTCTGTCTCTATCTCTGTTTCTCTCTTCCTGCCTCTCTGCCTGTCACTATTGTCACTTTCTCTCTGTCTCTCTGCCTCTCTTTGTGTCTCTCTTCTTGTCTCTCTGCCTGTGTCTATCTCTCTGCCTGTCACTCTGTCTCTGTCTCTTTCTCTCTGTCTCTTTGTCTCTGTGTCTCTGTCTGTTTCTGTCTCTGTCTTTATCTCTCTGTCTCTCTCTGCCTCTTTAACTTATGTTTCTTCCTAGGAAATGGCAAACTCGTTAATTCTATAATCTTGTTCACAGCTTGACGATTTATGGCTTTACCTGCCTTTGTAACAGCATTGTAAAGAGATGCAGCTGTCGAGCTTTTCAGAAGCAAAGGAACTGGCATTAGTGGTTTCCTTGTGTTTCCAGGAAGCCTCTTTAGAGTCTAGACCATATTAATTAATCTAAAAGAAGATTGAAGTGCTTTTAGGTGGACAGATGGAGTCCCGGACAACCCTTTGCAATCCAGTAAAACTGTGTTATGAGTTCAATTATATTTATTTTAAAGATCTGGAGGGATGAAATGGCAACAAGAATAATTGGCTGTTTTGTTAATCGGATGATAGAAGTAGCATCAGACTCCTTAATTGTGTATAATAAATCTTCCGCTTTCTGTTATGAACACTAAAAATTCTTTCCTTAAGTATTTAAGTATATTCTATTGAATTAAGTAATCTAGCATCCAGCTACCTTGGTTAATCCTTTCTTAGAAAAAGAGAGAACCATGATGAGTTGCTGGAGGTTTCTCCATAGACATGTTTGTATGCTTTAAGGATTATTCATCAGTTAACAATGGACCATGCTGTTGGTTATGGATTTAGGCAATACATTAGCATGAATCATCAACTAATTCATTTCAGGGATGTGAGTTAATTGATTAAAAGGAAATTAGAACAACTTCTCAACCCAGTAAGCCTTATAAGGAAGAATCATGTGTTGTAGTAGAAAGAACATGGAATCTGAGGTCAGAAGTCCTGAATTCATATTCTACATGACATTGGGTAAGACAGCATTTACTTCCTCTGAGGTGCTTTGAAGGGAATCATACTTCTGGTAGGAATTGTACTAGATGTGTCCTAATATCTCCCACAATTCTATAGTTCTGTGATTCTGTGATTAGAGTAAAAATTCATGGGTATGTTCATATGGTTACATTACTCACCTGTTGGCTACATTCAATGAGTTAAAAACTCCCTTTCTAATTTATAAAATGAACAGGGCTGAATTAGAACTTTCTTGAGGTCCCTTTTACCTCTAAATCTCATGGTTTGTCTCATCCCTTCTATGACAGCCTTACTGGTGTATCTTAATAATGATGAGGATATTACAAGAGCTTATCAACCCACAAGAGACCTGTAGCTTGGAATCCATAGCTTAGTACTGTACAAATAGTAGTGCCTAATTGAATTGAATCTGTAGGGGGCAAATCTTTCTGAAAAGAGGTCCAAGTTAAACATTGGTCAGAGCAGCCATCAGGTTCCATTCTCAACCTTGGGCATCTCTAGATATATTGGTTACCACATTTCTTTATGACATTTCTACTAAGATGAACTGTCAGGGTAATTCAAATTTATCATGACTAAAAACAAACTCATCTTCTCCTCTGATCTAATGCCCCCTTCTGATTTCCCTGTCTTTGTCAGTGTATTAGAATGGGAAATCTTGTGGTGAAGCTGATCCTGAAGGGTAGGGAGGGTTGGAAAGAGAGCAATTATAGCTGCTTTGCCATGAGGTGACCACAGTGCTTCTTAAGTAGGAGGTGGGGAGTAACTATGCTAAAACTGTGAAGAGAAATGGAAAAAAAACTGTCCCTGTGATGTCTTCAGTGCAGAATGGAGAGTCAAGAGGAGGCTGCCACACACATTTGGGTAAGGAAGGGAATGGATACACACACACACACACACACACACACACACACACACTCACACACAGACACAATTGAAAATGTCTGGCATAGCAAATTTTTATTTTAAGCTTTAATTTGTTCTTTAAAGTTTTCCTGCCTAGAAATAATATTTTATGAGATACAACCTGATGCAGTTGATAGAGCAATAGAATTGGAATCAGGAAAACATGAGTTCAAATCCCAGCTTCAAACAGTTATTTCTATGTGACCTTAGGCAAGTCATTTAATCTCTCTCGGTCTCAGTTTCTTTATCAGCAAAAAAGAGGATAATAATAGTACCTGACTCAGGGATGTGGAGATCAAATGCAATATATTTAAAGCACTTTGCAAAAATTAAAATGATATAGAAATGTTAGCTATTAACGACCATTATTATGGGAAGGAGGGCTATGTCAGTGCATATTGGAAAAATAATAATAATTGACATAGCACTTAATGGTTTAGAAATAGTTTATAAACTCACAAAAGTATTTTTACCATTCAATATTTTGTTTAGTTGTCACAAAATCCTGTCAGTTTTAGGGAAGGGAATATTATGCTCATTTTACAAGTGAATACAATGAAGATCAAAGATGCTTGAAGTTAGCAGTCCAAAGCTACTTGGCTACTAAGAGGCAAACCAAGGAATCACTTACTGACTTACAGACCAGTGTTCTTTCTATTGTGCTATATTTGGTTGTTCCTAGAATCAAAGGTTAATAGAAACTTTAAGAGATTGCCTAGCTACCAGTCTTCAGAATTAGAGAATCACAGCTTGGATTCCCCACAGTTGGATAAGTGAAATCAGATTGTTAGAAGAGATCTTAGAGATCATTTAGCCCATTGTACAAAACAGGAAACTGAGACCTAGAGAAATTAAGTGAAATATAATCCCCCACTACTCTACTGAATTTCCCCCTTGCTATCAAAGTCACTACCATCCCAGTCTTCCAGGTTCACAAAATACGGCATTATTTTCAATTCCTTCACTCTCATAGTCAATCACTTGCCAAATTTTATCATTTCCACTTCAACGATGTCTTTCACATCTAATCTCTTCTTACTTGTCACACAGCCACCATCTAAATTAAGGCCCTCATCAGTTTTCACCTGGACCATTTTAATAGCTTTTCCCTGCTTAAGACTTGTTGTTTTCCCATTCCAATCCACTCTCCCCTCAGTTGCTAATGATTTCTCTTAAGAATAAGCTTGGTCATGTTTCTCTCCCGCTCTATATGTTTCAGTAGCTCCCTATTGCTTCGTGGTTAAAATGTACTTTGACACTAAAAATCTTTTCCAACTAAAACTCAACCATCCTTTCCAGCCTCATGTTCCATTACTCCCTTTCTCACATTCTTCAGTCTAGGCAAAGTATCCTTCCTACTTAGCATTTCTCACACATGATATTCCATCTTCTGTTTCTGTGTCTTTAAATTGGCTATCTTCCATGTCTGGAATGCACTCCCTCATCATTGCTGCCTTTTCCATAACTTTTCTGAAGACTCACCTCAAGTACCATCTTCTTCTACATCATGATAGCCAAAAGCACTTTACATATATTACCTCATTTGATCCTCACAACAGCCTTATGCTTATGGCTATCTCCATTTTACAGCCTCAGAAACTGAGGTGGGGAGAGGTTAAGTGACTTTCCCAGTGTCACTGGTAATAAGTGTCTGAGGCTGCATTTGAATTCTGGTCTCCCTGATTCCAAGTCCATCCCTCTATCTAAGGTTCCACTTAGATTTTACAAATGCTTATTTACTTTATCTCACTTGATTCTCACAATACCCTTGTGAAGTAAAGACAGGGATATTATTTAAAGTCAATTCTTTGTGACTCCAAATATATTACTCTTTGTAATATACCATCTAGTTACTAAATGTGAAACCTTTCCAGATTCCAACAGCTCACATTTCCTCCCCAAACTACCTAATATTTATTTTGTGTCCTCTATGTGCCAATATTTGCATAGTGGTCCTCTACCCAACCAATAGAATATAAGCTCTTTGTGGAAGTTATTGGTTCATTTTTGTATTTTGTACTTGGGTACCTAGCATATTAAGAATAGTGCTTAATAAATGCTAAGTTTGATTGATTGATTGCCCTATTTCACAGGTAACAGAGCCAAGATTGTTTCTGTGTTCAGTATAACATGCTTCCTCTACCAAAATCAGGTATCACAATCACTAAATGGTATGGAAACACTTTGAGATGCCATGTTGTCTGTAAAGATGTTTACAAACAACTACCAGCTTCTGTCCCCAGTCTGGCATATGGACTTTTGATTCTCTAACTCCTTGCTCAATTTCCTTCCCTGGAGAGCTTGAAATGATGCTTCTTTCAGATAGGAGGTTTCAGAGTGGATAGATATGGGTTCCATAACCTCTGAGGTTCCTTCCACACTGAGAATCTATGACTCTGGGAAATGTTTCTCACCATATTTTAAAATTTCCTTTGCTTTGAGAAATCCAAGGTTTTTCTAATAATAGTCTGTTTTTAGGCACTTCATTAAATTCAGCCACTTAAACCATCTAAATGCCTTTCTGATATTTCTCTTCTTGTCAAGTAATTTTATTTGTAAAAGTTTTCCAAAATCTCTTTTCTCTTTTCTCACACAACAATTTGTATTGTGTGAAATAACTTTATTATATTATCACTTTGAGATGTGACATCTCAAATTCTTACTGGCAATAGATTTCTGATAATAGGGTTGTGAAATGCCTTTATAGGATCTCTTCCCCATTATGAAGGCATCATGGTCTTATTGCTTGGAAGTAACCACTACCTAAGAAACTGCTGAATGCTTAGAGCACCCAGAGCTTGAAAAAATCCTCAGGCATCCACCTAAAAGTCCTAGTGGGGGGGCTGATTTCTCAAAAGAGACACTGAGGCTTCTTAAAGTACTGTCATTCCACCCACTACCTATTTCATCTTAGCTCTCTAACCCTATATCATTGGTTGAATGGTAAATAATTTGTTCACAGAGAGTTATTTGTGTAGCTTTTTCAGGACAGAGCAAAGGTAATTAAAGGAAAGGAACCAAAGCTAATGAGACAACCCCGTGAACAACTTGCTTTTTCCTTCTCAATTAATACACAGCATCACCTCCCAAGAAGCCTTGGGATGATTCAACAAGGTTCAGTTCCAATGTTACCTCTTCCATGTAGCCTTCCTTTATTCATAAATTGATAGTATTCTCTCTTTTCTCAAAATTAGAGCCTAAAGCCTTTTGACTAGGTCTTCCCTTTTGTCCCCCTCCACACCCTGCTAAACATTTTTTAAATTGTCCAGACCTGTTATTTCATCAGCATTGGGAATTCCCCATGAGGAAAAGTCAACTACCAATCAATTAATTAATCAACAAGTATTTGGCAAGTGTTTACTAAATGCCAGGCATTATGCTATTAGCTAGGGATAGAAAAACAAAATGGAAGCAGTTTCTCCCTTCAGGGAGCTTGGAGTCTAATAAGCGAGACAATACAAGTTACAGAGTACGTACAGTACATTTTTTGGGGGGGACACTGGGATGTTTCATCCCTTGCCCAAGGTCACATGGTCAGTATGTGTCAGAGATGTATCTTACCCAGGTTTTCT
Organism: Pseudochirops cupreus; assembly: GCA_028627135.1. Taxonomy (NCBI): domain Eukaryota; kingdom Metazoa; phylum Chordata; class Mammalia; order Diprotodontia; family Pseudocheiridae; genus Pseudochirops; species Pseudochirops cupreus. Next base: position 344,742,635 of record CM053583.1, on the reverse strand, counting down.
GGCTTCTGAGACTGATTCTATCCACTATGTCAGGCCACCTATTGTTCATATCTATGTATAATTCTAGCATTCCCCAAAGAAGAATTGAAGCTTCCTGAAAGTAAGCATTTTAATTGTTTTTCTTCTTTGTACTACCAGAATGGAACACCACGCCAAATACATGGTAGGAGGCTAATGAATGTTTGAGTTCAATTGAATTTCCTTGATCTTTGCCACTAAAGGCTTGGGAGCATTGATTATGAGAGCCTCAGAATCTCTCCCTATTATCTGTATTCCTTATAGTGGCAAAATACACTCAGGATTCTTCAGTGCATTTGAAACCACTTGACTAATGGCGGAAAGGATAACAGAAGCACATTCTATTCACAGGCTAGGTAACAGGCAAACCACAGAGATGAAACACTTAGCTTTGGTGACAGCTCTTGGACCTCATCACTGCCCCTGGGGAGGGCAGGGCCCCAGGCCCAAAAAGCTGATATTTTATTTCAACCTCCTTGTCTATGCTAAGTTTACCATTCATCAGTTTCTCAAGAAACTGATGTACTTATCAGAGTCCTCATCCTTTCCTCATTAAACATCTGTACTGGTTTCAGCTTTCAGAAACGTAAATAGGCAGTTCTGCTATAACACTGATGTACTCATTGCCCCAAAGCACCATACAGTCCTGAATGGGGCAATCAAAACCACAGAGTTCAGGGGGGAAATGGGATGAGGAACATAGCACAGTCCTCAAAAACCTCATCAGTGACATGCAACAAAAAAGATAGAAACTGTTTAAATAAAAGCACAGTTTCACACATGTTAAATAGTTAAGAAATGCACAAGTGCTGCAAAAAGGCATCCAAGGCCTTGGGCTGATATGCCTCAGGTTGCAGAACAAGTTGGTCAGATCACAACTCCAGACCTCAGAGCCACTTGTCTCTCAGTCACATATGACTCTTTGGGACCCTGTGGACCCTACTGTCTGTGGGGTTTTCTTGGCAAAGATACCAGAATGGTTTGTTATTTCCTTCTCCAGTAGATGAAGGTAAGCAAAATTTCAATTACTTGTGCATAGTCATACAGCTAGTAAGTGTCTGAGGACAGATTTGAACTCAGATTACTGACTCTAGGAGAGGTGCTCTATTCACTGAGCTACCTAACTATCTCCTAGACAAACAGGGATTTAGGGGCTTGCTAGTAAGCATCTGAGGCCAAATTTGAAATCAGGTCTTCCTGACTCTAAGTCTTTATGCCCTGAGTCATCTAGCTGCCCTTCAGGGCCAGAGGCCAGAGGTCAAAAGGGATAGGGTTTGGAGGCAGGAGTGTATGGGTCGTACAGACCAGCCTTTCCCTACCCAAAGCTCCTATTGCACCAGAAAATATACAACAAATTCGGCATTTTACCTTGACAAATACCTCAAGTTTGTTTGTGAAAGTTGACAATGAAAGAGCTATAGATTGTGAGTTATTATGAGGCAACACACTCTGGGTATTCTCACTGTTTCTCAAGAAAGAAGTCAAATAATGTTCCCTAATGGATCAATTGCTTTTTCAAAACACAGGCTATAGCAGAACTGACTGTGCCTATTTCTAATAAAGACTATAATGAAACTTATTTTACTTTACCTCAGAGACAAGAACTAGGATCCATTCAAGTTGCCTGATGAGATTGTGTACATAAAGTGTTTACAAACCTTTAAGGTACTGCATGTGTCAAATTATCATCCTTATCATCATTATGGCATCAATGATGTAGAAAGCACGGTGCTCAGTGCTGCAGAAAACAATGATGGAAAAGGCTCTTCTTCTATTTCTCGGTCCTTTCCCAATTTTCCTCTACTGCTTTGTCTGGATTGCTCCTTTGCCCCATCACTCTCTTCCTTGAACCTCACTCATCTGTGCTCCCACCATGTTATCATTTAACAGTCGCTGATTTTTAGGAACTTATACTACACTAGAAGCATCTATGTGGGTACAAAGCAGATGAAATACACGGGAAAGTATGGTGCAGTAAAAGAAAAACACAAAGTGCACTAGGAAAATTTGAAAAGGATTATTGAAAGGAAATTAGTTAAGTAGAAGGAAAAACTTCCTTACAGTTAGAACTGTCTGAAAAAAGAAGGAGAAGCCTAATGTAGGTCGGGTTAAGATTGGGACGGGCAAGTTATCTAGTAGCAATAAGGATTAACAAAAACAACCACCACCAATTCCCCAAACTCAAAGCCTTGCAGATTGTGCATTTGATGCTTTGACCAGACTATTAATTATACCTAAAGCAAAATGAGAAACAGGATAGAAAAGCAAATTGGAGAGGCTTTCTGAGCATTTGAATGTTCTCCAGAGATCTGCAGTGGTATAATCAAAACAGTGAGTCAACACAGGTCACTTGTTTGTGCTTTGAAGAATATGATAGGGAGTATGTCCCATCAGCACTTTAACACAGAAATCTGTTTTATGTGGGAGAGATTGCATCTGTTCTGGAGCACAGGGAGACTCAAAGGCTTTCTGCTGAAGCCAGGGAATTGCAGGTAATTACAGGAGAATTAAAGTTGGTAGATGGGAATGGACTAAAGCACAGGCCTTAAACAATTTCCACATTACAGGTGATGAGGAATTCTCTTTTTCCTATACATAATGGGTTAACTTTGGATTAGGGTTTCCAGAGGGGATGGTGGAAGGTTTGGCTAGATCTGGAGTAGGGAATTTGGGGGATAGGGTTTAGGGGAATGGGAGTAAGGGAATAGGCATTGGGAAAATGGGGTTTCACTCCTAGTGGTTAGGTATAAGGATACCGTCTGTTCTTGGTGTCATTCCTGGAGAATCGGAAGTTCAGAATCATCTAAGAGTAACACTATTGATCAAGGATTAAATTTTCATAGTGAAGGCAGTTTTTATCAGGGGTTACTACTTTGCAATCACATCAGCTTGATTCAGCTCCCTATTTCCTTTCACAATTTATAAACAGGTTATTCAGGTTCCTATCCAGGGGCATTGCTTTTCTAGAAATAGGAGCACACAGAAAGCAAAATCCCCTTTGGACTAATTCAAGAGAAATGGATTCCAAGAGAAGGACATGATGTACAAAAGCAATAGAATCCCCAAAACTTATAAGTGTAGAATTTATGGCTGAAAAATTACAGAGTTTCTCCTGAAAACAGAACAAAGTAAAACTTTTCTCCAGAAAGACAAAACAAGTACCCAGGACCAAATCACAATCATTGAATGGATTCAGTTGAAGTCAACAAACATTTATTAAATGCTTGCTGTATGTTACGCCCTGGTAGCTTGGTGTGAATACAAAGATAAAAAAGAAAATACTTGACACTGGTTGTATTCTTATGTGCTGACTTAAGTGCCTTCCACTTAGAGATATTAGCTGATAAGGCGTACTCCAGGTGCATCATTACGAGTGCTAGTCCTTTCCTTTGCACTTATGCCGTTACAACTGCCCAGTACCTGGACTTGATTCTCACCTTTGATTATACTTATGATGCAGTCAGTCACGACACATTTACTATTTGCCAATGTTGACCCTTCCTCGCCAGCCCTCAGGATATTTAGGAAGTAGATAGTAGGGTATTTGGGGTTGAGTAAACTCTGATATACTTAATAAAGAAATTTTTCAAGCCAGAGAAAGAGATTTAATGAGAAGTAACATGTATATGGTCTTTAAGGAATTTTTGAGTTCAATACACACAAATACTTACACACACATCTGTCAGGGTTCTCTCTTAGAGTGCCCTAACTTACTAGCAGAGGCAACCGGTTTCACACACAACTCAATGATGCTAGCGTACCTTTCAGGTAGAAGAGTCACGGCTCTGAGGTCCAAACAGAAAAGTTTATTAAGGTCTCTCTATGGCGAAGCCTTAAAGCCATATACTAAGGCAGGCTTCCAAAGATACCTCCCAGCCCTAGGTCTTAAATAGACCCCAGATCCACATACCACACATGAGGAGCTCAGCTGAACAGAATTGTGAGAGAGAGAGAGTGCAATTACAAGGGTATGAAGGCCCCAAGGTGTGGAGACGCCAATCAGGAACAGAGGGTAACCCCACGCAAGAGAGTCCTGAGCAATGCAGTATTCCCTGGCGGGGGACAGTGCAATATGCCCTGACCTCCACGTGACCCAACTAATTCCCGGGCCTCAAACACTTTCCTGTGGCACGACACAACCGCTTGCAATGTGAACCTCACACACATCTATCAAAAGTGATTCCTAGAAATGGAGAACATAGTTCTTAAGAGTAAACTTAAATATTCTGTATTCCCAAAGAGATAAAAAAACAAAAAGGAAAAGGATCTATATGTGCAAAAACATTTATAGCATCTCTTTTCTAGTGGCAAAGAATTGGAAATTGAGGGGATGTCTATCAATTGGGGAGTGGCTGAACAAATTATGGTATGTAATTATGATGGAATACTATCATGCTATAAGAAATGGTGATCAAGATGCTCTTAGAAAAACATGGAAAGAACTGCATGAACTGATGCAAAGTGAAATGTACTATGTACAAAGTTAATAGCAATATTGTAGGATGATCACTTATGAAGGACTTAGCTGTTCTCAGCAACGCAATGATCCAAGACAACTCTGAAGAACTTATGATGAAAAATGTTACCCATTCCTAGAGATGGGATAGTATCTGAATACAAATTGAAGCATATTTTTTTTTTACTTTCTATTTTTTGAAGTGTTTTTTGGTCTATGTTTTCTTTCATAAAATGACTATAGGGAAATATTTTACATGACTACCCGTGTATATTCTATATCAAATTGCTTGCCATCTCAAAGACGAAGGGGGGGGAGGAAGGAAGGGAGAATATTTGGTACCCAAAGTTTTAAAGACAAATGTCAAAAATAGTTTTTACATGTAACTGGGGAAAACAAAATATTAAATAAATTCAAAAAATTAAGACCAAAAGATGAGACAATAAAAATTAGAGGAAAAATAAATAAACTGAAAACAAACTAAAGAAATAAGAAATGAGTAAACCTACAAGTGTGACCCAACAAGCATTAAAAAAGTCATAGATGTTGACATTGAAGGTAATCTACGAGGGAAAGATGAGAAGGGAGAAGATTTCAGGCGTTCGGGAAAGTCTGCACGCAAAGGCTCAGTTCCTCAGTAACCTTTGAGGATGGGAGGAAATAACCATCAGTCTTTCTTTTTTGCTTCATCTGAGTATTAGTGGTCGTGTTACTCCTTTATAAAGAACAATTCGATTTTGAATTAAGGAAGTCCAACCTGGATAGCACCAAAAAGAAATCTAGTTAAATGAGTCACAGGGCCCCACCTTCCCAAGAATGACTAATGTAGCTGAAGTCAATGAGAAGGGGGATATGCTATTATAGCCTTCATACCAATAGCTAGAAGGCGCCCACTGATCAATATGATACTGCAAACTCTAGCTAAGCAGTCTTGGGACAAATATTATATAATAGGGTAATAGCATTTGAGCTAAGAGGGACCTCAGAGGCTATCCATCTAACTTCTTCATCTTACAGATGTAAATTAAGGCCTGAGAGCTGAAGTGACTTACGGGATGATGGATTTAGAATTGGAAAGGAATTCAAAGATGACCTAGTTCAGCACCTGAGGAAACTGAGACCCAGGGAGGTTGAGTAATTTAGCAAGGTCACAGAGGTAGTAATTGTCAGCAGTACAATTTGAACCTAGGTCCTATAGACTGCAAAGTCAATCAAAGGCTACTCTTTTCATTGTACCATGATGTTTAGATCTGGATTTAGAGAGGAACTTGCTGGTTACCTAGTCCAACAATCATCATTTTACAAATGAGGAAACTGAGGCTCTATTAAGTTGTCCAAAGTCACATAACTGACAGATAGCAGAGATTCTTGACCTTTTATATGGTTATTTTCTACTTTTGTATCCTCAGTGCCAATAATGGGGTAGCATTTTGTAGGCATTTAGAAATGTTTGTTGGATTGCTTTGATTAAAAGAACCCAAACGTATTTCCTGCAATGTTATGCACAGCGAAAGCTAGAATTTCACAATGTAGCCATTGAGGTTGTTATAATGATTGCTTCTTATTATTTCATGTCTGTTGAGCATCAACAGTTTGTTCAGGTTTTTAAAGAGCATAAAATTGAACAAATTCTGTGGTAAAAGACATAATCTAATTAGCCATCAGAAAGATTTCATAAATATTTATGCATAAAATCATAGGGCTGGATAGAAATTCAAATCAAATGCAAATGATTTTAAACCAACCCGTCAATTCCTCAGTTCATTCTAGCCCCCTTTATGAATTCAAAATGTCATTGAAGTATTTTTTTAATAACCACTTCATTTCAGCCAATTTTCTGTAGCTTGTTCATTGTTTCGATATGAACAAAATCATTCATCCTTCAGCTGTTGAAAGCTGCCCTTTAGAAACATAGTTCTAATTTCTTTCAAAAGCATGCCTATTTCAAAGAATTGCATTTCATTCCTCTATCTTTACTAATGTCACTACATCATCCTGACTTTCTGCATTTGATATCCTGGAGGTATAAGTCAAAGGAACCTTGCTGAATAAAGGACTTGGAATGTGCTCTATTTTTTTTTCATTTATGCTAAATCCATCAATATGTCCCATTTAAAAATACCAGAGTATAGAACAGACATAGTAAGTAAGGGCGGGGGGGAGCTGGTAGTTATTGCACTGACTGAAGGTAACGAGGATAATAAGATCATAGAATTTAGAACTAAAAGATAAACTAATCTTTAACCCTCTTGTTTTACTGATAAGGAAACTAAAACCCAGGAAATTGACTTGCTCAAGGTCTCACAGGTAGTCATTGGCAGAGCCAGAATTCAAACCAAGATATTCTGAATCCATATCCTCTTCATGGCCTTTAGTTTTGTGTAGTAAAATAATAAGCTTAAAAACTCATTTGGGTGGTGATAACTACACTTGTGTCAAAACAATTGTTTCAGTTTAGTCACAGTGAAATAACTAGCCAACAAGTTGTTGTTTTATATCAACCAAATAATCATCGTAATGATAATAACAATAACTCACATTCCTATAATATCTATTATTATCATTGTTTCCTATACATGAATTTATTCAATACTCTTAATATCTTTTGAGGTGCAAGTGTTATCTCCATTTTGAAAGAGAGGAAGCTATAGCCCTGAGAATCCCAGGGATGGGGAACCTGTGGCCTTCTAGATCCTTGGGTGCTCCCTTTTTAACTGAGTCCAAGTTTTACAGAATGAATCCTTTTATTAAAGTGATTTCTTCTGAGAAGTTTGGATTCAGTCAAAGGGTTGCAGTTGAAGACCTAGAGGGCTACATGTGGCCTCAAGTTTCCAGATTTCCCACCCCTGGGCTAAATAATTTATCCAACTTACATTGCTCTAGGAGTAGCAGAGTAGTCAGGAAGACAGTCAGACAATAAGCATTTACTATATGCCAGGCACTGTATAAGCACTGAGTAGACAAAAACAAAAATAAACTCTCCTTGACTTCAAGGAGCTTACATTCTAATAAGAGAAGACATGTGTGAGACCTTGAACCCAACAACACTGACTTCATGTCTAGTGTTTCTCCCATTACATTTACCTTCCCCACCAAATCCTTATTAGATATTTGTAAAAGAAAATTTCAAGCAGATGTGTTGGCATCAAGTAAACACACTTAAGCATAATCTAGATATCTCCTTTGTTATTTTCAGGTACATGAAAGACCACCTCCTCCAAATTTAGCTTTGCATGGATACTATAATAAAGGCCATATATACAGAACCAATGAATCATGTATTTTGTTCAGAAATATTCTTTGGCTCAACTGCAAAGCAATTGCAAAAGTATCTTCAAGGGCAAAGCAAACGTTTTTGAGGGTTGGACATGTGACGACCATCAAGACAAATCTGGTTCCTCGTTATATCCTGAATAAGTAGCTTCTGGAACTTAGCATCTATTACTTACTTCCGATGCTACATTTCTATAGTTTTATAGAGTTGCCCCAGTGGGGGCTTCCTTTCCTATCCAGCATGTGAAGTTCTAACAACAGAAGGCATTCTGGCTGTGTTGAATCATCAATTTTTTGTTACAAATCTGTTAGGTATATTTTGGGTATCTAGTGTTCATGGCTGTAATGGCCTAGATGTTTGCCATATGCATGCCAGCCTCATTGATGTGGCATTCTCTTTCTCTAGTAATGCAGATGGAAACCCATCCACACCTTCTGATTCTTTTTTAATTACCATAAATTACCATTAATTACCATAAAACCTTCCATTAGAAGGGTCCACACAAATGTATTGAGGGAGCCTCCCTTTAGCTCTTCTGACAGTGTAGAGGTGTCAGTGATGCAGGGGGTGGAGTGTGCCCACATTTTATCCTTTCTTTTTATATCACTGGTCCACCTTTTTCATATCTCTCATGTATACATATATCTGGTTTTATTTAGAGTGAAAATGTTATGGAGATAAGACAGTAGTTCTCAACCTTCCTAATGTCACCACCCTTTAATACGTATGTGGGCGTATCTGCATGCAGGTGGACCTGCCTGGAGACGGATAGAAGAGCGGTGTCTTGGTTCCTAAGACCATTGGAAATATGTGTTTTCCCATGTTCTTAGGTGACCCCTGTGATGCCTGTGAAAGGGTTGTTCGACCCCCAAAGGGGTTGTGACCCACAAGCTGAGACCCGCTTCAATAAGACCTGGCATTATGGCACATGCCTGTAATTCCAGCTATCTGGGAAGCTGAGGTTGGTGGATCTCTTGAGTTCAGGAGTTCTGAACTGCAGTGGGCTATGTGGCTCAGGTGGCAGCACTAGGTTTGGCATTGATAAGGTGAAATTCCAGAAACAGGGGGTGTAATCAGGTTGCCTAAGGAGGGACAACTACACCAATTAAGAAATAAATAAAAGTACCTATACCAGTACATAGTGAAATGGGGTATGTTAGTAGCTGCCACACTTAATAATAGTAGCTAGCATTTATATAACACTTTAAAGTTTACAAAATGTTTCACAAATATCTATGTTATCCTCACAACAAACTTGGGACTTAGATACTATTATCATTCACATTTTACAGATGAGGAAACTGAGGCACATAAAGACAAGTGGCTTGTCCAGAGTCACACAGCTATTAGGTGTCTGAGGCAGAATTTAAATTCAGATCTTCTTAACTCCAAGTCTAACACTTTCTCCACTGCTCCACTTGGTTGTCCTGTCATCCCTCCTGGGTTTCAGGTTTTTGTTTGTTTGTTTTGGGTTTTTCCCTAGTATATAAGTATATAGGCCATCTGGGAAAGAATCTGAATTCAAGTTTTCCTGATTCCAAATCTCCCACTCTATCAACTGGGCAATGTAACGGCTATATAGTTGCTACAGAATAATTCATGAATTTTTTATCTTTGCAAGACTTTGTTGCTTCTAAGATGTAATGCCAATGTTCCCAATACTCAGGTCCTTCATTAAACAGGGTGACATGGGAGTATCTCCCAGGCCTTGTGGAGTCTGAGCATATATTACAAGGGGGAAAAATGAGGTGATCGTGTGGATTGTGGTTTGTAAGAGGTCTGTTGCTTGACCAAGAGTCTGACAAAATATTGCTACTGGGTTTACAATAAAGCTGTGGCCCTGAGTCAGCCTCAGCCCCCGCTCCTAGGAAGGCAATACTCCGATTCCCTGCTTACTCTGATTATTCTGTGTACCCAAAAATGCTGCCAACAAATCCATCCAGATTTTCCCCGCCACGGGTTACTAACCAGCAACGCATTTGCACAAAAGTAGGACAAGCTAGAGAGAACATTGGAACAGGTGTTAATTTAAACAATTATCCAAGAGTTTGTACACAGGCAATTTGTTAAAGGGAAAGATGTTACTGTAGTAGACACAGTGATTAAACAACCACGAATGGTTTGCAGGGGGTGATTTATATCCTTAACCAAGTCAATGGTGGGTGGTAAGATAATGGTGAGCCTAGCCATTAAATTCATTTCTGACATCCTTTTGTGACTGAAGACAGCAGTGAGATGAGAAAGCTTTTTGACTAGAAACCCTGAATGGGCCAATGGTTTTGATTTGAAGCTTTTTTTTTTAATTGGTGAAAATCCACTGTTCCTATTAGATGAACTTAAACCTTTTTTTATTTGCCCAACTTTAAATAGAACCAACTGCTCTAAATATAATCAATTCTCCATTCTCTCAGGAGTTGGTGGTCAGGTGTGCAGATTAGGCCCTTGTTCTATTACTTCCCTCTCATATTTACATCCCGTCTCTTGGACATTTTGCTCTTCCTTAGTACTACTACCAAAGTGTGCAAAAGAAGAGGAAAGTTGGATGTGAGATGCAGTCACTGAGTTATACTGATCATTAGCCATTTTAGTTAAAAGTCAAAAGAGAGAGGAAGTTGAAATGATTGGCTAAAACCACTGTTTGTGAATTTCTTTTATCGGTACTATCCTATTGCCCTTCCAAATGACAAAAGTTGGTCAACACAAAGCCTGAATTTTTAGGTCAGGCCAGTTCATTTCATTCAATTCAATATCTGTCAGATACTTACTATGTGCCTGGCATTGTCACTCAGTACCCAGAGAAAGAGACACTAGAAGAGGAAATAAATGGAGGCTACAAAGACGAACCTCACTCGCTTTATACTTTCAACTAGGGTTGACCTTGATTAACCAACAAATATTTGTTGAGTATCTCAAATGTCCTATGCTAAGCATATGGTCATGGGATTATCATAATAGCATAGACCCAAAATTGGACAGGACTTTCCAGGTCATCCAAAACAGCCCCGCCATTTTACAGATGAAACTGAAGACTAAAGAGATTAAGAGGGGCCAATGGTAATGCTCAGCCCAGGCAAAGCCCCCACTCTACGTACACCAGTAGAGATAAGGATAGAGAGTGGACCTGTGATTTAACTAATAATAGGGAACTCCTACATGAGTGCATGGGGAAACTCCCTGTGCCCATGCAGAATGGAAGTTCTCGGCAATTTATAATCTTAGAGAGTTGTGGAGACTAACCCTGGTGGATTAACTGACCTGCCCAGGGTCACACAGCCAATTTGTGTAAGAGAAAGTGCTGGGAAGCAGATCCTCCAGGCTCCAAGGCCAGCTCTTTCTACTTTGTCAAATTCCTTCTTGTACAACCCTGACAGGAGCTAAATGACCTCTCAAGATAACAGTACTCAGGCCTGAGATACCACAAATCTGTACCCTGTTTCTTCCCACCTGAATAAGAACAACTTGCTTTAGACTTTGGTAGACTGGAAGTCCTACACTCAGCTCTTTACAGTTATTTCTATGTAGGTTATTCATGTGTTTTTTTCTCTTCTTTATTCATTATAATGCTTAAGTATGTTTTCTTATAACAGTTTATGAGAAAATATGATATGATACAATATAATGTAATGTAATGTAAAACAATTAGTAAATACAATACAATACAATACAATATCATATATAACATAACAACATGGTCCTATGATTGATTTTTATAAATGCCCGTGGGAACACTTTTTGACACCAATTAGTTGAGTACTATACTAAACAGAAACTTTATCTCTAAGGCAACGTGTTCTCTTGACCTAAAGAAAGGAATGATGGCTAATGCTGTTCCCTAGAGCTTTACCTACATATATTATTGTGCATACTCATTGTGGGGCTCAAACTTGATTCATTTTCCATGTCCACTTTTCTTGGCCAACTCTCACTGGGTAGAAAGAAGTAACAGAATGTTAGTTTATACACCAGATAAATTGTGGCTCATGCTTCTGTACTGAGAAAGGTTACTTTAGGGGTTGACAGCAATCCAAAAATTGAATGTTCCAAACATAGGTCAATACCTCTTTCTTTAATACAATGTCATTTCCCATGTCCATCTTTTCTCTAGTATTGAATAAATTCAAACTCCTTTATAGCAAATATGCCCTTTGATAGAAGATAAAAACTATTAGCAACAGAAGAGTAGCTTAAGGAATTGAGGTTATCAGACCCCCATATATAAATGGAACTGTCAAGGTAAGAGATTTTTATGTCTGCCTAGAGAATGCTTGCACCAGCCTGGGGCCACCTGTGAAAGATGCTACCTCTGGGTGGGGAATTATACCTGGTGTATAATACATAAGCAGTCTACCTGTGTTGTTGATTTAAGTTGGCTAGTAGATTTCTGCTAAGACAGAAAATAGATAAGGCATACTCTCCTGCAACCAAGCATCATAACAGAACCACTTCTGCACCTTTTAATAGTGGTCTCTGAAACTAGTTTATAGCAGCATTAGATTTGGAGCTCCTAGTCTTTTTCTGGGAGTTCTGTGATTTTCTTTTTCCCTCACTTAATAGTATTTTGTTTTTCCAATTGCATGTAAAGATAGTTTTCAACTTTCACTTTCATAGATTTTGAATTCCAGATTTTTTTCTCCTTCCCTCCCCTTTTGCCTCCCCATGACAGGAAACAGTCTGATATGGGCTATACATGTTCAATCATATTAAACATATTTCCACATTATTCGTGTTGTGGAAGAAGAATCAGAACAAAATGAAAAACACACAAGAAAGGAAAAAACAAAAAAAAAGTGAAAAGAATGAGCTTCGATCTGCATTCAGACTCCATAATTCTTTCTCTGGATGTGGATAGCATTTTTTTTTTCTTTTTGGAGGGGGAAGGGCAGGGCAGTTGGGGTTTAGTGACTTGCCCAAGGTCACACAGCTAGTACGTGTTAAGTTTCTGAGGCTGGATTTGAACTCAGGTCCTCCTGACTCCAGGGTCAGTGCTCTATTCACTGCACCACCCAGCCACCCCATGGATAGCATTTTTCAACACGAGTCTTTTGGAATTGTCTTAGATCGTTGTATTGATGAGAAGAGCTAAGTCTACCACAGTTGATCATCGCACAATGTTGTTGTTGACTGTTTACTGTGTACAATGTTCTCCTGGTTCTGCTCACTCTACTCAGTTTCAGTTCATGTAAGTCTTTTCATGTTCTCCTGAAATCCACCTATGCATCATTTCTTATAGCACAATAGTGTTCCATTATATTCATACACCACAACTTGTTCAGCCATTCCCCAATTAATGGGCATCCCCTCAATTTCCAATTCTTTGTCACCACAAAAAGAAAATATGTGCTTTTCTGTGAGTGTGGGATGGAAGATTGGAACCCCAAAGAGGGTGAACTCTGTCTTCAAGGTTCCTTTAGGGAGATTCTAGCTCTGAGGAGTCCATGGGTTTCAGCTCTAGGTTGAGCAACCAAGAAAGTCATTATCACCTAGGATTGTGTATGGTAATAAAAATTCCCCCTCTTCAAACCTGGATCAATCCATGATTCCCCAGATCATCTCTCTGCCTCTACCCCGGCAACCTTTTTTCTCATAGTGGTGAGGCCTCCACCCTATATCCTCCTCCAATGATGAATCCCTTCCCAATCCTCCATTTAAGGATGCATCCACAGTTTCCTCAAACCTAGAATAGCCCATGATTCCTTGGACTTTACTTTGTCCCTGATTGGATACATTCCACCCCCTCCACCATTTTTAGATCCCTTTGTGTGTTTCTCTTTCCTACCAGGATGTAAGGTTCTTGAGGGCAGTGATTATTTCTCTTTTCATTTGTATGTTTTCCCAGTGCTTAGCGCATTGTAGGTGCTTAATAAATATTATCTCTATCTCAACCCCTTCTGTCTATCAACTGCCTAAATAGCTCTTTTAAAGATAAGAATCTTGTATATTCACCTTTATAGCAAAGACACAGTAATAGGAAGACATGACATTTAAAAATATAATAATCCATACACATTCAAGCTGCATATGTGTATTTTCTGAATAATATTTTAGTTTTATCCAATGACATGTAAAAATAATTTTGAACATTCACTTTTTAAAAATTTTGAGTTCTAAATTCTTTTCTTCTCTCCCTCCTCTTCCTCCTCCTTGATATGGTAAGTAAACTGATACAGGTTATACATGTGTGATCATGTAAAACATATTTCCATATTAATCCACAAACATGCATTCAAACTCCTTTCTCTTGTGTTTTATCGATCACTGACTTACCTAACTCCCTGGGAAGGCTCTAGACTAATCAAAATTTTCATTATCACTGTATTCACCAAAATTCTCCCCAGTTTTAGGTCAGCTGTAGAATATAATCTTTTCTCTCTCTAGCTCTATGAAATATAGTGAGTGATAGCATGGCTTGATACCCATTGAGTCTGGTCACTATTCTAAAAGCTCCCATAATAAAAGGGCATTCCTCTCACTTTACTGTTTTTTTTTTTCTCCCCTGTTTCCTGCGAATTCTCAGCAGGCTTCACAAGATCCAACAGAAATAATTAATGACTGAATAGTGAGTGGGTGCTGCCTGTCTTTGATTTTTATCAGATCAAAGGAATCCTGCAGGGAAAACAACAACAAACCCAACTGCACACTTGATGCAACATAATCTTATTTAGAATCATAGATTTAAGAACTAGAAAGATCCTTAGAGATCAGCCTGGTTCAGCTCTTTCATTTTATGGATACATAAGCTAATACCCAGAGAGATTAAGGATACTAGGTCAGGATCTCAAAGGTACATGCCATATCTCAATACTTTTTTTTTTAATGGTGACTTCTTCAGTTTTGGTACTCCTCCAATCCATATAGCAGCTTCTCCATATCTCAGTAAATGGACTTGATTATTTGTTGTGAATAAATCACAGGTCACCAACATTCTAGTGACCTGGAGCATCTATGTCTTTAAGTGCTGACCCTGATAGATAGGGTTGGTCACTACCTTCTAGCTTGGAAGGACCTATCAAAACTTTCACTTTATTGGCACAACCTTCAAGAATTTAGGTCACCTCCATGTTATGGTGAGGCATAAGAGCAGGCTACTAATAGAGAATTTGTCCTGTACTTTTGTAAAACAGGAAGCTTAGGGGCCAAATGACAAATGGAAGTGATGGCAGCAGCTATAATAGGGGCTATTAACCTGGGTTCTACAGACCTCCAAGGTTCTGTAGAGAGATTTCAGGGAGTCCATGAACTTGCCTGGGAAAAATTATATCTTTATTTCAATGTAATTGGTTTCTTTTGTAATGCTTTATATTTTATTGTATGCACCTAAGAAACATTATTCTGAGAAGAAATTCATAAGTTCCCTTAGACTGCCAAAAGAATCCTTGACCAAAAAAAAATTGGTTAGGAAACCCTGAGCAAGAGTAGTCTCCAAGCTATATGTGTGATCATTCTTCATTTTCTACTTTAAAGTCTGGTTCCTCCCATAATTCCAGGCCATGACACTTCATGTCAATTCTTACTTGACAAAGAAATGACCACCTAAGCCAGTAATAACTCAAGCAAAAATGTCAAAGAAATGTTCTTGAGTCTACCTTAAGGTAACAAAACTGAGGCTATGTATCTCTGGATTAATAGCAATGGGAAGGGACAGGGCTATAAATCTTACTGGAGGTGAGGAATCTGTAGCCTCAAGGCCATTGTAGCCTCAAGGCCACTAGATCCTCAAGTGCAGCCCTTTGACTGAATCTAAATTTCACAGAACATATTGCCTTAATGAAAGAATTTGTTCTGTAAAACTTGGACTCAGTCAAAAGGCCAGACCCAAGGACCTAGAAGGCCACATGTGACCTCAGGACTGAAGGTTCCCGACCCCTGTCCTAGACCCTTAACGATGAACTTAAGAGCATTAAAGACCTAACTGAATGGAATTTTAATGGTTCCAGCACTTGTAAGTCTGAAAGCTCTGAGTGCAATATATATTCAATTCTGTCTTCCGGCTTCTAGTAACTGTTTCCTAAATACCCCCAAATAAACTGGTTTTCTGCAAAGTAATCAAATTAACTTCAAGTCTGTAGAGAACAACTTAGAGGCACACATGTAATTGGGTAATGGATGTGGTATCCAATCAGAAATCTTGGTTTGTCTTAGAGCAGGATTATTTTCTCATTTTTCTTGTTGTTCCTCTTTTATTGTTTCTCTCTCTCTCTCTCTCTCTCTCTCTCTCTCTCTCTCTCTCTGTCTCTGTTTTTCTTTCTTTCTCCATCTGTCTCTTTCTCCACACACACACACACACACACACACACACACACACACACACATACACACTCTATTTTTAGAACAAAATTCAGTATAAATGAAATTAGTATTGAATACTGTCCCTGAACATATATTAATAGAAGTACCAGAAAGATGTTGATATTATACTGTTTCACCTATAATATAGCTATAGATTAAAGAATCTTCAATTTAGAAGAGACTTTAGGAATTATTTTTTCAGAGATCCCTATTCCTGGCTCTGATTCCACTTCCTTGTGACTTCTTGATATCAAAATCTCATGTAAGGAGCTTTTCTTCAGTTTTTGATATCTCTCTAATGAGAGAAATATTAAATTGCTCATTTTGGATTCATTCAGTGATAGTCCTTATTTGCTTTTATGGGTTCCCTGGAACATTTTCCCAAACAGTCATTTCCCTAACTGCTAGTATCTGTCCTTTCTGCTTCCTCATTGCAATAGTTATTTAGAAATTTTTATACACCCATTCCCTTAATACCTTTTTAAAGTTCTAATAGACTTTCTTTTTTCTTTTTTTTTACAACGTGGTCTTTGGTAGAGAATCCTTTTTTTTGTTTTTCTTGTCTTCTTTTGACTGAACCCATATTGCATAGTTCTTAAACAAAAATGTAAGATATTTTCTCACAATGACAACAATTCACAAGATTGTCATCCTAGAATAATATCATCTTCGCCATTTTACATTCTTAAAATATCATTAAGTGCTTTCAGATGCAGTATAAGCAACAGCAACAGATTTCTGAAATTTTTGCTCATACGGCTTCTTGGAATGGCTACCCAAATTACCTTTCCTCGAACCTATAAAAGTCACATTTACAACTTAGAGGTAGTTAAGTGCTTCTCTTGCAAACCAATACAGAGCTTTCCTGACTCCTGGGATAACACTCTCTTATGTCGAACTTTATGGTGTGGTAGGAGCTTGGGTGGGATAATGGGACTGTAGAAGCTGTTGCAGCCTAGCCAGTCCTATGCTTGGCCCCCTAGCTTCACCTCTCCTGGTGTTTTACCTACCTGAGGACTTCAATATTAAAGGATTAGCCAAAAGTTGGGAAAGGTAATCAGAAGTCTTTTCCTGAGTTCTAGCTATCTACAATGTGCTTCCTTGAGTTTCTGGTATGATAGCTATGGAAGGAAAGTTATATTTTATATTCTTTTAATTCTTGAATAGTGTGTTTTTTTAAAAATTTTTTTTATTTACTCATTTACTTTTAATTTACAAGATTCTGTTCCACAATCACTTGAGTTTCAGATTTTTCCCCTCCCTTCCCCTCCCCTCCATGGTGGCGTGCAATCATGTATAGGATCTGCAAATGCTTTCACATTGTACAATAGTTTGGTCATATAGAAGGGTTGTAACCAATGAGTGATCACTGGGAAAAGGAAAAAAAAAAAAGGAAAACCAGACATGAAAGAGAACGATAACGAGTTTTGCTTCAGTCTCCATTTAAACTATAGTCTTTCTATATCTTTTTCTGAGTTTAGGTATCTCCTTCCATCCTGAGGCTTGTAGAGTTGTCTTTAGCTGTGCATTGTAGAGGATAGTCCAGTTTATCAAGGTTGGTCATCATA
>CM053583.1:344707323-344724533 GCA_028627135.1 Pseudochirops cupreus | reverse complement strand
ATCCGTCCAGGCCGCTCAACGAGAGAGCTCTGGCCTGAGAACAGTCGCTCAGTCCCCCTGCTGCCTGCAGGCCGTGGGCAGGAAGCTGCAACACCGAGGTGAGTGCAAAACCTCTGCCTTTCGCTTTTCCACTCTGGAGGCCTTCTGGCTGGACTGCTTATCTCCCCCTTTCACAATTCCCATTCACAGCTGCCGCTAATCTGCTCACCTGAAGCTCCTCAGCTCCTCCTATCCTCCCGTCCAGCCGCCCCCGGGGCACAGCCGCGGCTTCAGGCCAGGCTGGTTTCAGTTCGCAGTGCTGATATGGTTCCTCGTAGCGAGCTGACTTTAGTGGGAAGTATCTTTGTGTGCGTTTTGGAGTTCTAGGATTGGTTTAGAGTCCTATTTTATGGGTATTTTGGGGTGGCTATGTGAGAGCTGCGATATGTTGCTGCTGCTACGCTGCCATCTTGGCTCCGCCCCCCGAATTGTGTGTTTTTAATGTTTAATTATTAAAGTATTTCGTAATTGGATTTTATGCTTCATGAGCATTACTACATTTTTAAAACCTTGAACCTGCTGAATTAAGCTAAATTTAGTCTTAGCTCACAATACATGCTTTACAAAGTATTTTCATATACATAAGCTCATTTTATGCTCAAAAAAACCCTAAGCGGTAAGTGGTGGAACTCTTTTTTAAATTTTTTTTTATTTTTTGCTTTTTGGAGGGCAATTGGGGTTAAGTGACTTGCCCATAGTCACATGGCTAGTAAATGTGTCAAGTGTCTGAGGCCGGATTTGAACTCAGGTCCTCTGACTTCAGGGCTGGTGCTCTATTCACTGTGCCGCCTAGCCACCCCAATGGTGGAACTCTTATTATTTTAAGGAATAGGAAAATTGAGACTTAAAGATGTGAATCATGCAGTGTGGTTCAATGGATAGAATGTTAGTCTTGGAGTCAGATAACTTGAACCAGTCAGTCAGTGAGTCAGTCAAACAACAAGAATTTATTAAGGATTTATTAAGGATGTGCCAAACAGATATTCCTTGACCAAGAGGAGCTCACAGTCTAATGATTCAAATACCAGCTCTGCTACTTACTACCTGTGTAACATTTGGCAAGTCAGGAAACCTCTCTGGGTTCCAGTTTCCTTCTCTGAAAAGTGAGAGCATTAGACTAGATGACCTACATGGTCCCTTCCTGATCTAAATCTGTGATGCCATCCAAAGTAATCTAGAACCAAGACTCAAGACCATGTCTTTTGGGTTCAAACAAGTCCAGTGCTCATTCCAATAGATGATGTTATCTCTTCATAATATTCAGTAACAGAGTTGAATTTGTCTTATCCTACAAACCATTTTTCACCTCTGAGTTTCTTTGTCTTTGGGTAAAAAAAAAATCATTAGATGTTATTACTTGAAGAAATTACACACAAAATACACTCTTGATTGGAAATGGCTTACTAAGAAAAAAATAGAACAATAGGCAGTAGTTCTGCATTCCCAAGTATGGTTCATTGTCACCTCTGCACATTAATGAATACAATTGGAAATTTACAAAATATATGGAAAAATATGACTACATTCCCTTTCCCATATTCATCTGTTTGGGAGTAATGGGAGAAATTTTACATCAAAAGAATATATGGCTACTGATTTCTGTTCCTTTGAGCATTATTATTGCTGTAAGCCTATAGGCATATGAAACCTGAATTGGTTAGTTAACCTTATCTTGTGGGAAGGTTGAACAAACTATAAAGAAATGAAATACAATAGAAAGGGTGCTGTACTAGACATCTAGGTCTACTAACTTGCTTGGCTTTGGGCAAGTTGCTTAAACTCCAGGAGCTTCAATTTTCTCATCATTAAATAAAATAAAGGGATTGGAGCAATTGACCAGCAAATATTTAAGGGCTTACTTACTTAAGTGATTACCGTGTACCAGACACCATGGTCAGTGCTGAGGTATAATAATAAATCAAAAGGAGTTTCTACCCTCAAACTCACATTTTAATGGGAAAGATAACATATGTAATTCAGTATGCATAAGGTAAATACAGAGGAGATTGAAAGTAACCTTAGAAGTAATAGTACAAATAGCTAGAGGAACTGGTGAAGGTCTCCTGGAGAAGGTGGCATTTGAATTGAACCTTTAAAATATCCAGTGATTCTTAAGGTAGGGGGGTGAGAGTGAGAGCCCTTAAGGCATGGAGAATGGGCAGTAAAAGCCAAGGAGAGAGTCAATAGAGTATCATGTATGAAGGCCAATATGGCTGAATTGTAGAGTGTATAGAGAGGAATAGAACATAAGAATGGAAAGGTAGGAAGGGGTCAGGTTATGAAGATGATTGCTAAGCAGAGGACTTTTTCTATGATCATGGAGGTAAAAATGAGCCACTGGAATTTATTGAACAGAGTAATGACATGGTCAGACTTATGCTTTAGGAAATTCATTTTGGCAATTATGTAGAGGGTGGATTTCAGTGGGGAGAGACATTGGATGGGGAGAACAATTAGAAGACTATTGCACTAGTCCACTTGAAAACCTGAACTAGAATGGTGCCTTTCTGTGAGTGGAAAGAATATATACATATGTATGTATATGTATATGTATATATGTGTGTGTGTATATATACACATACATATATGTATACACACATACATATATATATATATGCAAGAAATATTGAAAAGTAAGAAGTTATAGGATTTGGCTGCTGATTGACTGGATATATGGTATGAAAAAGGATGGTAAAGGTGAGTAGTCAAGTATGACACCAATACTGTCAAACCTGGGTGACTGGAAAAATGGTGATGCCATCATTAGTAATAGGGAAGATTAGAAGGGAGGTATTTTGGGTAGAAGGAGGAAGGAGTGATCATGAGTTCTGTTTTGTACATATTGAAACTGACATGCTTACAGGACATTTGACATGAAATGTCCAATAGTAGTTGACATGGAATTGGAAGTCAAGGAGGAAGATCATCTAGGATTCATTTGAATAGAAATGATCATTAAACTTGTGGAAGCTGTTGAGATGACCCAGTAAGAGAATATGGAGAGACAAGAGAATAGGTCCAGTACCTAGCCTTGGAGAACCCCCATATTTAGAGAGTGTGACATACATGGATGAAGATCTAGCAAAAGAGACTAAGAAGGAGCAGTCAGAGAGGGTGACAATAATGTATGCAACACAATTTGCAAGGGAAAATTTAAGTTACATAAAAATAAAATGTATCAATAGTCAATAATTAATTATTTTTCAAATTTTTTTCTTTCTTGATTGTGTGTGTGTGTGTGTGTGTGTGTGTGTGTGTGTGTGTGTGTGTGTAGGTGGTGGTGAAAGAGTCCTGGATAGGATTTGTAGACATAAAGTCTGTGTTCCAATCTTAGTTCTTCAGAAAATTTGATTTTCTGAGCCTTGGTCTAATCAGCTGTAAAATGGCAATAATATTTATATCATCTGCCTCCCTGAATTGTGAAGATCAAATTTTAAAAGATAAGACATGAAATTTTGTTGGAAAACTGTTAAGAATTGTTTAATCATGTTATTATTGTTACTACATACTTCACCTATCAGAGGAAATATTCTCTGGTAAATCGAGATCCTGACAGGGCTAGGAAGACCCTGGGTTCAAGACTTCTGACACATGCTGGCTGTGTGAACCTGGGAAAAGCTACTTAACGTTCAGTTCTCTAGGCAACTCTCTGAGACTAATTTGCAGGACTGATGCTGACTAGCATTGGCAAGGGAGATTTCCTCATCCAGATGTTACCTGTATAAATGAAATCATAAATGCTATTCTTATCCCTGCTTTAACTAAGGGGTGTGTGTGTGTGTGTGTGTGTGTGTGTGTGTGTGTGTGTGTGTGTGTGTGTGTGTGTGTGTGAGTTGCCCCAGTGAGTAAGTAAACTCTCTTTACCTATCAACATTTGGACCTGGAACTGTTCTGCCATATTACTCAAAATCCTATGGCCCATATGTATCAGAGGTAGAGATGGGACTTGAATCCAGGTCTCCCTGATCTGAGATGAGCATTTTGACTATTATGTCATGGCTTCCATGACCATCTATCTTTATAATCAATTTTTTTGGATGAAAATTGTCACCACAAAAAAGTCCTACACTTAGAGTTCTTATTTCACTGAGTAGTACCTAACTCATTGAATTATTATGAGCTTTAGATGAGATAATTTACATATAAATTTGCAAGCATTAAAATACTTATAAAAATAATCATTCTAACTAATAAATAATTATATAGAAGGTATTCCTCAGTTACAAGGTATAGTCTAATTTATAACTGAACGAACAGCTAGACTGGACAAATTGAGTGAGTGGCATCATGGGGCAACCTTCCCAGGACGATGATGTTGTGTGTTTGATTCCAAGAAAAGCTGAAAGAAAGCAAGACACTTGATTACAGAAGATATGGATTAAAATTCCACCTCTGCTGTTTACTATCCATGGAGGGTGCAGATGTATCCTTCATGTCTCTGAACCTCATTCTGTAAAATTGGGATAATAATGTTCCCACAATTTACCTCTCTTAGTGGTCCAGAGAACTCTGTCAACTGTGAACCAGTATCTAAATGGGAGCTGTTGCTAGTAAGGCTTGGTATCTTATACATAAGGATGTGCATAGAGATTCATGTTGAAAATTAAACAACCTTCTCTTTGTGCCCAAGCTACTGTCTGTTAGCAAATATAGAGAACTGATCAGGAAAATGCCCTATCATCAACATCTATGTAATGCAGAAAACTGAGCTTCACTCTGGGTCTGTTAGAATTCTGTTTGGTAAGCCTGGCGCATAAAGAGTTTTTCTTCCACTGACATAAGCTGTCATTGACTAAAGTAACCTGGTGCAAGTGGTTTGAAGGATGTTTTATGGGATTGGTTGATTGCTTGGCTGGATTTGCTGTGGTTTGATCTATGTGACTATTTTAGCATAATGTAGATTGCGTCTTTAAACAAAAATTTAGAAAAATATCAATACAAAGACAGATTTTGCTCCACCAAAGCAAGATACAGAGAAAAAAGTTGTTCTTATCCTCTGCTATTTTCTTTCCTTTTTGCCTAGAAAAGTTCGAGAGTGTGTAGCCTGCTGTCGTGTGATAAGAAATGGCTGTTGGGAACAATACACATAGAAGCTATTCCATTATCCCCTGTTTCATCTTTGTTGAGGTAAGCACAGTGGTTCAATCCTGGGAAAATGTTGCAGCAATAGTAGATGTTTTCACTATGCTCCAATGAGTCCCTAAACCTGAGGCTTGGTTTGGTTGAAAACAATTAGTTCTCATGAGAATTAATGTAATCTCATGGATATTAGGAAAGAATTAATGAATTCAGTAGAAGCATGATCTCTTTAACGAGAAAGTCAACTATAAAAAAGCTTACACATTTTGTCTATAGGGTTCAAAAGAAACACGTTCATTTTTTCCATTGCTTTCAAGAGGTAACTCAAATATGTTCTTTCCAACAAATCCTTTAGTTTATGAATATTAAGTATGTCAAGAAATGTAGTATTTATACAAATTGTTTTCAGAAAGGTGTCCTTGGAATTTAGACAATAAGGACTTCTTTTTCCTGTGTTAGTTCAATGATTTCTCCCTTCAAAGTCAAAAGAAAAAAAATATTACACATGATTGTTTTCTATGAGGTTTTTAAAAAAAATATGTATTTTATGCTACCTACTTCCTCATCCTATGTAGTCAAGGCATTTTAAAGTGTATTTTAATTCCAGAATCTATTTGGCTGAGAATAGCTTTTCTGAGTTTGATCTGGTACTGAATCTTCCCCTGCTCTGCCCCTCCACACTCCAAATCTCCCTTTTCCATACTGCTTATTTGCAAGGAGGGCGGGGACACAGAGGAGAATCAATGCATTGAATTGGGGGTGATAGAGGGGAGTCTATATATAATACTTTACCAAACCAGAGTGCTGAGTTATGGAAAGTCACTTTGAAAGATGCCCCCAAATAAGTCTCAGATTCCTAAAAGACACTCTTCTTTTATCTCAGCACCCCAATTTTCTATCCTATCACCTTTATGGTACCTGGGATATCCTTATATGACCTCTGAGTTGAGATCAACTTTTAAAAGCAGATCATAATAAAGAGCTGAAGAATATATATTGTAAGGGTTCTGTGACGCAATTTTACCTTAAGCCTAGATAATATAAGGTGGCTTCAGGGTGAGCAAAAATTCCCAGGGTCATGAGAGAAATAACATAATTGAATCTGTGAGCTGACCTTCTGACCTTAGGCAGTCATTTTGGAAGAAACCCTCTTTTGACTATGCACCAGTCCAGAGGAGGTGTTTTCCTGAAATATTTCCTAAAGAGTCATTGATAAAATATTGTTTTTCATACTTGTGAGGTCTGGTTCATTTCCTATCCTGACCTTGCACAAGTCGCTTCACTATTCCAAGTGTGAACTTTGTTATTAGTGTAATACCAATAATAACATCTTCCCTACTCATCTCAAGGAGCTGTTTGAGGATTAAGACAGATAACGTGTGAGTTGTTGTTGTTTTTGTTGGTCTTTCATTCTTGAACATGACCAAAGACATCATGAGGGTAATATCTTGACTTTTGTGTGAATTGGTTTTAAATGAGGCGGAGCTGCAGTCATCAGCCTCACACTCTCCTCCTGAATCCCCAAAGCCCAGTGGCAACACAAAAGTCAAGAAGACTGGAAATAGCCTGGGCTCAGTATGGTTAATGTATCGTACAACTTTTATCAACTGTGAAGTGCTATATGGATATACACACATATGTATATATGTATATATGTACATATATGCATATAGAGATGCCAAAAATTGAGACATTTGGTAGTATCTTTTGGTTTTTCATCTGAACTTTTGCCACATTATAGGCACAGTCAGCTTTCAAAACGCAATCATCACTGGCTGATTAGTCCTCTAGAGTATCTAAGTGGTTCAGTGCATAGAGTGCCAGGGCTAGAAAAAGACAGACTCATCTTTCAGGGTTCAAATCTCATACTTACTAGCTGTATAGCCCTGGGTAAGTCACTTAACCCTTTTTGCCTCAGTTTCCTCATCTGTAGAATGAACTGTAGAAGGAAATGGCAAACTACCGCAGTGTCTTTGCCAGGAAAATCCCAAATGGGGTCATGAAGAGCTGGTCATGATTGAAAAACAACAAAATAGAATGTGGCTGAGAGATTCACAAAGGGAAGATAATATTTTGTGCAGCAAGACAGGTAGGTGAAGGAAGTTAGTACTAAGCTTGGTCTCTTAATAGAATAGGAAGAAACAACCACTCAAATAAATATCCACATTCTCTTTATAGTAATCTTTGATATATCCTAACCACAATGCTTCCTTCTCCCATCTTTCTTTACTGAATTATAGAAGGAAACAGAAATTATAAATTCATATTAAGAACACTATGGACTGTATTTTTAAAATTAGCTCATGAAATACACAAAACAGGACAAATAATTCCCATATCTGGAACTTAATATACTGTTGGGGTTACTCAGAGTCATGTCTACCAGAGAGTGCTAACATTCAGGGGGCAGTGATGTATTTGTACTCCTTTGTTACACTGGTAAATTGAGCTTAGCATGTATCTGGGGCCTTGTCTGCTATAGGAAGCCTTCTCTGCAGCAGCTACTCAGTATCCTGGTGTCTTCACGCTGACTGATGTCTTGGTGTTTCTGGCTACCCTTGGTGAGACCTAATGGGGCATGATCTCTTCCCTACAAAGCATTTTGTCCTACAAAGTTGATTTAAGATGTTTTGTTTTACTTGCACCTGGACCCCAAGTTGCTAGTGATGACCGTACTACTGCTCTGGTAATGATGATGAGGGATAAATCAATAAATGAACATTTATTAAGCAAATATTTTGCACCAGGTTCTATGCTAGGTGCTGATAATACAAAGACAAAATCAAAACAATCTTTGCCCTCAAGGACTATACATTCTATCAGGAGAGAAAACATAGACACATGAAGGCATATTCAGAATATATATACAAATTAAACAAAGGGAAATTGAGTGGGAGAAAAAAATTGGGGGGGAAACCCTTATGCAGTAGTTAGCATTTGAACAGAGCTTTTATGGAGCCTGAGTTCTAAGGGGGCAGAGGTAAAGAGGGAGTACATTCTAGGCATAGGGATAAACTATACAAAGACTCAGAAATGGGAAGTGCAATGTCATGGGCAACAGCAAGAAGTCCAGTTTGGCTAGACAACAGAGTGTGGTAAACAGAGTGTGGCGAGCAAGCGTGTTGTTGCTTAGTCAATTAATCATGTCTATCTCTTTGTGACCCCATTTGGGGTTTTCTTGACATAGATACAGCAGTGATTTGCCATTTCCTTCTCCAGCTCATTTTACAGATGAGGAAACTGAGGCAAACAGGGTTAAATGACTTCCCAGGGTTTCACAGCTAGTAGTGTCTGAGGCCAGATTTGCACTCAGATCCTCCTGAATCCAAGATTGGTGTTCTATCAACCTAGTTGGTCTGGTAAGCAGAATACTATATAATAATCCAGAAACATAGATGGCAGATAGGCTGTGAAGGGCTTTAAATACTACACAGATGAGTTTATATTTTATCCTTGATATAAAAAGAGGGCACTAGAGTTTATTGAGTGATGTGATTAGACATGCATTGTAGGCATGTCATTTTGGATACCATATGGAAGGTAGATCGGAGTGGGGAGAAGCAGGGAGATCAATTAGGAGATTATTGAAATAGTTCAAATACTGAAGGCCTGAACAAAGATGGTGTTGGTGTAAGGGGAGACAAAGGGAAGGATGCAAGAATATTATAGATGGAAAATCAACAAATTTTATTGGATATTTGAAATAACAAGATTAACTGGTAACTAATCAGATATTTTAGGTAAAAGAGAGTGAAGAACTGAGGATGACCTTATGGTTGTAGATATAATTGATTAGAAGGATAATCCTCAGGTTAAGGAAATTCATAAGAGGTCTGGGTATCTGGAAAACTTAATGAGTTATGTTTTGATATGTTGAATTTGACATGTTTACATCCAGTCCAATGGGACCAATGGGCAGTTGGTAATTATGGACTAAGGCTCAGGAGGGAGGGTGTAGCAGGATATGTAGATCCAGGAATTATCTGCACAGAAATAACAATTAAACCTATGAACATTGATGAGGTCACAATAGAGAAATAGTAGAGAGAGAACAGAAGGATAGTGACTTGGGGTACACCTATACTTAGGAAAGGTGATGTGAATGATGATCCAGCAAAGGATATTGAGAAAGAACTGTCCCACAGGAAGGAGGAGAAACAAGGATGAGGGGGTGGAGACAGTGTGGGCTGAGGGGAGAGAGGGACAGAGAGACAGAGACAGAGGGAGACAGGGACAGGGACAGAGAGACAGAGACAGAGAGCTGTTTGCAAAAAAATCAGAGAAAGACAGAGACAGAGAGAAATAGCAGCAGAGAGTGAAAGGCAGAGGCAGAGAGAGCAAGAGAGGGAGAGGAGAGGAGAGGATAGGAGAGGACAGGAGAGGAGAGGAGGGGAGGGAAGAGGAGAGGAGAGGACAGAACAGGAGTGGAGAGGAGAGGACAGGACAGGACAGGACAGGAGAGGATAGGAGAGGTTCCAGGAAAAAGGAAGTCAGCAAAAATCCTTCTGTTCAGGGGAACTTATCCAAGTCTTTCCTTTTCTTTCTTTCCTATTTATCAAAGGATTAGGGTAGAATGTTTTGCTACCACATTTTTAATGTTTCAACCCTTATTTCTTTGTGACAGAAAACAAATTTCATGAAATAAGGTGATGGGAAATTGGATAGGGCATAATAAGTCATCTGTCATCATCTTTATGCCTCCAATAGCAATTTTATTTTAAATTTGCTTAAAAATCAGAAGGGAACCAAATCTCAGAGTAAGATGTTTAATTTATAGCCTAGAGCAACCATCTCTGAAGATTTTCAGCCCTCTAATGCGTGAATGATGAGCTTGACTGGTAGAGCAGGTGATAGAGATATAAATTAGTCTTCCTGTGGCTTAACCTGACACAAACACAAAAATAAATCAAAGAACTGGCTTTCATCTCTTTATTTTAGTGTATCCAAACTCTTATAAAGAGTGAGTGTATCTTTGATAGGACTTCTGATGATCATTGTCGCTGCTTGTGCTGTCTACCTCCCCAAAATTACTCTGTGTGTGTAATATATGCACACATATGCACACAGACTATATACACATATATACATACATATCTATGTGTGTATCTATGTATGCATATACTTTTCCATATGCATGTTGTTTCCCATAGGTTCCTTGAGGGAAAAGATAGCTTCATTTTTGTTATTTCCTCAGCTCCAAGTGCAGAACCTGGATTTAGTAGGTAATGCTTGTTGAACAAATGAATGAATGAATCTTTGACTTCCAGGAAAGAGGATGGCAATTCTTTTATCTTATAATTTGAAACTTGACATCTTCCACATAAATGATCAATCCAGCCTCTGACACTCCCTATGTGACCCTGAGTAAGCCACTTAATTCCCCTGAATTTCTGTGGCCTCATCTATAAAATGAGGGAGCTAGACTAGATGGTCTGATGTCCTTACAGATCTAGATCTATGATCCTATGGATGTTTTACATGGAGGACACCCTAGCAGTATGCATATTTCCTTTTTTTCATTGTAACACATGAATTCAATTATTATCTCTATGCTGATGATTCTCAAATCTACTTATCTGATCCTACTCTCTTTACTGAGCTCCAGTTTCTCATTTCCAACTGCCTAATGGACACCTCAAACTGGATATCCCAAAGATATCTTAAACTCAACATATCCAAAACTGAATTCATTAGCTTTTCCCCAAAACCTTCCTCTCTTCCTAACCTCCTTAATTAATGTTGAGAGTGCCATCATACTGCAGTCAACTAGGCTTGAAACCTAGGTGCCAACCTCCATTTGTTGCTCTCATTCCACCACATCCAATCTGTTGCCAGGGCCTGTCAATTTTACCTTTGTAACATCGCTTTAATATGCACCCTTCTCTCTTCTGACATTACCACCACCCTGATACAGGTTCATCTCCTCACATCTAGACTAGTACAATAGCCTGCTGGTGAGTCTGCCTGCCACCAGGCTCTCCTTACTGCAGTCCAGCCTCTACTTGATTGTCAAAGTGGTCTTTCTAAAGTACAGGTCTATGTCATTCCCGTCCCCCATCCCACCCCACTCAATAAACCTCAGCGGCTCCTTATCACCTCCAGGGTCAAATATGAAATCCTCTGGCATTCAAAACACTTTATAATCTGCCCCGCTTCATGAGTTCTTTTACATTTCACCCTCCCAAATACTCTCTTATCAATGATGCTGACCTCTTTGCTGTTCTTCAAATAACAAGGAGGTGGATACTCTCTCTTCTAACTGGCATTTTCTCTGGCTGTCCCCCATGACTGGCATATTCTTCCTTCTTATCTCTGCCTCCTGGCTTCTCTGAGTTCCTTCAAGTCCCAGTTAAAGCCCCATTATCTACAGGAATCCTCACCTGATTCCTTTAATTCTAGTCTTTCCCTCTGTTGATTATTTTCAATTTATCCAATTTTTATATAGCTTGTTTGAACATGGTTGTTCGAATGTTGTCTCTTTCACTAGACTGTGAGCTCCTAGAGAACAAGGACTATCTTTTACCATTTTTTGTATCCCAAGCACTTAACACAGTGCCTGATACAGTGCCTAGTGCTTAATAAATATTTAACAACTGATTGATTGAGTGACTTGTCCAAGGTCACAGAGGTAAAGTGGCCATCAGGATCAAGGCCTCATTCCTCTGCCTACAAATCCAGCATTCCAGAGGTAAGGAGGAGAAGAATGAAGAGACTTAATTTTTCTTTGAACACCTTTTCATTTCTAAACACAGATCTTGAACTTGGAGGCTCAACTCTAGATTGCCCAGAGCAGAAGGTGAGAGAACAGAAGTAAGAGCAGTAGGTACAAGTTGCAAAGAGGAAAACTTAGTCTTAATGTAAGGGGAAAACTTCCCAACAATTAGAGATCTAAAATGTAAGAAGCTGCTGTCACCAGAGGCCTTCACAAAGGCTGGATAACCACTCTCTTGTATGACATGGAAGAGATTCCTTTTCACATAGAAGATGGAGTAAATGACCTTAAGTGTCCCTTCCAACCTGGAGATTCTGATTATATGACTGAGTACCAACCTTATCTCACATAGCAACCAGAAACAAATATGGAAGGGAAAAGAGACTTTCTGAAATGTGTATGGAATAAATGCCTATTTTTGCCCTCATGAGGGCAATATTATGGATAAATAAAAATCAAATATTCTATTCATATCTTTCTAGCTGATAGTTCTAGCCTCCTTACTTATCTGCTTTTATTTAATTTAAAATAAAATACTACTATTGAGTTGTTTTCTTTCCTTTACAAGGTAACTTGACAACAACCCAACAACAAGCAATGTTCTAAGTGGCAAATAATACATGGGGCAAATTTAGTTGATGGGTGGGGTGGGAGAGGTTAGCAGGACTGAAGTGGCACCAAGGACAGTTTACCCTAAAGTATAATAATATTAGGAAATGAAGGAACCCTTTCCTAAGGAGGCTCAGCCTATGCACCTTATGACACAGCTGATGGTTCCCAATCCCAACATTCTTCCGCTTCATCACTTTTTGAGGCTCATGTGGACTGGGGTTCATTGGCTATGAACTCCCTCCGGGCAGGCTTATCTCTTCTCTCAGTGCAACTGAACATTGGCTGTAGACAGGAAGAATATCCCAGATGTTGTTGCTCTGGGAAGAAAATCCCATTTGCCCTCACTCTAGTTATAGTTCTCCCAATAAGTAATAAAATGGCCAATAAGTCAAAATGTCTTTTAGGACAAAAAAATAGATTTGGATAAATTATGATTTTATAAAGGCAATAGTTAAGATTTGCTAGTAGTAAAGTACAGCAATCTCAAAGTCTTGGTGCAGTTTTAATACCTTAAAACTCCACTAAGACTTGTGAGATACTTTGTATGAGTAGTCATGTTTTTTGGAAGTTGTATGTTTATGGTAGTTAGAAATCTTTCACTTCAGTTGGACAGACCTCCTAGTCATTTGTTTATTTTTTCATTTATTTTCTTCTGTAAAGATAATGACCAGTGTTGTTGGGGAAACTCCTTACTTAAAGGGGTCATATTTACTACAGGTGCCACCAAGATGTTGAGAAAGATTTTAAATCTTGTTTCTCTGCCATTCCCTTTGATGTCTTATTGGTAGCCTTTCTGGCAAAATCTGCCAGGGCCATCCTATTCTCCTTACCTCTTCTGTCAAACTTGCAACAGATCCACTCTTGCCCCTTGGTGCTTCAGGCATCAGACCTACTTCTTTAGATTCCTTAGAGTTCTCTAAATTCATAGTAAATTGGCCTATAAGTAGGAAATCACAAGGAAACCGAGAAGGGAAGGGTACAGGTAATTGACAAACTAGATAAACATCCCCTAAATAATTGTAAGTTGCCCAAAAATAGTGTGAAGAGATACATGTAAAGTGAAATATTCAAATCCTTTATGTGATCGTTCTGGGAATTCCTAGAACTGAGATTTACATATAGTGACATTTCCCTTTTGGCACTCTTTCCTCTAGGTCTTGATTGCATTCTTCTCAAGGAAATTTCACTGTTTTTTGTAAATCCACCTATGAACTGAGTAGTCAAAACTCATCTGATTATATATTTGCTAAAAAACAATTCTCTACCATGCTTTTTGATGGACAAGAAATTCTAAATGGAGCTTTGCCAGAACAGTGGACAGTATCATACAATGAGCAGTTGGATATAATGTATGCTTCCAACATTAGATTTGCACAGATGTGAAAGTTGTATCATTTTGATGACTGCCTATACTTGAAATATTTTATTGCCCAGTTTTGACAACTCATTTTTCTTGTGAACATCTGTCCCAATATACAAGCTGACTATGATATAACCTAATCCCAAGGCTGAGGAATTCATGGAGCTCGGCAGTAAGCTAATGTAGCCAAATGTCTTTCTCCCCACGCAAAATGTGAATATTTCCTTGCATTATTTTAATACAATGGATCTGATTTCTGCCTGCACAGACCTTGATTATTGCTTTTATCTCTTGTTTTAGAAATGATAGAATGTATTAGTTTTGACTTTGCTTTTGACCTTGGAATTGGTTGTGATTTGTAGGCTTTGTTCTGCTTGCTCCTAGAAAAAGAATAGATAGGTTCTTAGTTCTGGCATTTTTAAACTTACTGAAGTTAAATCAAGAGGGTTTTTTCCATTTTAATATTTTCTTTACCTCTTACTTTCTCTTGCTTTCCCAATCAGGGACAAATATACCATACAATTATAAAACATTCCTACCCAATTTAATAAAAAAAAATGTAAAGTAGAAATCAATTCAAGTTTCCACCAAATTTTGTGACAAGGCACATTATGTATACTTGTGTTTCAAGCTAATAAGTATAAGATATATCCTGGGCTTTCTGACCAGTTACACAACTCTTAACCATCTTTCCTTTTTCAGCTATTATGTACATATATATATATGTATATATATATATATGTATATACACACACATACACACATATGTATATGTATATATATATATATATAATATATTTGTCTATGTGTTGTCTGCTGCCCTACCAGACTATGCATTCAATACTGAGCAGTGAGCTTTATATTAGTAGATGTTTTTTTCCTAAATGAATTGAATTTTGGTTATAAAGCTTCAAAAGCAAACATCAGTGCTTTGGTTGTAATTATTAAATACAGACAGAGGGAGAAAATAAAGAAGGGGGAACACAGCCCATGTATATTTGTCACATTAGATAACACAGGAGGTAGGTACAATATAGGTAGAAGAATCATAGGAGAGAGGACCAGTAGTTCACAGAGGACAAGGTCTAAGAATGTAGTTAACAATAAAACTCACAGCCTCGTATATCTATAAGCAAATGCCCAACATATAGACAAAAAGCATGGGGAATTCAAGATCCTAACAAAAGGAGACAAATTTTATTTCATTAAGAGCTGCTCAGACTTTGTGGACTATGATTCATAGACCAGCTATGCCTATAGAACTAAGGGGAGGAATAACAAATTTTGCCCATGTTAAAAAAACAAACAAAACTAGAAACTATAAGGAAACAGCATGACGGAGAGGATTTGTGTATTTCTCATCAGTCAATGGAACAGAGGCAATACTGTCGTATGAGTAGACTGAAAATCACCTGGAAATTACAAAAAGAAATAGATCAGGAATTTGGAAAATGGATTGCATATCTAGCATTGACTGAACTCTTATTCTGCCCAAAGCACAGCCACTAATAATCTCATAGCCTGCCTTCATGATGAATTCATCCTTCAAAAGATAGTGGAAGCAATCAGAAGAATTGTTATTCTGGGCCTAATTCTGATAAATTAGGGAGAAGCCAATTGCTAAAGGGAAATAATGGAAACTCTAGGAGAAAGTGGTCATTCCCATCTTAGAGTTCAAGGTAATGACTGAACAGAAAATCAAGCTCAAGCTTGCAAAGATTCTAGGTTTTGAAAGTATGCCAAAGGGTTGATAGACAATATGAGTACAATCTCATGTTCTCAGATTCTACAGGAGGATTTATTACTAGAAGAATTAGAAATTTTTAAGGAGAAAAATATGATGATACAATCACTAGCAACTCATATATGGAGCAAGGGAGGAAGTATACAAAGAGATTAATGTGGATACATGTAGAACTTATTAACCAGCTCAGATTCTTTAAAAAAAAAAAGAGATAGCAACAAGAACATTTAACGGATGTAAAAATATTGTGAGATGCACTAAAACTCAGAATGAACATGTCAGCAACGAATACTAAAAGACTGCAAAAAAAGTATCTTTTTAGCAATAATGGGGACAAGAAGAGTATAAAAGAAGTAAGAGGATCATGGATTAAGAACTGGAAGGGAGTTTAGATGCTATCTAGTGCAACCCTTTCATTTTACAAATGAATACCTGGAAGTCAGAGAGACGAAGTGACATGTAGGGTCACAAAGCTAGTAGGAAGTTAAAGGCAGATCTTCCTGACACCCAAATCTAGCACTCCTTCCTGTACACCATACTGCTCATCTTGGTAGTTTAGTTCAAGTAATGACCTCAGTGTCTGGTACCTTACCGTGCCAGGTGATCTTCAGAATAACTCTGATGAGCTGGCCACGTTGTTCAAATGCAAAATGTATGCTTGCCAGAAAGACTATTTTATGGAGAACTCACACAGGGCAAGCGTTCACATGGTGGTCAGAAGAAGTGATACAAGGACACTCTCAAGTTCTCTCTCAAGAACTTTGGAACTGATTGTGTGACATGGGAGACACTGGCACAAGACCACTCAGCATGGCGTGCCCTCATGAGAGAAGGTGCTGTGCTCTATGAGCAAAGCAGAATTGAAACAACTCAGAGGAAAGGCAGGATGTGCAAATTTGGAGAATCCACCCGGAATGTTCACATGGACTATTTGTGCCCAACCTGTGGTAGAGCATTCTGAGCTTGTATTGCTCTGATCAGCCACAGTCGAACACGTTGAAACTTGACTTTAGCATAGTGATGTCATTTTGGTCCTCTTCAAGAACAAAGGTCAACAATCAACTGCTCATCTACTCAGCAATTTCTACTCAGGGCATAGAAGAATCTTATCGGATTTAGGATCAAAGGAGCTGAGTTCAAATTCTGACTCTGCTACATTGTTACACCTATGGTACCTCAGACAAGCTACTTAATTTATTCAAGCTTCAATTGTTTCCTCTGTGAAATGAGGAATTTGACTACATGATCTTTAGAGCT
Organism: Pseudochirops cupreus; assembly: GCA_028627135.1. Lineage (NCBI taxonomy): Eukaryota > Metazoa > Chordata > Mammalia > Diprotodontia > Pseudocheiridae > Pseudochirops > Pseudochirops cupreus. Next base: position 344,707,730 of record CM053583.1, on the reverse strand, counting down.
TTTTTCAAATCATACTTTGCTTATCTGCTAAGGAAAATCACCTTTTACCTGGGAAGTAGAAAACAAAAATTGTTAAATTGGTTCTTAAAATCAAAGACAAATGAGGTAAATGATAGATGATGGTAAGAGAATGCATAGCTACTCTCAATAAGTTCAAGCCATAAAGCTCATGTAAAAGACATTCAAAATGCTGAAATTTCTTATAGATGGCATTGATGAGCTACTCTGTGATTTTTTTTAAACTGTGGAAAATAGGAGAGTTATCTCACTACCAGTTATGGGCAAATATTCTTGAAATTTCTTTAAAAGATGTGTGGGTATTGGAGTCTGGGTGGAAAGGGTAAAGATTCTGCAAACTATAGGTCCTTTTTAAAAATAATATTTTATTCCCCCCAATTACACGTAAA
>CM053583.1:344669391-344699612 GCA_028627135.1 Pseudochirops cupreus | reverse complement strand
TTGTGATCATAGATAAGTACCTTAGTTCCTCTGGACCTAAGCTTCCTCATATATGAAATGAAAAAGATATATCAGATGATCTCCTAAGGTCCCTTTCTATTCCTAACTTTGATCCTTAAAGTAGGAGTCAGCTTTCAAGACATTTTCTTAGGGGTAACCTTGCCCTTCCTAGTGAAGTGACCAAAATTAGGTTAGCTCATCACAGAAAATTGAGCCACTAGTAATCACTAGAGAAAATTTTCCCTTTAGAGGGAGAAACTGATCACTGAAAAATTCATTTTCCCTTGAGTGGAGATGATTTGTTATAAATCATCCATTTACCTTCATGAAAAAGTCTGACTAGAATTTTTGAAATATTTTTGAAATGCCTGACTAGAATAAATAGTATAGTCTATGATCACAGGAGACAGTTTTTCCCTGCAGGAAGCCAATGAGCTCACAGAGGGAGTGAACCCAAAATGGCCGCATCAGCTTCATACTTTAACTATGCTAATGTATAAATGAGTTAATGAACTCAAGCATTTTTTAGTAAAATAGACATTTAATAAAGATCCAAAAAGATTTGTCCTTAGATATAATAGATAAGCTTTATAAGGATGAAAATTATTAGAATATGGAGTATATTTAATGAAGAGGAATTCCTTCAGCATAAGAGCTATTCAAAACAGAACTCATGGTCTCATTTGAGTTGATTTGATTTCTCTAAGATTATCATGTTGTTTTTTTGTTTATGTATATGTGTGTAATCATCTCACTACAAAATCTAATGGGTTAGAAATCCTTCACACTGAAGTTTGAGGGCTCCACCGCCTGGATGCTACATCTTTCAATTCAACCCCACAGAAACTTTTGCTTTTCTGAGGCTATATTGTAAATTAAATGTTTTGTGCACTGCTTGCAAATGAGTGGAAATGGGAAGATAGTTTTTCTTTTATTATGAAAATATTAATTCAAAGTGAAAGCTTTAGACATACATAGATGTCCTTTTCTATGGACACATACACACACACGCATGCACGCACACACAATTTTGTATTTGACCTGATAGGAGTCCTAGTTTGGCATTGTATCTATGTTAACTTTGCCTAAGTTGACAGATACTCAAGTTTGACTCTGACAGGTAAGTATCTTATAAATAAAAGGGATTCTGGCTTAAAAAAAAAAAAGATTGTCAAGGAAATGTCTAAATGTCTACCTTGATTTCAGCACTAAAGGAAGGGATAGCACAGTCAAAACTGAAGATTTTTGTAGTGTTGGAGGTGAGAAAGGGAACCACAAGTTTTTCTATACTTCAACTCAGCTGACTGATACTACTTAACCTATTATGGAATCTGTATTAAACAATTTCTTAGGTTCATGATGATGGAAAGACCATCAGCTCTTGTTAAAGGACCTCTGTTCAGATCATATCTCCGATGCTTACTACCTGCATTACCTTCATCAATTCATTTCCTCATCTGAAAACTGAAGGAATTAGTCTAGGTGATCTCTGAAGTCCCTTCCAGCTCTTGATATATGTCCCTATGATCCTACAACTATGCCTAGACTTATATAGAACTGGTTGTACCATAGGATCATAGAACTGTAAACTTTTAGAGGTGGAAAAAACTGCCAAAATGAGAAGGAATCTAAGAAAAAAAGATTCTCAGAATATTATTTAGGCACTATGGAACATTCTGGCTATCCATTTGAACCATTTTTGTTTAAGGCCGAGTTAGGAGGAAGGGGTTCTCATTTCTCTAAATCCAAATTTTCTCTCAGTTCTGATTAAAATCATCTAGTCCAAAGACCTCATATCACAAAAGAAGAAATTTGTTCAAGTAGAGGGGCTAACAATATATACCTGTTTATTTTATTTTATATGTGGCTACTTTGCTTGAAGTGATTGTTTCAACTGTTTTTAGTCAAATTTCTAGGGTTCTCTGAGGCAGCTAAATGGCACAAAGAATAGAGTCCCGGGCCTACAGTCAAAAGGACTCATCTTCCTGAGTTCAAATCTGACCTCAGACACTTAAGTAGCTGTGTGACCTTGGGCAAGTCACTTAACACTGATTGCCTCAGTTTCTTCAGCTGTAAAATGAGCTAGAAAAGGAAACAGCGAGTCACTCCAGTATCTCTGTCAAGAAAATCCCAAATGGAGTCACAAAGAACTGGGCATAATTGAAAAATGACTGAAAAACAACTAGGCTTCTCTAAGCAGGCCATCCTATCATCTACAAAATGCAATAATTTTGATTATTCTTCACATATGCTTATTCTCTCAATTTCTTTTTCTTGTTTCATTGTTATAGATAGTATTTCAAAAATTATATCAAATAATAGTGGTAATGATTATCAGCTAATGGTCTTGCAAAAATACTTAGTCAATTGTGTGATCTACTACTCTGCTCCTGGCCCATATGGCCTGTTGTTTCTACTCCTGCATTGGAGTTCTTGTCATTGCCTGGCATGCCACCATCTCTCCCTTCTAATCATCTGGCCTTTTGGAACCCTACATATTGCTTGACAATTATACTGTGGCCTTGGTTGCTCCTTGTTTAAATGCAGTGAAAATTTTTCTCCCCCAAATGATAAATTTCTCAAGTTATTACCATTGCTTTGGCTTCCCGTAATCTATCATCCTGAAGTTCACTTCTAGGAGAGTTGGTACCTTGACTCTCTCTTCAGAGAGCTCCCATGGTCATTCCATCACTTGACTTCCAGAGTCCTCTTCCAATCCCTAGTGACCTGGTCTCCCTATAGGACAGCAAATTCTTTTACAATGTTGGACTTCAGTTTTCTTTACTATAAAACAAGAGGTTGAACTATTTATTTTTTCCAGCTCTAGAAGTCTATGGTTTTCTTTTCTCTGAAGCCAACTATGCCACAAAGACATTAGTTATACTTTTTCCTGAAGTTTACCAGCCAGGCTTCAGGACTCTGACAGTTCACACTGGATTGAGTTGATTTCATTGTGCCTTACTGGAATTCTGTTCATCCCCCTCACAAACATCTTGTTCAGTTCCAGAAAGAGGCCAGAACCACAAGCACCAGATGAAATATCACAGCGAAGAGAGTCATGAAAGGGAGTAAAGATAAGTCCAAAGTATCACTAGACATATTTTCACTAGACCCATGTTCTTTTTCTTTTGAAGAAACACTAGCTCCCCAGCAAAAAGCACTTCCCTCTGCCCTCAAGCAAAGGAGCCCCCTCTCTTCACTTCAAAGGACACATTCAAATGTGTTTGGATTTTGACTGTAAATAGAAATGAAATCCTATGTGGATGTGGGGAAATAAGAGGAACACCTCCCTTCCACCTATGCCTTGGTTAAAAAAAATAATAATCCACATGCATCACCAAAAGGCTCTGTAATGACTAAATATGATTCTGATACTCTTCTCTAGCAGATTCTGTATCTTTTCTACTTTAGTAGTTATTTTTTCCCATTCATTCATGAATATATTAAGAATCTACATCATTCGGGGTGGCTAGGTGGTGCCCTGAATAGAGCACTGGCTCTGGAGTCAGGAGGACCTGATTTCAAATCCAGCCTCAGACACTTAACACTTACTAGCCATGGAACCTTGGGCAAGTCACTTAATCCCAATTGCCCTGCAAAAAAAGAAAAAAAGAATCTACATTATTCAAGGCAATTACCATGGCCTAGGTGCAGGAATGATTGAACACGCAGAAATAAATGTTGTCTAAATTAGGTGAGCAGAAATTTTAAAAAGGAGTTCAAAGTCCTATGAAATCAAATGAAGAACTGATCGTAGAAAGATTCACAGAATGAATGGCATTTGAACTAAGCACTGAAGTAGGGGAAGGATATCAACCAGCAGAAACTGGGAAATGGAAAAGCCAAATATAAAGAACGATTTCTGTAAAATTATTCTCTTCTACCCTAGAGAAGAATGTGGAATGTGTTTGGCAATGGCGAGTTGTCTGGTTTTGCTGTTGTATAGAATGAGAGAAAATGAGTGATGAAAGTTAAAGCTACAAAGCTAGGTTGAGACATTTGCAGAGGATTTGAATTCCAAGCTAAGGAAATTAGACTTTATACTAGAGGGTGTAGAAAGAGTAGTAATTTGTAACCAGAGACAATAGGAAAGTGATCATTAGCCACTGACACCCAAGTTAGTTAGATTGTTCAGAGCCAGCGTACTGTGGGTTTTTCCCTCAAATTCTTTTTCATTTGGGTGGTACTTTCTATCCTGGTATTAAGACCATCTTAACACTGCTTCAGAAAAAAAATGAAAAAATAAATGAGTGGAAAAAAAACAGCCTTTAGTACTAAATCAGCTCTTTCCAACTCCATTGAAACTTTTGAGTTGTCCCCAGAGTTAATTTTGGCTCCTACTGAAAAGTTAATACCAATCAGAAAATGATCCTGACACACAAGGGATGTCACTATCTTGGCTTTCAGAGTTACCAGATGGGTATTCATTTTGGGAAAGCTGAAATGATATATTACCAAATGCTGACTGAAAAATATTCAGGAATAGCATGACTTACTCTGCATTATTTTAAAATTCTGCCAAAGACTGTTGATTGATTTTTTTAATGCACATGTCTACGGGTGGTTAGTTGAGTTGATGAGAACAGAATATTAATGAGGCCAAGGTTGTGGAGTTTTAATGACCCACAAGCCAACATTCACTGGGATCCCTGGTCACAGATTGAGTCTTAGACTTGGTCAGTTCTTTTAACCACTACATATCATTGGTCACAATGTCAAGAGATTTGATGGATTAGCACAAATTCATTTATCAGTACTGAGAAAAACTTCTATTGTGTCATTGGGACAGGAAAGTCATATTTGTTATCTCTAAACTGATAAAAACAACATGGGAATAATACTTATTCTACCGGTAATTGTTTCAAGTAGGGATGATCATTTAGGAAGATCACAAAAGGATTCAGATAGAAGGGGACATTTGAGCCAAATCTTAAAGCAAACTAGGGATTCTAAGAGGCAGAAATGAGGACAGAGTGCATCCCAGACATGAGTGTATTAGTAAGCACCTTAACACATCCAGGATGGCCTGCTAGCACAGGTTCTTTGATCTGTTTTTCTAAAGGAAAGACAGCTTCAAAGGGGTCAACAATCTTACTTTTATTACAGATAAGTAGACAGAAGTGAGTATCCAAGGAAGAGTTCAATAGATAGGGCTCCAACTGTCTAAACAGAATAATACTACCACCTACATACACCACCAGACTGGGAGAGCACCAATATCTGAGTAGTCCCATCCAGGGAATCAAAAGGTCCTTCTCATGAGCGAGTCCCCAAAGTAAAATACCAACTTCCCAGTATATATAGATTTAAACTAATAAGTTCAGAGCCAGAAGGCAACATAACCCTTGTGATTCAGTGCCTAATTAACTTAGTACCAAAAGGTGTGAAAGCCTTCCTACAAGCAAGCCTCCCCATAAGCAAGCTCCTCCTAAGGCAAGTTTCTCTTCCAGTGGACTCTCTGTGACTGTGATATATCATAGCTATGAAAGCAGTAAGACATCAGTGATTGACATGTGGTCATATAGGCCTATTAATGAACAGGGAAGATTTTCCTATTCCATTAACATTACAGTCTGCTAGGTCAGATCGGGTTGGTGATAAAGTGATTGACACATTACACTCATACCTTATGTAGGCACTGATCTATCCCATACCGTCCCTGTTCTCCACTTTCTCACTAAGGCTTCCTGAATTGTTTAGTATTGGGATACATCTCTTGGCTATGACCCTAAGGTACTAATAAAAGAGTTCCAGGTGGTGGTGAAAACACTCTATTGAATTTTGGTTCTAATCGAGTCATTGAATATTCTAGTACATATTGTCAAACAGAACCCTAAAGCAATAATGCAACTAGAGTTTTTCTCAGAGTGCTGACATCCAGGTGGCATCCTGATTCAGCAATAATGACCAAGATATACTAGGATTCTCCTCTGCTCCAGTCAAAATAAGTTAAGCTAGTTTGTCCCTAAAAGGTACCAAAGTTGGGACTTGATTGGCCCATTGATGGAGCTTACTTCAATACAAACTCAAGATGTGCTTTCCTGGTTGTGCCTTCTCAGTAGCCTCTGTATATACTGAAGTAGTTTACTGGTCATCTAAAGGCATAACTGATTTGGTGGACCTCCCAAGACTATGCTAGGCACTTGCTGAACAGATACATTTTCATAAGGAGATAAGGAAAGGGGAGGTAATCCTATCTGAGCTAAGTTTTGTCCTCACTGAATACACTTTTTATGTTAGGGTTAAATAAACCTCATTTTGTTAACTGTCCAATGACATACAAGTGTTTCATTTGGTCCATCAAACCTGGACTACCAGGATGCCAGACTGAGTTAGACCAACTCCCAACAGCCTACCTGAAGTATTCCAAGGATCACCATTTCCATGCCTTGTGTCTTGTGATCCTTTGCTTGTCTGAACTATGTGGTACAACATTGCTCCTTTGCCTTGACCCAAGACAAATGACTCTTTGGGTTCCACCACTGTGACACCATTTCTAGGGCTCACCTTACTCTTCAGCTGTTACAGGACTATGGGCCAGAAATTCTTGAGAATGAAATAGCTCTTCTCCTAATGCAACTGAACCTATATTAAGACTATTTGCTGTACCCATCTTCCTTTCCTACTATTAACCTCCCCACATTGCTACCAGCCCTATTTTCTCATTTTTCCTTTCATCCACCCCCATTACTTTTTTCTTTTTTTTTTCTTTTTTGAGGGGAGAAGGCAGGGCAATTGGAGTTAAGTGACTTGCCCAAGGTCACACGGCTAGTAAGTGTTCAGTGTCTGAGGCTGGATTTGAACTCAGGTCCTCCTGACTTCACTGCACCACCTAGCCACCCCCACCCCCATTACTTTTGCTGCAGATGAATAAATTACTAGCAACAGTTTCATTGCCAGAGTATATTTTAGTAATAAGGCCACCAAAAATTGATCATTTTAGCTTCTTTTTAGGCCTATGAGTGCCTCTGGCTTGCATCCCTAGGGTCCATCCCAATTCTAGAGGCCCTCTGAGCTGCTGAATGAATTCATAAGTTCCTTTAGCTCCCCTGGGGATTCATGTTGTCTCACTAGCCAGGAAGTAGGTACAGTCCTGGAAAGAGCAGGAATCAATTAATCAACCAATAAGCATATAAAGCCCTAGTATGTGTCCCTTTTGCTAAGCACTGATGATAAAAAGAAATTCCAAAAAGAGTCCTTGCCTTTAAGATGCTTACATCATAATTAGGAAGATAACATGTACATATGTAAATACATAAAAGTTACATAGAGAGCAGCCACAATGGAACCTTAGAGAAGGAAGCATTAGGAGGTTAAGGAGACATAGAAAAGCCTCTGGTAGAAGGTGGCCCTTGAGCAACCAAATGAATTGAACTCAGTCCTGGATCTCTTCCAGTTCTCAGAAGAATCCTTGGACTGAGAACATCTTTTTATAGGGTCAGGAGTCAGCTCTTGCAAAAAGACTCACAACAAGGCAGGTGATCCAAATGGCCTTTTAACAGATGACCTCCAAACAACTTTACAAATCCTTGTGACATTTGCCTTCATTAAAATCTTTGAGCTTCCTTTGTTTCTTCTGGAACTTGTCAGATTTCCTTAGCCTTCAATTGTGCACAAAGCATGACTCTCATGGAACTCTGTTAAAAGAACTAATTACTTTGTCAATGCATGTAAAACAGTTACGGACCTAGAAGAAAGATACAAAAAATTAAATGGTATAATTTCTCCCTTTTTTGAAGGTTTCTCTTTCCTGGTCTTCAAGCCCGCTTGTCTAAAAGGGAATATGACAGAGATGTTCTAAACATTGACGTTGTAAGTTTCCTTCTAGGCTTCATGTTCTATGATAGGGGTGGGAAATCTACAGCCTCAAGGCCACATATGGCCCTCTAGGTCCTCAAGTGTGGCCCTTTGACTGAATCCAAACTTCATAGAACAAATCTCCTTAATAAGAGGATTTGTGTGGTAAAACTTGGACTCAGTCAAAAGACCATACCCAAGGACATAGAAGGTCACATGTGGCCTCGAGGCCACAGGTTCCCCACCCTTGTCTATGAGGATAAAGTGAGTTCCCCCTCAGACATCACCATAGATGAATGCAGAGACATACAGACATATGTAAGAGAGAGACACAGGTACATACATACATACATACATACATACATACATACGTACATACACATATAAAACTTTCAGATTTATGTCTTGCAATCAAGAATCACAGAATGTCAGAACTAGGAAGCAGCTTAATGATGATGTCAACCAGCCCAGTATCTTTATAGATAAAGAAATGGAAGTTCAGAGAGGAAAAATGATTTATACAAGGCCATATAAGCAACTTAATGGCAATATCAGGACTAGGATTCAGTTCTCCTGAAGGTAATGTTATAAAATGGAAAGCACACTGAATTTGGAATCAGGACAACTGGCTTCAGGTCTTGGCCACTTGTGTTACCCTCTCAAATCTCTTTCTTTCTGAGCCACAGTTACTTTGCAGAATGAGGAGGTTAGACTAAGTTACCTATAAGTACCTAAGTTTCTTTCTTTGTAAGATGAGAGAATTAGAAAGACCCTCCTAGTTCTATAGCCTACAAACTAACTTCAAAGAGTAGATTTATAGATAGAAGATTCCTGTGCAGAGACCAAAAAGTGAATGTTGACAAACTTTCAAAGCAAAACTCACCCACCCATTCACCAACATTCTACATCAACTGCTTAATAATGCTTTCTCATTTATCCTATCAGGACTTTCTTGGTCATCTCTTCCCACCCTATAATTTGACATAAGAGGAAACCAAGACATGGACGTAGTAAAGAAGCAGGTCTTGGATTTGAGTTTAGGTCTTCTTTTTTTTTCTTTTTTTTTTTTGGAGGGGGGAAGGTAGGGCAATTGGAGTTAAATGACTTGCCTGAGGTCACACAGCTAGTAAGTGTTAAGTGTCTGAGTCTGGATTTGAACTCAGGTCATCCTGACTCCAGGGCTGGTGCTCTATTTACTGCACCACCTAGTTGCCACTGAGTTGGGGTCTTCTTAATCCATATTCTCTTCCCACTGCACCACATTATTGATATCAAGAAATAAAGTGTATTGTTTTGTTTTGTTTTGTTTTGTTTGTCTGAGACTATCTCCCATGATTTTTTCATACTGGCTGTGCATTTCCTAGTCTTCCCAAGGCATGGTGCCCTAGGTCATTCCCCAATAGGAATCCCCCACTGTGGTAGGATTTCAAGGATGCTGAGAAGGGGTACTGACAAAATAGCATCTTTCCTTTGTTTTCCCCAATTCATAATTGGTTGGTTCTTTCTTTTATAGGATGTGTTCATGAAGGAGGAAAGGAGAAGAGAGGTGATAGAGAATAGTGGATGAACAAAGAGTATGAACAGGGAGGGAATGCTAGTAGACAAGGTAATAACAGGAGAAAAAGATGAACAGATGGTGCCTGAAGTGGTTTTCCTTGATGACAAACAAGGTCATGGAGAAGTTGTGCTAATGAACAACCTCCGGGTCCATAGCTTTCATCTCCATGACCCTTTCAGAGAACTCTTCCATTAACCCATTAACCCATTTTAAGGGTTCTGATTCGGAATCTGGGAAATACTACATTAATGCAAATACATGGATTGTACTTCTGGCTATCACCTATATCCAATGATGCCCTTTGCTTGGAGGATCTTGGTAGCATTAGTTAAAATTTTTTGCATACGGACACAGTGCTTGCATATTTACGGTTCCCCTCCTCTCTCCATTGACAACTGACTTTCATGTTTTAAGAATCCATGGCATCATCAGTGAAATACTCGATCCAATGTCATACATAACAATTTCTCAATTCCTTAATGGAACTCACTCTTCATTGAGGAATTACTATGACTGAAAGCAATCATCAATTGGTGGTCAACCCTCTGCCAATGAGTCTCTCCTTACTTATTGAGCTGATAGGCAATAAGCATATGGTCTGTCATGAGATCTGTCCCTTAGCTTGGCCAGAACTTTCAGAGCTTGTGTTCCATGGGCAAAGCCTTAAAGAGTCTAGGGTCTAGAAGCAGGATACAGGGGTGGTAAAGTCAGTAAGGTCCAATAAAGGGATTATATTCAAAAGGAATTGTTTTGTCTAGAAAACATATATCATACCATTTTCTTAATAGTTGGTGAAATCATAATTTATGGTATTTCTGTTATGGGAATGTAAAAGTTGTTCCCTGTACCCTGTACCCCTCCTCATTTTTGCCTATCTGAATCCTTATCTTTCTTCAAGGCTCAGCTCGGGCATTCCCTTCTTTGGGAAGCCTTCCCTGATTCCCACCACCACCATCACCATTTATTGCTAATGCTTCTTCCTCCATCAAGCTATCTTGTTTACTTATCTGTGTGAATTTTATAATACACATATATACATCTAGTCAAATATAGGCTCCTTGAGAGCAAGGAATATTTTGCTTTTATTTCTTCATCCCAGGTCCCTAATACAATTTCTTGTGCATATTAAGCGCATAATGGCATATTGAATTCAATTGATTTGTCTTCAATGGTTCTTGTAAAATCTATGCTACATAGTGATCATCAACTCCTCAGAGAAAAACATAGAGTTTACTGTAAGAAAAAATAGGATAAAGCAAATGAATAGGTGAGATTCCCACAAAATACTATTTGAGGTTTGAAGATGGAAAATAGCATCTTTGGTTGAATGGTTCTGATGTCTCTGATGGTAGTTAATTTCCCACTACCTTATGGCATTTTCCTCTTTCAACATGCCTGTCATTTTTGTTGCCTACAATTTGCTTTGAATTCATTGCCAACATCTCCTTTTGGACATCACAGCGATTCTTTAATGTCTGTTTCTCATATGCAATTTGCTCAAAATAGCTAAAATGCCTCTGTATTCAAGGATTAGTTTAGTTCAGTAAATGTCTATCATTAGGCCAGCTTAGTTTTTTATAGTCACTATATAGGGAGAAGGTTTCCCTCATCCAGGCAGACCCCCAAAGCAGCAAAGAAGACCTTGCAATAAGAGTGAGAGCTCCTATAACTAGGGGTGATTATTCGACTTTTTTTGTCATTGTAACTCAGTAACAATATAATCATTATTTACCCAATTGAAGAGTCAGCAGGAGATCTAGGCATTAGGTTGATCAGAGCCAATTGGCTACATTGCTCTAAATAAGTCTCCTGTTCTTTTTTTGTCTTGACCCGTGAATTTATTAAAGCAGAGAACTTGTGATATAGAAACTCCCTCTATTGACACTGATCAGAAACTTATCTTCTTGTTGGAGAGTTGACCAAGGGGCCAAGAAATGAAATGACTTGCCCAGGGTCATGCAACTAGCATGTGTCAGGATGAGGGCTTGAATATAGGTTTTTGTGACTCCAAGGCCAACCATCACTATGTAAGGATTTGGAAGACAGCTCTTACCTCTACCTCTCAGGCTTCCTCTCTGAGAGATGCTCCAGTTTGTGACTTACTACTGGGAGTTAATATCATTTGCTCTATCTGCTATGTCCTACGCCAATCTTTAGCTGCTAAAATTCTAATTTTAGGACCCATATCAAATATTTCTTTCCAGTCTCCTGATACAGGCATGATTTTGTCCTGCTTTGGACTGTTCTAGTATTTATTTTTATGTGATGATTTTATGACATTCTACTTTATGTTATAGTTGTTTTAAAAAGTTCTTCTCCTGAGCAGGGGCTGTGGCTCCAAAGGTTGCATGGTGCTGACTAAAGCAATGTGCAGTGATGGAGAAAGTACTGGATTTTTAGTCAGAGCATCTTGGTTCAAAGAGTACTGTGCTTGCAGTCTGAGAGACAGGTTCAAATCTTACCTCTGACACTTACTAACTGTGTAACCCTAGGCAAGGCACTGATACTCTTTTAAACTCAGTTTCCTCATCTGTATAACTTGAAGACCTCTAAGATCCCTTCCAACTCTAAATCTGTGATCTTATTACCCTTAACCTTGGGTAAATACCAGTTCCCATCTCTGGACCAATGAAAAATGTGAGGATTGAGATGAATGGCTTCCAAGATTCATTGTAGTCCTAACATTCTATGATCCTCTGAAGCCTTCACATATTGAAGAAGCAGGTGGGAAAGCTGAGCCAAGATATTCTGACACAGGTTGTGAAACAAGGGTAAGAGTAGAACTATAGTGTGAATATGGGTCAATGACCAGAGATGCAGACCTTAGAAATGAAGGGAACAGAGGGGGTACTGATGTCTGTGAGAAAAGCCAACAATGGTAGCCAAGTAGGCAGTCTCTGACTTTAATAAGTTTAAGCCAATAATAGAATCCAAAGAGGAATCCAGGTCAAATAGAAACATAGCCATATCCTTGGACAAATCTAAAGAGGCAAAATCTAGGACTTAGGAAGCAAGGGCTCGGTTCCAGATGAGTGGCAAGTGGGATTGGGGGCGGGGGAGTGTTGGCTTAAATTTGAAAAAAATTCATTTTCCTGTGTTTGAATTTTTAAGTGAAGCCAGATATGGCATAGTTCCATACTTTATCTTCCCTCCCAAAAGTTGGCTAAGGAGCTGCCATCAATACCACTACTCATTCTCTTCCATAGCTCCTGGGACTTGACAAAATGGTGGTAACCCCCTAGCATGGTACTTTATACATTGTAAATGCTTAATAAATGTTTGTTAAGTAAATGAATGAATGTGTATTTTCAGGTGATATGATAGGTACTATAAGGGTCAATTAAAAAAGTAAAATCTTCAATATACCACATATATATGTATATATATGTGTATATATATATACATATATATACATATGAAAGAAGCAAAAAAGTATAATAGAAAGCCAACTATCGTATTACAATCCTGATTAATCTGATCACTTCAGCTATCTTCGAGATTGAAAAGAATGGGTTAATGGACTAATCTGTGCCATGGTCTATTCATTTTGAATATGTAGGTCCCTTCTAGAGTTTTTCTGGAGCTGGTCATATGTGACTATTAAATATTCTCTAAGCCTGTGAGTCTTTGATTAATTTGGATATTTCCATGGTTCCATAATCGCCTTGATGTGGGTATAGATTGAAAGTTCTCCAAACATCCCATCCTAGCCAATTCTTGTAGATAGCCTTCTACAAACCCTTTGTAGAAGATAGACTTGGGTGTTCTCAAGGTCTCTCCATAGTTCTTTATTTGATTAAAAAGAACTTTAAAGAATTATGTTATACATGTGAGCAATAAATGGAAGATAGCATACATGAGCAGAGTTTAGTGTTGTAACCAAAATAATTTACAGTCAAGTGAATCTGGCATATATTTAATCATATGCATAATGGTTCACGTGCAGCATGGTAATCAGGCATAAATAGTAAGTAGTTCATGTAAATAACTGTAATTACTATCAGTTTTACACCACCAGACCAGGCATTTCTCAAGTCAGCTGGGAAAGGGAAGGGGAAACTGCATGAAGCCTGGAGCTTAAATGAGACCCTCCGTAGACCCTAGCAACTATAACTCAGGGGAACCCAAAAAAGCCAAATGTCACTGGTCCTCTAGAAAAGGATATTGTGGCCTAGATGTTCTGGAATCCTCGAGTTAATACCCCTCCAGGTGATGGGAGTTGAGACCAGGTAAGCTGCTTGAGAGAAGGGTTTATGCCATATGTATCTTCATATTCCCCGTTCCTACTACATAGCTTAGGAACTTGCACAAAGTGAGAATTTAATCAATATTTATGGAATTATATAGTGCATGCTAGGCAGCATGGCATAATGTGAAGAGCACTAAATTTGGGATCAGAAGACCTGAGTTCAAGTTCTGATTCTGACACTAACTTTGTGACATTGGTCATTGTCCTAGGATCACAGGCTTTAAAGCTGTGATGTAGCAGAAAGAGAATTGGGTATGAAGTCAGAGAATGTGGGTTTGAATCATAGCTCTACCATTTAACTACTGGTGTCATCTTAGCCTTTTCTAAACCTGTTTCCTCATCCATAAAATGGGAGATCTGGACTAAATGACCTCTAAAATAGCTTCCAGATCTCAGTCTTTGATTCTATGGTCATGTTGCCAAACTTCCTCATTTTAAAGATAGGGAAATCAAGACTCAAAGAAGAACCAAAGATTCTGGAGCCTAGAGTGACATCAGTTGGCGAAACTGAAATCAAAGTTCAAGAGAATTGCTTCTCAATCTGGGGCTACCCTGTCATGGTTTAGCCCCCTATTCTCAGACTAAAGTTGATAAAGAGAAACATTGGAGATAATTTCCACAGTGGGAGTTCCATATGCTGATTAAATCATGAATCTAGACTAAAAAATGCCAGCTGATATGAAGGCATATGAAGCCTTTTTCTTTTCATTGTGGCAATCCCCCTCCACCCCACCCCACAATTATAGGCACGCACATACATGCATACATACATACATACATACCCACACACATACATACACTTCATTGGGAGTCAATAGCATAATGCATTCTAGTGCATTCCAGGGAAGCACAAACTAGGCTTTGCACAGAATGCTCATAGAAGATGGGGGGGAGCACAGCAACGATGGATGTTTCGAGTTGTTTCCCTAACAGAAGAAAGAATAGAGTTAAAAATGTTCATTTTCCTTTCTCTTCTAGAGGCCTAATTATAGACCAAGTGGTTGATTTAAAGGAATATCTGCTCCTTGCTCCAGCCTAAAATTCTGCCATTCAGGGATTATCAAGCAAATAAGCAAGTACATTCCCTGGTTAGGGGACCTAGTTTAGGGTCAGAAGGATGGAAAGAGGGATCTGAAAGCCAGCATCATAGAATTACACTGGGAAAGGACCTCAGAGATCTAATTCAGGGGTTTTTAACTTGGGGTCCATGAACTTCAGATAAATAGATATAGAGAATTGCATCTCAACATATTTGGTTTTCTTTGTAATTCTATGTGGGGCAGCTAGATGGCACAGTGCATAGAGTGTGAAACCTGAAAACAGACATCTTCCTGAGTTCAAATCTGACCTTAGACACTTACTAGTTATGTGACCCTGGGTAACCCTGTTTGCCTCAGTTCCTCATCCATAAAATGATCTGGAGAAGGAAACGGCAAACTACTGGTCATGAAGAGTACACGTCTGAATTCTGAAATGACAATGAGAATCTATGGGAGTCTCTGTAATCCTATGTAATTCAATGTAATTCTATGTATTTTGTTTCATACATTAAAAGACATTCTGAGAAGGGGTCCATAGGTTCCAACCAGACTGCCAATGGGTGCCATTAAACATGCAAAAATTTTAAGAACCCCTGATCAGCACCTGCACAAAAATCCTGCCTACCTCTTTGACATGGATGCATAATTTCCACTAATCTGTACTTTAAATGTATCATTCAATTTGCCCTACTTAATTTGCAACTAACACCTAGCTGACATGCATGCCCTAAGAATGAGAGTTCTAGAGAGTGATTTGGGAGGAATAAGAAGTAAAAAGTTGGGAGGACACTTGCAGAGATGGTAGATCTGTCAACAATACTCAAGTCTGGAGGATTATTGGTCAGAGACCAGCAAGAGTGCTGTACTTCTCTGGGATGGGAAAGGTGGAGAATTAGGAGGTAGGAAAACAGCAGGAGCAGAAAGGGAAATCATCAAATAATAATTTCCCTATTAATTTTGCCTGGGAGCAAACATGCCCTGCTCAATTCCTTCTACTTCCCCAGAGGCTCAGTCCAATTGTCATTTGAGGGACATCCTTTCCCTGCCAAGGATCTCTGGTCTCCCTCTAAAGATCAGCCAGAGTTATTGTAGGGAGGCTAGAGAGCTGAAGCCACTCAATCTCATCAAGTCCCTAGAGACTCAATCCACTCATATAAGGAGATAGGGACAGTACCCCCAGGTGTCTCCCTAGGCTCATTAAGAACCTCAGAGAAGCAATACTCTCTAAAAACATAGCAAGAAGCTAGTGGGAACTGGGCAGATACCAGGGCTGCTCAGCCTTGGTGAGTCAAGTACAATGAGCTTGCTGTACAGATGCAGAAATCCAATTTTCTCAGACATGAGCCTAGGGCAAGCTATGAACAGCAGACAGAAAATATGGAGAGGAGCACATTTCATCATGTATGAAGGCATCCATGCCCAGTGAACTCCTTGAGGGCAGATGCTGTTTTGGTTTTTGCTTTGTATCTCCCTTGGCTGACACAATGCCTGGCCCATAGCAAGCACTTAATAAAGGCTTGTTGAACAATGAACCCAAGGCATTAAGTATGTGTGTTTCCTGTCAGAGTCAATGTTTCATAGTGTATATTCAGCATTGTTGTTAATATTAATTTCATTTGTTATTAACAAGAGGCCATTCCATTAGAGATGTCAGTATAGAAAAACAACATTGACTTCATGCAGTAAATGTTTGATTTCATTGATCAGAAATTATCCTACACGTGCAGGGTAGTCAGATATATCGAACTGACTCTTTACCTTCAGGCAGAGAGCAGGCTTCTGCCAACCCATGGCATGCCTTCTCTGAGGTCTCCATGGCTTGGGGAGAATCTCCATTTCTTCTATTTATAAGTGTCTCCAGTAAACAAAGCGCTGGATGATGCCAAACCAAAAATAGTTCCTACCCTCAAGGAGCTTGCACTCTAATGAGAGATATAGCAGACACAGAAATAAATTAATAGAAAGAACTTTCAAAAGGGAAAGAATGTTCATAACTGTTGGCAGAGGGTCAGGAAAGGCCTCAGGTAGAAGGTGTCACCTGAACTGTACTTTGGAGAAATCTAGGACCTTTATAAGTTATAGATGAGAAGAGACTGCATTTCATAAATCTGTAGTGTCTTCAAATCAGTCAGGTTGTATGGCTTTCTACAAGAGCATTCACCAACTCATGAATAGGAATAGAGAAGGAAGATAGTAGGGACAGGACCAGACTGAGGCTTGGCAAAGAGAGACTGGAAATAAGATAAAGAAGGCAAGAAATTTAAGGGTGGCTGCTAGTATATTTTGAATTCATAAACTATGGGATTAATACTGTGAAGGAAGGAAAGAAAGGTGTCATAGATTTGGAATAAGAGTTGGAAGGATTAGAGGTAGTGATGAGGATAAAGTATGTTTAGAAACATTGAGGCAGAAACAGTCACTGAAAGATAGGAGACTGTAGTCAGAGAGAGGTCTTGATCATGAAAGTTGAAGAATTATGGGTGATGGTCAGATTAATGGCATAATCATCCCTGTGTAGATTGTGTGCCATGAAAATGGAGGTCATTGGAATTAAGGAGTTGCTATTCTACCTCATGTGGGAGTGGAGAGTCCTTGCTCTCAAACATCTCACCTCATGTGTACCTGGGGCTACCTATGTCTATATCCCTATTCTATATAGAGCATTATGATAAGAGCTAGGGAAGAGATTCAGATAAGACATGCTCATTGCCCTCATAGAACTTACAGCCTAATCAAGTAGGATTTAATGCATATACATAAGTAACTATAAAACACAATTCTCTTTGAGTCCTATTATCTATTCCTTTATTGCACCTTAGTTACACATAGGAATGGTCACACTCTTTCATTAACCACAGATTTCCTAATTAAAACCTGACATTTCTGATCTGACCATAACCTCCTATAATTCCATTTCTAGGTCTCCTCCATCCAAATCCATTTTCCACACTTATTAAGACCTTCAATCCTTCCTCCCTTTATAGGCCACTAGCCCTGTTCTGACTTCATTTTTTTCCCTCTCCAATCTTGACCCTGTAGTTAGCCCTTTTGACACCATATTGCCCTCTACTCACAAAACCATTTCACCCTTGCCCTATCATGATTAATCCCTGCTAAACATCAACCCTGTATTACTCTCATGATCTCATTTCTCTGCATCTGTGGAATAGTGGAAGTCATGCAACCATGCATGTGGGGTACATTGTAAATTATCCATCTTTACCTGGGGCACTCACTGCAGCAAAGCAATCCTTTTATTCTTCCCCAGATGATTCCCTACCTCACTCCCCACAAAAATTTTTCCAAACTTTCTCTTCTCTCATCAAGATTTTCTTACCACTATCCCCATTCTCCCTCTCTCAACTGGAATACCCAGACTCTTACTTTACTGAGATCATTTGTTATGAGCTCACTTTTCTCCCTTTTTCTTCATCTCAAAAACCCTTGACACCATCCCGTACTCTGTCCTCTTTCCTCCAATACCTGACAATCAAGTGACTCTTCTCCTTCCTAGGCCAACTTCTCTATGTATCCTTACTCTCATCCTCTCCCATCTTCTCCATGAGATTTCATCAATATTCTTTCCCTCTTTCTAGTCCTCTCCCGATGTACTCCTTTCTTCCATACTGTCTTCAAACCATTTTGCAATCTGCCTTGTGAACATATTATTAAACTGAAGCTGTGCTCCCCAAAGTTATTCCTGATCTCATTTGCTGAATCTGATTCTTTTTTTCTAGTCCTCATCTTTCTTGTCTTGCCTGCTTCATTTGATGCATTGTTGACCAATGTATTCTCTTAGATATTCTATCCCTCCTGGACTTTCATGACAGTCTTCTCTTAGTTCTCCTCCCAGATATCTAACAGCTCTTTCTCAGTCTTTTTTGCTATAATCATCCAGATCAAGCCCCCTAAGTGTAGCTGTTCCACAAAGCTTTATTCTAAATTCTCTACTCTTCCCTACTATTCTTTCTCTCTTTTTCTTTCCCTCCTTTTTCTTCCTTCCTTCCTTCCTTCCTTCTTTCCTCTTTCTCTCTGTCTCTTTCTCTCCCTTCCACTACTAGTGCCCTTTTTCTCAGTCTACCTTGTATTTAATGACTTTGTATTTATATGCCATCATATGTGCCTTCATTGTCTCCCCACTAGAATGTAAACTCCTAGCAGATATGAATTATCTCATTCATTGTATCTGTATCCCCACTGCCATGTACAGTACTTAATATATAGTAGGCATTTAATAAATACTTGTTGTTTGATTGATAATAAATAACAAATGCATTAGGGAAATACTAAACAAAATTGAAACCCAAGTTGGGAACGATTGATGGAAAAATGGAGAAAGTTTTGTGAAGGAAGAGCCATTTACTTTGAAGTTTAGAAGACATTAGATTTCAGCAGGTAAAGGGGGAGAGAGAGGACATTTCCAGCATAAAGAAAAGCCTCAGAAAATGTATGAAGGTAAGAAAATGAAAAAAAAATGTTCAGAGTATAGACAGTAGCACAGTTTGGCTGAAGCGTAGAGTGTGTGGAGGAGAATATCAGATAAATCTTAAAGGTGGGCTCATCTCAGAGAGTAGAGGTCTTGAATTCCAAACTAAACAGTTTGAACTATACTTGGTTGGCAATAGGGAATTACTGAAGACTTGAAAAATAAGAAATGGCTAGATCCATGATATAAGGAAGATTAATCTGAGAGTAATGTGATGACTGTATTGGAAGGTTCAGAGAGGAGAGGTGGGAAAATTTGATAGAATGCTATTATTACTAAAGTCTGAGAACTGATCACACTGTAGAGTGTGGAAGCACTGACAGTAGAGGGGAAAGGATGGGTGCAGGAAATGTTGGATATGAAATGAACAGGATTTGATAATGATGAACTATAAAGCAGTAAAAGACAGGAAGATGACGCAAAGATCTGTAACATAGACAACTTAAGACCATGATAGTGTGTCCCTGAAGGAAGTACAAAGAGCAGATCTAGGGGAAAAGATAATAAGTTTAGTTTTGGACATATTGTATTCAAGGTAACAGCAGAACCTTCAGCTGAAGATCTCCTGTAGGCAGTTAAAGGTGGTGGAGTCTGAAGATGTAGTTTGGGGAGTCATCTGCATAAAGATGGTACTTGAAGCAGGTGGAGTGAATGAGATTACTAAAAAAGAGATTGTTGAGAGAGAAGAGGACCAAGAACAAATTGTTAGGAAACACCCACATAGATGAGTAAGGAAGTGAATAAAGAGTCAAGCAAGGAAACACAAAGTGAATGGTTGCAGAGGTAAGAAAAGTGGGAGCTTGTAGGACTGTTGAAGAAAAGGGAGGAAAGGATGTCCAGTGGGAGTTGGTTCATAACAACAAATGCTGAGAAATGTGAAGGAGGATAAGAACTGAGTAAAAGTCACTGTGTTTGATGATCAGGTCATTGTTGACCTTAGGGAATGTGATTTCAGTAAATAAGTGGAAATAAATGCCAGATTCTCCAGAGTAGAAAATAGCAGCTGATGAGGAAGAAGAGATATGGAATATTGCCAACTTTTTCAAGGAGTCTGGGGAAGGAACCAGAAGGAACAACTTATCTGGAAAATATGTAACAAGAAATACCTATTTTTGCTCTATGTACCCCATAGTCCTTCAGATCTCTTACACACACACACACACACACACACACACACACACACACACACACACACCTATCATGGGCACATCTCTACTTTCTTTTGTTTCAACAATCATTCTCTGTGATCTTTTTATAATCAATTCCTTTCTGATCATTCAGAATACCATATAGCACAAAGCAGTTCAAATCTGTTGACTGCTCAAATGTTATCTATTAATTTATAGAGCTATTCTGAGAAAGCAGATTCAACTTTGTTTTTCCTTTTGGCATTACCATAGGAGCTGGCTCTCCTTTCATTTAGCTATAGCTTTCCATAGATCCTATATACTTTCATTGCATTCATCTTTTAGGTGAATGCAAGTGCATTCCATCCTTAGAATATAATCTATTTTTGTAAGTCTGTGGCTAATTTTTAATCCAATTAGAACTGCCTAGAATATGTATTTCAAGTAGATTGGATGAGGGACTACACTGCTGTTGTTCCTTGTTTATTCATCTTAATCCACAGTGCCAACCAAGCTTGTGTGCCAGTGCTCTATGCTTAAAGATGTTTCTGTGAAGAGAGATCCATAGTTCAGGCAGGGACAACTGATAGGAAGCCTCATTGAGGTTCTGATGTAATTTACAGGGTCATGAGAGCTGGGAAGTAGCAGTATTGACGAGATAGCAAAATTTGACATTAATCTCTCCCTCCATTAGCACTTCATTGCTGTAAACCTATGGAGCTCTTTAAAAAAAAGTGGGGTAGAAATCATGGGTCACTTTTGGGGACATGGGGGTGTTTTGTGTGCAGTTTCAATCTTTGAAATCTAGTGGTAAAAAGGGGATTCAGTTGAGCCCCTCCTGACTCCCTTGTCAAGCTTCACAGAAAACACATAAAGGAAATGGTGAGATGAGTGAAAAAACACACTCCTTTTGGGAGCTAGCCAAAGGGTGGGGAACCTGGGGCCTTGAGGTCACACATAGCCTTATAGGTCCTTGTGTGCAACCTTTTGACTGAGTCCAAGTTTTACAGAACAAATCCTTTTATTAAGGGAACTTGTTCTGTGAAGTTTTAGTTCAATCAAAGGGCCACACTTGAGGACCTAAAGGGCCACATGTGGCCTCAAGGTCACAGGTTCCCCACCCATGGGCTAGCCCATTACTATTATTTGAGATACTGAAAACTTGGGGAAGAGATGCCTTTGTCAGGGTCAACTTGCAAATGACCCACATAAGGATGCTAGGAGGAAAAAGACAATCTGGCCTTCCACAGAGGTCCCTTTTACCCTTGGATGCTTGTGACTAAATTTCTCCTTGTGTTCCAGATGACGAACAGAGGGGCTCATTCAGGTTCTCTCAGAACATCCAGGGCTGCACCTTTACAGTAATTTTTTGGCTCAATATAATGGGGAAACCTAATTCTGCGTAAGTGCAGCAGCCCAAATAACATCTACTGTAAAAGAGATGGTACCTTGTGTAGCATTTTCAAACAGTGAGTCACTGGGAGCTTGTTTAAAACACACACACACACACACACACACACACACACACACACAACTGTCTTTTTAAAATGTGATGATTAAGGCCATCATATTCTCAGCAGGTAGCAAAGGAAAATTATTGAAACATAGACCATAAAAGAGATTATGGAAAAGATTTCATGCTCAGAAACATGGGAAAGAGCCAATAAAGAACCTTAAAAAAATAAACTGAGGAGTCAAGCTACACAAGAATTAACATTGGTACAGGAGGAGATGACACGAGGGGTCCACAGAACAGGAACGTTGTATATAATGGCAGAGATTTTATGTACTGCTCAGTTTGGCTGATTTTTCTCTTTCCTCTATTTCTCTTACTTTTTTGATAATTCTTTGTTTTAAACAATGGCTCTCTTGGAGAGGAGAGGAGGAGAAATGCCAAAAGGTAGAAACTAGATGATGTAAAAACAAAAGGTATAAATAAAAATCTATTTTAAAAATTGAGGCAGGGAGGGTGGGGAAGGGTGATAAAGGGAGAAAATAAAAACTGCAACCAGACACATATTGATACATGACAGGTTAGACACATTCATATTTGGCCCTAGGACAAGCTGCTTAACCTCAGCTAGCCTCAATTTACTCATCTTAAAAATAAGGAGATAGATGAAAGTGTTCTAAGGGAAAAGGACAAAAAAGAAACCTTTGGAATCATTCATGAAATAGGCAGAGAGACCAAAAAGAAGGAAGAAATTAATGCATCCCAAAAACCCATACTCCATCACTTCTCCCCCATGGTGAAAGTAATGGAAGGGCAGTCATAGCACTGACATCTAAGGAAAGGAGAAACTTCTTATTAATAGTTATTAGCTGGGCCTAGAACAAGAGCTCAGCACATTATATTGCCCACAGATTTCTCTGTAGGTGGCTGCAAGCTTTCTGGAGATGAAGCAGATGGTCTTTGGAAGATGGGATGCAGGGTGGGCTGTCCCTGAGGCCTGTGGAATATGTTTAGCACTTTTAACACTCACCTTGTACAAGGAAATTCTTTTCCCTTCTATGTTCCCAACAGCAGGGGATCCCTGGGAGCAACGAAGCTTTTAATGCAGTAGATATGTGTGTGGGTACTGGGAATGGGAGATTTAAAAAAACCAGCACCAGTAGGCTCCCAAAGATACAGGTATTTACTCCATTTCTTTTTTGTTGAATATTTTCAGCATTCCTGTACACATTTTTTGAGTGGGTTAGCACCTCTCCTCTTTCTAACTTCTGTATTACTGCTGAGTGCCCAACTATCCTCCCAGTCACCCAGGTTTATAACCTAGGTATCATCCTTTAGTCCCACTCTCGCCCCCCCCCCCCATCTTATCTGTTGCCAAGTCTTGTAGGTTTTGCCTTCACAACATTTTTTGTATGCTCTACTCCCCCTTCTCTCCTCTGACACTGACACCATTGTTGATGCCTCACACCTGGACTATTACCATAGCTTTATGATTGGCCACCCTGTCTCGTTCTACTTCACCTTCCACTCAGCTATCAGACTGATGTTTCTAAAGCCCAGATGTGACCATGTCACTTCCCTATTCGATAAACATCAGTGACTCCATATTTATTGCCTACAGAATCAAATATAAAATCTTGTGTTCAGCTTTTAAAGACCTTCATCACTTGGCCCCTTGATGCCTTTCTAGTTTTCTTATGGCTTATTGCCTTCAATATATGATTCTGCCCTTCTTGCTTTTCCTTGAACGAGATATTCCATCTACTAAATGCTGGAGAGAATGTGGAAAAATTGGAACACTAATGCATTGTTGGGGGAGTTGTGAACTGATTCAACCATTCTGGGGAGCAATCTGGAACTATGTCCAAAGGTCTACAAATAAGTGCATATGCTTTGACCCAGCAATACCACTTCTAGGGTTGTATCCCAAAGAGATCATAGAAGTGGGAAAAGGACCTGTATGTGTACAAAAATATTTATAGCAGCTCTTTTTGTGGTGGCAAGGAATTGGAAATCAGGGGGCTGCCCATCAATTGGGGAATGGCTGAACAAGTTGTGGTATATGAATGTAATGGAATACCATTGTGCTATAAGAAATGAGGAGCAGACAAACTTCGTAATAACCTGAAGAGACTTATGTAAACTGATGTTGAGTGAGAAGAGCAGAACAAGGAGAAATTTGTACACAATTACAGACACAACATATGTGTGACAACTAACTTTGATAAACTGGGCCCCTCCCAGCAATGCAAGGTTATAAGACAACCCCAAAAGACTCATGATAGAAAGAGATATCCACATGCAGAGAAAGAACTATGGAGTCTGAATGCAGATTGAAGTAAACTATTTGCTCTCTCTCTTTTTCTTGTTTTGTTTCCTCTTTCTCATTGTTCACTTCATTAGTTATAATCCTTCTTTACAACCTGACTAATGTTTAATGTAAAGGTATTTGTAGATTCTATATTTGATTGCATGTTGCTATTGGGGAAGTGAAGAGGGAGGGGGAGAAAATTTGAAACTCAAGGGATGGTGGGATGTTGTAAACTAAAAGTAAATAAATAAATTAAAAAAAAAAAGATATTCCATCTCCCGACTTTGGGCATTGTCACTGGCTTTCCTCCACGTCTGGAATCCTCTCCCTCCTGGATTCCCTGCATTCCTTCAAGTCTACCTTCTGCATGTAGCCTTTCCCAGTCCTCCTTAAAGCTAATTCCTTCCCTCTAACATTATTTCCAGTGTATCCTGTATAAATTTAATTTGTACATCTTTTTTTACAAGTTGTCTCCCCTCTACATTAAATTGTGAGCTCCTTGAATTGTTTTTGCCTTTTCTTACATCCCCAACACTTAGGAAGATACTTGGCATGTAGCAATTGCTTAATAAATACTTGTTGACTTGATGTTGTAGTCCTGATATATAATAACCAAGAAAGCAGAAAGTTATTTTCAAAGGTCAACAGAATCATTAGCTTTCCCCAGATCTTATACTCTTGCTTTCTACAGTTTATGTCCAACAGTTTTCCCTCCTGCCATTGGAATTTTTCATTGGTTGACTTTACTCACCTAGTTTTGACCAAAGCTCTTGGAGAGCTTGGAAGATTTGAAGCCCTTATCATTAAATTAGTAGATGCTTATTACTGAAGAAGAGATGAGAAAATGCACCTCCCTCTCTTTGTTGCAGAGGGGGCTTGGGATGGCACATATACTATGTAACCCTTGACTCTAAGGACCAATTATACGACTCTCTCCTCATTGGTGGAGATCAATGTACCTGCCTGCATGAGAAGCTGCTCCGAGTTGGTTAGAATAGAAGAGGGGAGAGAAGAGACCTGGGTTCTTCTGGCTGCAGGTATTGAGAGAGAAGATGCATGATTCCAGCCTCTGTTTATGTACATGTAGGGAGAAAGACTGGGAGAAATTAAACACTGAGATGTATGAGATATTCTCTGTCATGTGCTTATCCCCCTCTAGAGACTTTATATGTGTTTATTGTGGAACTGGCATCTGGTAGGAAGGGGGTCATGTCTTGGATCTTTGGCTTTGGCACTCCTTTCCTATAAAGGAACAATGACCAGGAGCTTAGCTTGAACCTAAAAATGACTTTCTCTAGACTAATAATTTAGGGGAACAGATAGAATTAATTCTAGCCAGTACCCCCTTTCTCTGAAAAGAGGAGAGTGGCCACCCTCTGGTTCTAACCTCCTACTCACCCTTCCAACAGGAAATGAAGTCTCCTTTGGAGAGGGGTGAAAGGAGATAGCAATAGTCTATTCTTACCTCTCTGCAAGTTACCTCTAGATAGACCTATGTTGACATATATAATCGGCATAGGGAAAAAACAAAATAGTATCCATAAAACACCAATACTCCTTCCCTTGTAACTATGACTTATTACAGAAACCAAATAACTAAAAACAACCATAATGCCAGAAAGAACTTTGGATGATGGCTTCATCATCAAGCTAGACGATCCAGGCCAGTGGTGGTAGTAACAATAGTAGTAGCTGGAGAACAAACCTTAATGAGAAACATACAAGCCACAGGAAGATGTTGATTCTTCACTGAGAAAATCAAGTGTCTTCACAAAGTGTTAGATGGTGAGACTCACATTACATTTATGTATTGGTTTGAGTGCTTTTTTTTTTCCTCTTTAATTTTTTTTTTGCTTTTTGGAGGAGGAAGGCAGGGCAGTTGGGATTAAGTGACTTGCCCAAGGTCACATGCCTAGTAAGTCTAAGGTCAAATTTGAACTCAGGTCCTCCTGACTCCAGGGCTGGAGTTCTATTCACAGTACCACTTAGCCGCCCCTCCTCTTTAATTTTTTACTCTTGGTTATAAGGGATAGTAACTTTTTTGATAATTGAACACAAAGGGACCTATTTAGAAATATGAAAGTGACATAAAAACAAAAGATATCAAACATAAAATTTTTAGTTAAAAAAAAATCAGCTTGGTACAATAACCTAAGTAAAAACCAGCAGGATTTTGAAGGAGTGAAATCAGGCACCTCTGGAAGGCTGGAAGTACCCCGACTCCTTTTTGCTATTGAGAAACAATCCAGAACAACTACATTCCTTCTGGGATGACACTGACATAGGCCACTCACTATGGAACTGAACAGAAGCCCAGAACAATTGCTCACTGTAGCACAGCCAAAGGCCAGGATGTCAATGAGCTGAATGCTTAAATGCCAAGTACTGAGTTATACACTGTGGGAGAGACAAGAGAAGTACCAATCAGACTACCACTTCATGAGGAACCCAGGGCATGCTCACTTTACTCTCAGCTCAATTCCTCATCATCTGGACTTTTCTACCTTGTCAATACTCACTCTTTCCAAGGCAGAAGTAAGAGTTGAGTGTCAGAATTGCCAAGGAAGAATTTGTGGAATAAGTTGGGATGTTGTTGGGTGGGACACTAGCAATGGTTTTTCATCATGGTCAGCAATTATAATAGAAGTGTCAAGATCAGAGACAGACACTGCCTCAATTATTGTCTTTCCCACTACTGTTAATGGTATCAGTGGAACAACCTCTTCTGAGAAAGTGGACCTAGAAAAGGCAAAATTGCAGTCAACAGTCAGGAAATACCTTGTAAAACTACCATTCCCCGTATAATTATCATGGCTAGTCATTGTGAGTACTGGAATGAATACAGAGCTAGAGATAACTCTTTTTCAACTTTAAGTGATGAAGTGCCTATTTTTTCAAGAGAAAAGAAATTCCCTGTAAAGAAAAATAGCCAGTTGCTCCATTCTAAGAGAGAAATTATATAATAGCCAAAGATCATTTAAGAGAATATTCTAGATATTATAGTGCCCAATTTCATTCATTTTAGGAACTGCTGAATAAACTATTTTCATATTCATATATATAATATATATGCTTATACACATTTACATATATATCTGTGTGTACATATATGTATGTGTGTGTATACACACACACACACACACACATCATAGAGATGTGATACTAAAATGCAAGAGTAGCAGAGAATGTATAAAGGATATGTGTGACCTTTGCCAGGACAGGAAACAATGGGAAGAAATAGAATTGTAGGATAGGAATGTGCTTCCTCTCTGTGTGGCTGGAGGCAGGTCTTTGGGGATTGAGTAATGATACACACTACCTCTGAAGGCTGTAAGACCCTAATAGGGCTAGATGGTTGCTAAGAGTACAAAAGCCAAACAGCTGAAAGCAACCATACTGCCAGGAGAGACCATGGACAGAAAACCAATCATCAAGCTATGGGCATCCATCCCAGTGGTGGTGGCAACAACAGCAATAACTGGAAGAGAAAGAATAAATCCTAGTGAGAAATAAGCAAGAACCAAGGAAATGGTGATTTTTCACCGAGGAAATTAAGCCTCTTTACTAAAAGCTAGACTCTGAGTTGACAGTGATGGTGCAGCTAGGTGATACAGTGGATAGAGCATTAGCCTGTAGTTAGGAAAACTTGAGTTTAAATTTGGCCTCAGACTCTTACCTGTGTGATCATGGACCAGTTACTTAACTCTGCCTCAATTTTGTCATTTACAAAATGGAGATGATAATAGCACCTACCTCCCAGGGGTGTTGTAAGGATCAAATGAGATATTTATAAAGCACTTAGTATAGCACTTGATACATAAGAGGTACTTAATAAATTTTTCCTTCTCTCCTTCCTTCCTTCTTTCCTTCCTTCCTTCCTTCCTTCCTTCCTTCCTTCCTTCCTTCCTTCCTTCCTTCATTCTTTCCCCTTTAGGAGGACAAGAATCACAAAGGCAACTATTCTTTTGCCTTTTCCTGTTTTGTTTATTTTTTAGAATGAATGGGTCTTCATATCTCACCAATGCTAGAAGCGCACAGGGCAATCCCAACACTGTGGGATTGTACATAAACTTTAACCTGCTCCGTTTTTCCAACTTGGACTGATTTACCCCATCTTAGGAAGCCTTGTATCCTTGCACTCCAGGGGGCCCCATTATCTCTGCACCAGATTTAGCATGGACTCCCAGTGAGCTTTAGCCCTGTTGTAGCTTAGGACCCCCAAACTCAAGTGGTCCAACAGCCTCAGTCTCTGCCCAGGAACTGTGATTACAGGCTTGTGCCACCATTTCCAGCTTGTTTTCTTTTGTTATTGCTATTTTAATAGGCCAGTTCTTTCTTTGATGCTTTGTAAGCCTTGCCACTTGCAGGGGTAGAATGGAAACAAAGAGTGTGGCTCCTAAAGAGACACAAGATAAATTTCTGATATTCCTAGGGGCCACCCTGGAGGTCAGTAAACACTAAATTATGATTGAGAAGTCCCCAAAGATTGAACCCAATCTATGTGAGCTCAGACATGAGCTCTTGAATAATGCATTACACTGGTGTATTTATGTTTATCAAAAGTCCAAACTTCATATTACTTAATGTATGCCTTGCCAAAGAACAATTAGAGAGGGAATTTGCTCATTGACTGAGTTCAACACCCTTAAAATGTTAGTAATTATTTACACTGATTTATCTGTAATAATTCTTCAATCTCCACCTTGGCAAAGTAGGCTCACAGAAACCTTAGTAGGACTGCCATCTTTGGATTTATGTCTATACCTTACCTTTATTACTTGCACAGGACCAAGTTAACATTAAAATGGTAATTCTTTACCTGAATTTCCCCAGAAATTTAGCCTGGTACCCTGTTCAGCATCTGTAGCAGAAATGACCAAGCCAAAGACAGACCCTCTCTCAACTAGACTCTCACCTCTTTGCTGAAAGAAGCATCAGCAGAGTTGTGCTGGGTCACATAGCTATATGGCTGTACCCATTCCTTGGCATTAGGGACCACCCTAATCAATCTTTTCCAAAACTACACTTCCCATAGGTATCCCACAGTTATATAGCATGAAAGTTATGAGTGCAATTCTCTTTTGAGTATTCACGTGGACATGAGGAGTCAGGATGTAATTTTGCTAACCACAAAAATACAGAAAATGGCTAGGTGGCACAGTGAATAGAGTACAGACCCTGGAGTCAGGAGGAACTGAATTCAAACGAAGCTTCAGACACTTAACACTTAACTAGCCATGTGACCTTGGGCAAGTCACTTAACCCAAAGTGCCCTGCCTTCCCCCCTCCAAAATAAACAAAAAAATACAGAAAATGATTTCCCAGGGTTGTGGTAGACCCCATTATTCTGAAAGAAAAAAGGATACAAGATTATCAAGTGCATTTCTGGGTCAGTACAAAATTATGGCATTAAACTTCAAATAAAGTTTTTATGTCATAGAAGTAAACTCATTCTATTCTATTCTTTTCTATTCATTCATTAAGCATTTTTAGATAATATTTTAGTTTCCCAATTACATGTAAAGACAATTTTTAATATTCATTTTTAAAAATTTTTGAATTCCAAATTCTCTCCTCCTCACTCCCCTGCAATAACAGTAGGTAATTTTATATAGGTTATATATTTATGTATTATACATCAGGTAAAACTTATTTCCATATTCGCCATGTTGTAAAAGAAGACAAACCAAAAAAGAAAAAAAAGAAAGAGAGTGAAAAATAGTCTGCTTCAATCCACATTCAGACTCCATCATTTCTTTCTCTGGATGTGGACAGCATTTTCCATCATGAGTCTTTTGGAATTGTCCTGGGTCATCATATTGCTGAGAATAGCTAAGTCATTCACAGCTGATCATCATAAAATATTGCTGTTACTATATGCAATATCCTCTTGGTCCTGTTCACTTCACTTTGTGTGAGTTCATATAAGTCTATCCTGGTTTTTCTGAAATCATCCTTACAAAAGCATCTTTTAATATCTTTAAGCATATGGAAAAATGCTCTAAATCACTATTAATTCGAGAAATGCAAATCAAAACAACTTTGAGGTACCACATCTCACCAGTCAGATTGGCTAAGATGACAAAACAGGAAAATGACAAATGCTGGAGAGGATGTGGAAAAATTGGAACACTAATACACTGTTGGTGGAGTTGTGAATTGATACAACCATTCTGGAGAGCAATCTGGAACTATGCCCA
>CM053583.1:344652168-344668891 GCA_028627135.1 Pseudochirops cupreus | reverse complement strand
TTTGGGAGATCCATCCTGCCCTACCAAAAAGTGACATAGGAGAGAATAGACTGGGGGAGGGGGGAAACACTGGGATGGCTGTTTTGGGGTGGTGGGCGGGGGAAAGACGGGGAGAAAATATGTAACAAAAAAAAATTTAATAAAATAAAATATCATTAAAAAAAAATACACACAGTTCTGACTCCTGTTATTCCTCTGCTCAAAAATCTTCAGCGGCTCTCTTTTGCCTATAGGATTAAAATAAACTTTTTATCTTGACATTTAAGGTCTTCTCTATATGGCTTCAAACAATCATTCCAGTGTCTTTATTCTCACAAACGTTTTTTAAAAATTTATTTATTTATTTTTAGTTTCCAACATTCATTTCCATAAGATTTTGAGTTCCAAATTTTCTCCACATCTCTCCCCTACCCTTACCCCAAGATGGCAAGCATACTGATTACTCCTTTCCCCAGTCTGCCCTCTCATATATCTCTCCCATCCCTTCCCTTCCCCCTTACTTCCTTGTAGGACAAGATGGATTTTTATATCATGAAGCTATTTGATGTCTCCATTAAGCCACTTTCTGAATTTAACATGCCATCTCCTGCATTCATACATTCTCTTGAACCTTTCCTAAATTTGGAATGAACTTCCTCCTCAGTGTTACTGATTAAAAGCCTTCTCTTCCTTCAGTGATCATCTTGGGTGTCTCTTCTTCTCAGAAACCTTTTGAGATCCTCCCTGATAAAAGTACTCCTTTCCTTCTCATATCTCATAGAGGATTTTGTTTGATTCTCTCCCTTGCTCTCATCACACTTGACCATGGATTATAGTGACCTGTGTATTTGTCATATTTTTCTCCCCCACCCCCAGCTTCAATAGAATGAATACACATCTTTTAGTTAGGTAATGTGAGTCATTTTGCATCTCTGTAATTTCAACACCTACTACAGTGCCTTACATAAAGTAGGTATATCAAAAATATTTGTTCAATTGAATTGAGGCTGCATCGTTTGCTAGGTATTATAGATGTATTATAAATAGGTGTCCTCTAAAGCACCATGGTTGCATAGTGGATAGAGTTCTGGGCCTGGAGTCAGGAAGACACATCTTGCTGAGTTCAAATCTAGCCTCAGGTACTTAGTAGCTGTGTGACCCTGGATAAGTTACTTAACCCTGTTTGCCTCAGTTTTCTCATCTGCAAAACGAACTGGAGAAGGAAATTGCAAACTTCTGCAGTATTTTATCAAGAAAATGAAAAATGATGTCATGAAGAGTCAGATATGGCTGAAAAATAACTGAACAACAACAAAACATAGATATATGATAAAATTCATGCTGTATAGTGTAATCTCAGTCACTTTTGGAACATAGCCTGTAGCATTGAATACCTCTGAATTAAGAGAAGCAGATAACACTTTGAAATTTGCCTTGGTCTGTCATTCAACATAATATCAATTATATTCAATTAAAAATACATTTATATATGGGATAATGATTACTCATGTTCCTGTGATGTGTTATGATTATAAAGTATTTCACAGAGACAGCTAGGTGGCACAATGGCTAGAATGCTGGATCTGGAGACAGGAAGACCTGAATTCAAATCCAGCCTCAAACACTTACTAGCTCTTTGACCTTGGACAAGTCACTTAACTGCTGTGTGCCTCAGTTTCCTCAACTGTAAAATGAAGATAATAACATGTATCTTGAGGACTGTTGTAAGAATCAAATGGGATAATATTTGGAAAGCACTTAGCACAGTGCCTGGTATATTGTAGGTGCTACATAAGTCCCAGCTATTCTCATCATTAAATACTTATTGACTCATGACTGAAATTAAAAAGAAAAACCGACAGACACAGGTTTAGAAGGTCAATTTGTAAGGGAATGATGCTGAGAACTTTCTTGCAACTCTATTAGCCCCTAAGAAATGAAAACAACTGATTCACAGGAACTGATTTGGAAGGAAGAAGGAATAATATAATAACTCACATTTCCCTAATGCTTTATTTATCAATCCTTTTCCTTATAACAACATTGTGAATAATTCTAGTGCATATATTAATCTCATTACAAAGATGGGAAAGCTAAGGCTCATAGAAGTCATGGAAGTTGCCCAAGATCAGAGTTTAAGGTGTTACAGCTGGGCTCAGAACTCAAGTCTTCTGATTCTAAGGTTGGTACTTTGTACTATACCGACTCATCTCACTTTTTTTTTTGTATCTAAGAGTCTCTGAGTTGGAATGGATCCCAAAAGTCATCTGGTTCAAACCACCCCTATAGAGAACTCCCCTCTACAATAACACCCCCCACCAGTAGTCATTTAGTCTTTGCTTTAAAACTTCAAGTGAGGTGGAAGGTACTAATTCCCAAGGCATGTCATTCCACTTTGGGGCATACCACTTTTGGTAGAAAGTTTTCCTTCCACTGAATCACAATCTGTCTCTCTGGAACTTTTATCATTGACTTCTGGTTCTGCCCTTGGTAGAATAAAAGCTCCTCACAGGCAAGAATTATTTGCCATTTTTTCATCTCTAACATTAACTTCTAGCATGGTGTCTGGAGCAACAAGAGTCCTACCCTCTGAGACCTAGAGGAATAAGTCTAATCACTCTTCTTTCTGATAACCATTAAAGTATTTGAACACAATGATTATTTCCCCTATCCTTCCTATACCGTCTCTTCTTTAGGCTCCACATTCACAATTCTTTCATCTAAGCTTCACATGGCATGGTTTTGAGTAACCTCAATATCCAGGCTGGCCTTCTTCAGATACTCTTCAGCTTACCAATGTCTTTCCTGAAATGTGGTACTCAGAACTGAACATAATGAAGCCTGAATGTGGCCTGACCAGGACAGAGTGCAAGAATAATAGCACCTCCTTATTCTCAGATACTATGTCTCTCAGTGTAAAACTTAAGAAATCTTATGAATAAAAAGCCTTACCAGCAATGTAAAAATGTACCCAAGGAAGGAAACTGGTATGACTCAGTCATTTTTAGTTATGTCCAACTCTTTGTTACCCCATTTGGCATTTTCTTGCTAAAGGTACTGGAGTGGTTTGTCATGCCCTTTATCTTACTTTACACATGAAGAAATTGAGTTGAAGAGGGATAAGTGACTTGCTTGGGTCTGAGGTTAGATTTTACCTCAGGTTTTCCTGACTGCAGGCCAGCTGCACACTGTACCATTTAACAGCCGAGGAATAAAGGGAAGATATCAAATGAGGAGCAACTCTAGAAGCCCCCTATTACCTCTAGGATAAAATAAAATCTTCTCTTTGACACATCTTGGCCCTTTTCCAGATTCTTATTTATACATTACTTCTCTCTACACATACTCTACTATCCAGATACTGTGGCCCACTTGCTGGTCCTTTCATATAACACATTCTCTCTGACTCCACAAGTTTGCACTGACTATATTCCATGTCTTGAATGCTCTTCCTCTTTACCTCTGACACTACCTTCTCTGGGACCCTTCAAGATTTAGCTCAGATCCCACCTTGTGAATGCCACCTTTTGTGCTTCCCAATTCTCCCCAGGCACTTTCCTGAGATCGAATCCAGTCTCAGACATTTACTAGTTGTGTCACCCTGGGCAAGACCTTTAACCTCTCTCAGCCTCAGTTTCCTCAACTGTAGAATGAGCATAATAATAGTATCTACCTTCCAGGGTTGTGAAAGTATTTTAAAAAGTTATTTATTCAGTATTTTATTTTTCCCCCATTACATGTAAAAACAATTTTTTAACATTGTTTTTTAAAATTTGGAGTTCCAAATTCTTTCCCTGTCTCCTGCCCTTATGCCTTGCATGAGGCAAGCAGTTTAATATAAGTTATAAATGTGTAGTCATGCAAAACTTATTTTCAAATTAATCATAGTACAAAAGAAAACATAGGCAAAAAACAAGAAAAAGAAAGTTAAAAATGTATGTTTTGATCTGTATTAAGACACCATCAGTTTTTTGTCTGGGGATGGATAGAATTTTTCATCATAAGTCCTTCAGAGTTGTCTTGGATAATTGTATTGCTGAGAAAAGTTAAGTCATTCACAGTTGATCATTGTATAATATTTCTGTTACTGTGTACAGCATTCTCCTGATTCTACTCATTTCACTCATCACACTCATTCCCCAATTGGTAGGTTCTACTCATTTCCCAATTGATAAACATATCTTAAAAGCACTTAACAGAGTGTTTGGCACATGGTAGGTAGCAATTATTAGATAAACTTCCATTTACATTGCATATACCTTGTAAATGCACAGTTTTTTTTTCCATGTTGTATCCCCTATTAGAATGTGGATTCCTTAAGGGCAGGGACTGTATTTGGCCTTCCTTTGTATCCCTGGAGCTTAGTACCTCGCACAGTGTAAGTGCTTAATAAATGTTTGTTAATTGACTGAAATGAATAAGATAAACTGATGGGGCATATGTTCAGAAAACCTTTTTAGTAATGGGAATAAGATACAGAGAACTGTCTTGTTCCCATACCAGTCATTGACATAAGACAATAAGTCTTCCAGTGTTGTGGTTGGTAATATCCTCCAAGAAGAAAAAGCAAGTCACCAGCCATGCGACTTTGGGGATTTCCAAAGAATCCTTTCTGCTCCTTTCCTCTATTGGTCAAATTTCAAAGAGGGCCACTTACCCTATACAATGAGAGTAGCTGATATTTTTATGGTACTTTGAGGCTCTCAAAATACTTTACATATATAATCTCATTTTATTGTCATGACAAGCCACTGAATCATGGAACACAATTGTTCAACTTGCTCCTTGCTGCTGTTCAATGATCCTTTTACTTTACTCTTATCAATGGCTTATCCTACTCCTTATAGTGAATAAGTACAAAAGTGTTTGTTGCTGTTCTTTAAGAATGATGGGGGGGAGGGGGGAAAGTGTGGCTAGGCAGTGAATAAAGCATCGGCCCTGGAGTCAGGAGGACCTGATTTCAAATCTGACCTCAGACACTTGACACACTACTAGCTGTGTGACCTTGGGCAAGTCACTTATTCCCAATTACCTCATCCTCCCGCCTCAAAAAAAAAAGAATGATGTCAAGGGTGCTAAACCTTGGAATGAGCAGAGGATGAAGAGGAAAGGTAAGGACAACATAAAAGGGGTTTTCTTCTAGTTATATTGAGGATAAAATAAGGAGTTATCCTTTCAAGGAAGGGATAGTGCTACTGCTTGATGTGGTTGGGACAGTATAATGGATGATTAAGAGAGAAGGTTCTTAATCCAATCTCAATACTTTTTTTTTTCTCGCTGTTGTTTTCTATACCAGAGAGTACAACCTTTTGGACTATAAATGATCATACAAAAATGGGGCTGATAACCAAAAACAATAGGAAGATATTAAGATATCTATTGAATACTTGATGATTTTTCATTAGTTTCAGATGGACTATATCCTTGTATACTGAAAGATAAAACTCACAGATTTGACAGGATACCCAGGTGGAGAATAAAGAGAATGATCGACTTGGAGTCAGGAAAATAAGAGTTCGAATCCTGCCTCAGACACTTATTAGCTCTGTGTCCTTGGCCAAATGATTTAACCCATTTACCTCAATTTCCTTGTCTGAAAAATGTGGATAATAACAGCCCCTACTTCCAAGGGTTGTGGTAAGGATAAAATGAAATATCTGTAAACATTTTGCAAATCTTAAGTTGTTATATTAATTCTAGAAATAGTAACAAAATGTTAATAATGAGCCACTGTCGGTTGTGATTAATGAAAGACTGTGTAGTCTGCGAGAGGTACCAAAGGATTGCAGAAGAGTGAATGTTCTGGTTTTCAAGAATGGAAAGAGAATGGAGTCTTCAAACTACAGACAAATGACTTTGATTTTTGATACCTGGCAAAATTTAAGAAAGAATCCTTAAGGGGATGGTTCGTGGCAATTAGAAGTAATAATAATAACAGCCAATTTATATAGCACCTACTATGTGCTAAATGCTTTACAATTATTATCTCATTTGATAATTACAAAAACCCTGGGAGGCAGGTGCTATTATTATCCCCATTTTACAGATGAGGAAACTGAGGCAAACAGGTTAAGTGACTTGCCCAGGATCACACAGCTAGTAAGTGTGTGAGGTTACATTTGAAATCGATTCTTCCTGACTCCAAGCCCAGCCCTTTTATTTCCTTGAGAAGGTTTCTAGACTGATCGATCAAGTGAATGCAGCAGATGGTTTGCCCATGTTAAAGCAAAATATTTGATAAAATCTTTCATGCTATTCTGTGACAAAATATAGAGTGAGATAACCAGTCAATAAACATTCATTAAGTACCTACTATGTGCCAGACATTGTCCTAAGCACTGAGTAGGGGCTAAGATGATAGATGATATGTTTGCTGGGAACTGATTGAATGACTGGAACCAAAGTCATAAATGGCTTGAAGTCAGCTCGGAAGGAGGTCACTAATGGTGGATCCCATGGATACCATAGCTTGACCCTATGTTCACATTTTTATCAACAACTTAGACAACTACATGAATTGAATGTTCATCAAAGTTGCAAATGACACAGAGCCAGAAAGCATACTAACAGATTGGATGGCAGAATGAAGATCCAAATAGCTTTTGGCAGGTGAAGAAACTGGGCCATATTTAGTAAGAGGAAATCTTATACTGGGATTAAAAAATCAAGTTCACAAATACAAAATGAGGCTTAGAAATGACATGAATATAATCTGATGCTTTTACTCGAATGCAAACTCAATATGAATTAACAGCATAACATGTGTGTTTGTGTTCAATCATGTCTGATTCTGTGACCCTGTGGACCACAGCACACCAATATTTTCCATGGAGTTTTCTTGGCAATGATGCTGGATTAGTTGGCCATTTCCTTTTCTAGTGGATTAAGGCAAACAGAGGTTAAGTGACTTGCTTAGGATCATACATAATAAATATCTGAGTCTGGATTTGAACCCAGGTCTTCCTCCAGGCCCAGAGTTCTATCCATTGGGCCACTTAGCTATCTCCTATGGTATAATATAGCATATTACATAGGGTCATAGATAATAGTGTCCAGGACTTGGAAGGTGATAACTCTACTGTGATAGCTCTGCCTTGATCAGATCACACCTGGAGGATTATATTTATTTCTGGGTTTCACATTTGAATTAATGAATGACAAAACATTATTAACAGCTCACTGTGTGCCAGGTACTGAACTAAGTGATGGGGATAAAAATATAAGAGCGTATGACTGTCCTGGCCCTCAAGGAACTTATATTCTAAATGGGAAAGACAAATTCTTTGTTATTATCCTATAGTTTCCTCCATTGGAACACATAAAGATGAACTCAAGAAGGAAACAAAGTGATGTACGTGGTGGCATGGTATGGATACATCTAGGAAGTTATGATGGAAGTCAAATTCAGAGTAACGTAAGTCAAGAGGTCACCTATCCCAGAGTCTCTGGGACAGATCCCAAGGTTCTGGTGGAAGGACAATGAAATGGAAGGGAAGAGAGTAAGCAGCATTGTCTAGTAATGGTCAGAGAGTGACTTAGAGACCTGGTTCCAGGCAAAACAAGATGAGAGGTCACCTATCAGATTTCAGGAAGGCTATCGATAATGTGGATGCAGTCAGAGGATGGCAAGGGGCCTATCATGCCATATGAGGACTTCTTAAAGGAGCAGGGGATGTATACCCTGGAGAAGAAGACTTAGGGCATGATAACTGTCTTCAACTACTTGAAGAGCAATTATATGAAAACAAATAGATTTATGCTGCTTTTCTTTTGGGGCAAAACCACTGGCAGGAGCAATATGGAAAAGTTGCAAAGAAGTCAATCTAGGTTTAATATCAGGAAAAACTTCCTAACAGTGAGAGCTTTCCAAAAGCAGAATGAACTGCTTTGGGTGGAAGGGGCTTCCCTATCAGTAGAGGTCTTCAAGCAAAAGTTATATGACCCTTTGCCCAATATCTTGTAAAGAGGGTTCTTATTTAGCAGTGAGTTGGACTGGATAACCCATGAGGGTCTTTCTGACTTGGAGAGGTTATGATTCTACCTTTTCAAGTTGGACTTCTCCTCTAAACTCTAGCCTCACTTCTCCAACTTCTTATAGGATGCCTCCACCTGGATAGCATATCAGCAATACAACAAACTCAACATAATCCAAGATTAAGTACACTAACTCTTCCTCTGAACCTGCTCTTATTTTTGACTTTGCTGTGTCTGTTCATGGTATCACCATTCTGCCAGGCTCCATGTTTGTAACCTTGGTATTTTTATCTCTTAGTCTTATGTGGCATTGTGAATAGTGAGTTGTCTGCAGAGCCAAGAAGCCCTGGGTGAAAGTCCCCCACCTGGCACAGATTAGCTGTGTGACCCTGAGAAAGTTACTTAACCTCTTTACTACTCTTGGCAACTCTCTAAGAATATTTGTTGCAAAGAATATGTTGACTTGCTTTGGTAGAGGGAGTATTAGGACAACTAGCTAGCTTAGTGTGCAAAATGTTGGACTTAAGTCAGGAAGACCTGAGTTCTAATTCTGCCTTAGAAATCTACTATCTGTGTAACTCTAGACAAATCACAGCCTCTCTCAGCCTTACTTTTCTCATCTATATAAGGAAGGGGATTAGATTTGATGGCTTCTAAAATTCCTCCCAGTTCTAAATCTATAATCCTATGATCCTATGAATTTCCTCCTCTGGAAGTTCCCTTAGCCAGTGAAATCCCAGACCCAGTCTCTATTGCCTTTTCCCTATCAGGCCATCTCACTCCTACCTCAGAAACATCTTTAGCAATTGTTCCCACCACTTCAATAGTCTCCCAACAAATTTTTCCACCACTACTGACTTCTTCCTTCAATCCATTTATTCTTTTTGCTACAGGAATAATATGTTTTAAAAAAATTATATAACACCTACATATGCATAGATCTGGTCAGTTACTATTTTGCAAACAAAAATCTTCAGTGGCTCAGTATTTCCTCCTAAGTGAAGATGAGATGCCTTTGCCTTTATTTATGTTGCTGCATAACCTGGCCTTTCCAATCTTCCTACTCTTTCCCATGAACTCTCTTCTTTATGCTAAATTGTATAATTCTCTATATCCTACAAATGTGTAAACTTTATCAAACGTCTCTACCTTTGCACAGTTGGAATGCTTTTCTTCCCCAACCTTGCCTAACCTTTTCTATTTGTTCTTTATTTCATAAAATATCATATTTTCTGCAATATCTGTTGTTTATTCTTTTAAAAAAAATAATTTGCTTTTGACATTTTATTAGTTCAGCATTTTGGTGAGTGGGATTAAGTAACAGCTTACTGAGCTGTGCAGTAGAGAAATTATCCCTGGTTCCCTAGTGACAGGTAGAACCAAGAGAAGTATGAACCCCTTTAATTGACTCAAGCTCTTTGTTTTCATGGATGGACATCTCAGACACATGAGTTCTCCAAAATAAAGAAACTCAATTCTTAAGTTTGTTTTAAATAATGATAAAAACAAAAGTCTGGTTGAAACACCCACTTGGCCTTATTCTGTTAAATATTTTTATCAGTGACTTAGAAAAAAGCACATATGACATGCTTGTAAAATCTTCAACTAACAGAAAGCTGGTAGCTGGACAAGGAGGGAGCTAGGTGGCTCAGTGGATAGAGTGCTGAGCCTGGAGTCAGGAAGATCTGAGTACAAAACTGGCCTCAGATACTTACTAGCCGTATGGTCCATGGGGGTTGTGAAGAGTTGGTCACAACTAACTCACTGAACAATAACACAACAAAAACTGAAGATAAACAGTGGGGGATGGATGAATAACATGTTGGATGACAGAGTTAGGATCTATTAGAGTTAAGAGAGGCTAGAACAATAGACTGAATATGAGACAGTCAGTCAACATGGCTTTATTAAATACACACTATGTACTGGAGCTGGAGTCATTTATGAATTAAAAATCTGGCTTCAGACACTTAATAGCTGTGTGACCTTG
The DNA here is from genome assembly GCA_028627135.1 of Pseudochirops cupreus. Taxonomy (NCBI): domain Eukaryota; kingdom Metazoa; phylum Chordata; class Mammalia; order Diprotodontia; family Pseudocheiridae; genus Pseudochirops; species Pseudochirops cupreus. The sequence continues at coordinate 344,658,948 of CM053583.1, read as the reverse complement.
GCCCAGTCACTTAATTCTGTTTGCCTCAGTTTCCTCCTCTATAAAATGAGTTGGAGAAGAAAATGTGAAACTTCTCCAGTATCTTTGCCAAGAAAACCCCAACCCCAACTTCATGAAGAAGTCGGACACCCCTGAAAATGTACTGGCACTATGTTTAAGTGCTAGCGTTATAAAGAAAGTAAATAACATGGTTTTTGTCCTCGAGGAGTTCACGTTCTAATAGGACAGTCAATGTGCAAATAACATGTATGTCCATACAAAATATATACAGTATAAATAGAAGCAATTTCAGGGAAAGGTGCTAGAGAAGGGGAAAAGGAGGTGGAGAGAAGGATGAGAAGGATCAGAGGAATTTTCATGCATAAGGTGAGATTTGATCTAGATTGAAGGAAACCAGGGAAGTAACAAAATGATTATAATCTGGTCCCAATCTACTTTTCTAAATTCATTTCACATTACTTCTTTCCAAAGACATTTTTTTTAAAAAGCTTAATAGGGTCTACTAAGCTTTAGGAGGCAATGCCATGGAAAAGGTTCTGGGTTTGGAGTCAGTGGACATGGATTTTAATCCCAGCTCTGTCACCTACTATATATGTGACCTTGGACAAGTCATTTAAGTTCTTTGGGCATCCGTTTCCTCATCTGTAAAATAAGAAAGTTAGGTTAGCTGTCCTTTAAGATCTCTACCAGCCAGGAGTGGCTAAGTGGTACAGCGAATAGAGCTCTGGCCCTGGAGTCAGGAGGACCTGAGTTAAAATCTGGACTCAGACCCTTACTAGCTATATGACTTTGGGCAAGTCACTTAACCCCAATTGCCCTGCCTTCCCCCTCGAAAAAGAAAAAAAAATCCCTACTAGCCTTAAATCTATGATCCTACAGTCTTATATTCGTGCATTCCTATAAGCTATCTCTCTAGCACATAACCATGTACTCCTCCACCTATTTCTTATATTCTTTAGTTTCCTTCAAGGCTCAGCTTAGGGACTACCCCCTACATGAAACTCTTCCTAATTCTTCTCTTGACCAGTTCTCTCACTCTTTTCAAATACCTTATAGCTACTCATCTGTGCTATTGTTATATCAACAAATAGAATGTAAGTTTCTTGAGAGTGGAGATTGTTTTGCTATTATATCTTTAGTACTTCATACACCTGATAGAGTTAGCATGGCATAGTGAACAGAGAGATGGTCATGGAGCCAGAGTGACCAGACACTGACATATACACATATTTTATATTTACATATAGACAAACGTACACATATAAAAACATACATATATGTGGTGTGTGTATGTATCCCAGATACGCAGCACACACACAGAGACACACACACACACACACACACACACACACACACACACACACATTGACTGGGGAACCATAATCAAGTCACTTAAATTCTCAGTGCTCTAGGTAATGCTTACAGTTTAAGTTGCTAACCTCCACTGATAAAGGGAGTTTCATCATACAGGAGTTCTTTATAACAATGTTATCAGAGTAATAGTCCTTATTCCTTAGTACTCACTTTGCACAGAGCAAGAACTCAATAAATTTTTAATTGAATTTATTAAATCCTTATTGCATGCAATGCACTATGCTAGGGGCTGGCAAAGATACACAGTTTAGAGAAGAAACAGTCTCTACCCTTATGGTACCTACAGTCTTTGCCCTTAATAGAGAGAAGCAAGGCAAAATTTCCTTTAAAGTATCCTGTGATGCCATGTGCCCAGACAGGAACTACTGCTTTTCCCATGATAACCCAGAAACTCATATAACACAGGACAAGATCTAGGATCAATCCAAGGGTATACTGTGGTTGTATTCTACTATGGATTAGAGATCTGAACAATCTCTTAGGGCCTCCATATGATCTCATGGTTTTTGTACCCTTTATGCAAAATTAGGATACCTCAAAACTCTGGAGTTCCTATCCTTCTGTCCCTTTATCTAAAACCAAGACATAAGCAAGCGGGATATGAATGCATATGTATATATTGTTGTTCAGTGTGTTTTTAATCATGCCCAGCTCTTCATGACCCCGTTTGGGGTTTTCTTGGCAAAGATATTGGAGTGGTTTGCTACTTTCTTCTCAGCTTATTTTATAGATGAGGAAACTGAGACAAACAGGAATTAAGTGATCTGCCCAGGGTCACACAGCCATTAAGTGTCTGAGGCCATATTTGAACTCACAGTCTTCCTGATTCAAAACTTGGTATTCTATCTACTACGCCACCTAGCTACCTATATGTGTATGTGTGTGTGTGTGTATATATACATACACATATATATATATGTGTGTATGTATATATGTATACATACATACACACACATATAATATAGGGTAATCTCCACAATCAATAGATAATTGTATATACTTTCATTTTATACATATGTAATAATATGCGTTAATCTATTAATCAATAGATAACTATATATACTTTTATTTTATGCATGTATATTATATCTAAATATATATTCATTTCATATATGTATATATTACAGTATGTAGTATATATGTGTAATACTAATAAATTATCTGATTGATTGGTTGCTGCTGGTTTAAAGGGAAGGAGCTTCTGGTTTTCTCTATTATCTTCTAGTCCAAACAGGCCTTAGCATGTCACTCTGCTACCCAAGTAATTTTCAAGGCTCCCTACTGCCACTAGAGGCTCATTTGACTCTAACCTATCTTTCTATACTGAATTCACATTACTCTCCTTTATACACTCTACTTTTCAAACAAATCATCCTCCTTTCTACTCCTGTTACATGAGATTCTAAATCCAATTTCTTTTACTTTCTAGAGGTAACATGTCCCTCGTTCTAGAATGCCCTTCCTCCCTGTTCACTTATGCCTCTTGGAATCTCTACATCTCTCTAAAGTTCAGCTCCATTACCACTTACTACACAAGGCCATTTCTGATACTCTTAATTAATTCAACAAACAAAAGAATGGAAGGTAGGAAGTGATTAGGTTCTAAAGGGTTTAAAAGCCAAATCAAGGAATAGCAAGGAGACCAGTATTGTCGAATCACAGAGTATATGAAAGGGAGTAAAATGTAAGAAGATCAGAAAAATAAGAAAAAGTAAAGTTATGAAGTGGTTTAAAAGCTAAACTCAGGATTTTATTTTTGCTTCTGAAAGTAATAAAGATCCACATGAGTTTCTTGAGTAGAGGAATGGCATGGTTAGACTTGTCCTTCATGGGGATCACTTTGGCAACTGAGTAGAGGATTGGTTGAAATGGAAAGATACTTGAAGCAAGAGACGAGTTAGCAGGCTATTCTAATAGTCAAAGTCTGAGGTGATGAGGGCCTGTGCAAGGGATGTGATCGTATTATAGGACAGAAGAGGACATGTACAAGAGAAAGTATGAAGGTATAAATGGCAGGACGTGGCAACAGAGTTGAGTGTGACAAATAGTTTTTTAGCCTAGATGCCTGGAAGGATTAGTAAGAAAGAAGTTTGGAAGAAGGGAAGGTTTTGGGGAAAGGATAACGAGTTCAGTTTTGGACATGCTGAGTTTAAGATGCCCACAGGACATTCAGTTTAGATATTCAACAGGCAGTCAGAGATGTGAGAATGGATGTCAGGAGAGAGGTTAAAGCTGGGTAAATAGATTTGAGAATGATCAGCATAGAAATGACAGTTGAATCTACAGGAAGTGATGAGATCACCAGGTGAGATAATATACACAGAGAAGAAAAGGACCAGTATAGAGCCTTGGGGGGACATGTGTTCATGTGTTTGACCTCGATGAAGATTCAGTGAACACTGAGGAGTGATTAGACAGGTAAGAGGATAACCAGGAGAGAGCAATGTCATGAAAACTTAGAGAGGAGGAGATTACCAGAGACAGTACCAGAGACAGCAAGAGAGGACAAGAAAGATGAGTACAAAGAAAAAGCCATTAGATTTAGAATTTACAAGATCAGTGGTAACTTTAGAAAAAGAAGTTTCAACTGAATGATGAGGTTAGAAGTCAGATTACAGTGAGTTTAGAAGGGAGAAGAGAAGAAGTGGAAGAAAAGAGATAGATGTAGTATCAAGTTTGAGGAATAGCTAGTAATTCTGTTTTGCTGGAATGAAGGGAGAGTAATATGAATTAAGGTTAAAACATTAAGTGAGAGTCAAGTTGTAAAGGTCATCCTATGGATGGTGAGGTATATGGTGGGGTACAATGGCTTCACCTCCCTTGGCCCACGAATCTCCTTAACCTGTCTTGGGAATCATTGTTACATAATGGAAGTAGATGAAAATACCACTGAGGTTTCAACAAGCATAAACTTCTTCAGGTTACTGGGGTCATTTACTGCTTCAACAAATATTTGTTGAGTCCCTCCTATATTTCTTAAATTCAGGGCAAAGATGACTGTATAATTACAAAAATTGTAGGAAGATCAGAAGGGAGATAAGAGCTTTGATGTAAATGATACCCACAAATTCACAGGAGGATGAGGCACATCTGATCTGTTTAATTTTTCTATTACCCTTGAAATAGACTTTATTCAAAGATAGTTACACAAATGGGTGGTATTGGACCTATCTAGTAACCCTGGAACTCCTTCTCAGGCTATGTTAAAGACCCCTGTCACTGACATTTGTGAAGGTGTGGCAGGGACTTTATTCACATCCATGTTTCTGAGGTATGTGGTCAAGCTGAGGATCTAGGAGTTTATAGTAAAGTATTTCATTTAGTAAAGTGGTTACTGAACAGACACAGAGCCTTTATTTTTTAAAAATTGAAATTGGATAAGGACTGACATTAAGCTGCTTAGAGACTTGAATAATAGAAACAATTATTCTAATACACAGAACACAGAGTGCATCTTGAACCGAATAATCTCCTAATTCTTATGAAACAGTGTGATACTGTGGATGGCCATGCTTGACTGCTGGTTCTACAAAGATACCCTAAGCCTCCTTTTTCCCTTTATCCCGTGAGACTGGCTTTTGTTTCCTTTGCAAACAATCATGCTGCATTCAAACTTTCCAAGCCTGTCACAGCCCACAATATGTTTGATTTGACTCTCTGAATGTGCTACCATCATGCCAGTATTCTTACTATTGGATGTACCTTGTAAATTGAAATTCATTCAATGGCATGTTAAATTGCTTTGGAAGACAAGTTTGAGGCATTTGGCTTAGACAAGAATTATTACACTGAAAAAAGATTCAGGAAGCTGTGATTCTTAATTTGAGAGCAAGCTTAGCATTGATATTCTCAAAATAATATAAATATTTAACACATTATAGAGGATCAAGTTTTCTTTTTTGTTTGTTTGTTTATTCCTTTTAAATTTCTCCTTTGGTCTTTACATGGTGTGATTCTCTAAAAGCTTCATGGAGAAATTACCTCTGGCTTTGACTTTGGGAGATCCTAATGGTTTCTTTGCATTTTCCTAATTTTCCTGAGATGAGAGCATCTGTACCCAATGTGTTCTGCCAGGGTCTGCACCCAGCACCTGCTAGTTCCATCTCTGCTCCCTCTGTCCCAATTTCCAGTTCAGTTAATTCCTCAAAGATCACAGCTCCTTGGGGAAAAAAGCTTCTGCAACTGAAGAATATCTGGGTCATCTCATGAGTTGATTAATGTCACCTTATTCAAAGTGTGAAACCAGTAAGAATCTCGATATAGTGGATAGAACGCTGGCTTGGGGTCACGAAGACTGGTTCAAACCCTACTTCTAGAAATTACCCTTAATATGTCAGTTAATTTCCTTATGCCTCAGTTATTTCCTTCTCTTTACAACAAGGATGTTGAACTTGACAAATGCTAAGGGCCATTGCAACTCTGAATCTTTGTTTCTGTGATCTTGATTTTATGTACATCATTTAGTATGGGAAAGGAGAAGGGTTAAAAAGAGTATTGACTCTGGAAGAGAGAGGCAAGGATAATCACACAAAATTAACAGGAAGGGTGTTACAGTGTCCCAATAAATATGATTAGGCTGATTTAATTCTTCAGAATACTTGAATGAACATAGTGGAGTCTCATTATCTCTTGACATCATAATCCTGAAGAGGCCTAGGTCTATGGTTCTTTTCCTTATAGAAGCCTACACCGAATAAATAACTCTCAGTGGTATTGAAGGCTTTGAGTCAGAAGGAAGAGAAATCCAATACAGGTGGTTAGTTTCAGCAGTAGCTTAACATATGCTTTCTCATCCCCAAAGGCTGGACTAGTTCTCTTCCTAGGATCACTGATGATAAACTAAGTATCTACTTATAACATTTAAAAAATATTCTTCTTTATTACCATTGAAAAATAATGTCAACAAAGAAAGATTGGTGGTGGTACATAAGTCTAATTTTGGATCATATATAGTAATTCCCACTCACTTGAAAAAAAGTACTATTTAATACTGAGTGACCTGTCCATTACTAACTTGTAAATATGAACCCCATTAGAAATGGAAAATGCTTGAAATTGGAATTACAATAGATAGGATACTGGTACTCTTTCATAGGACTGTAATGAGACTATAAGCTGTTGGAATTGTGTTTATGTGGAGAGGGGAAATGTGCAGGTGGGAAAAAAGAGGGGGGGGATCATAAAATGGCACTGAACTATGAAATGGTAGTTTGGCAGTCATTAGACATGAACTAATGATTCTTAACATGGATTCAGTGATTTCTTGTAATGCCATGCACCAGCAGATTCCCAAAGGAATGCTACTGTGAACAGCTTTTAGAGTTCAGATTACAAAATAGAGTGAACACTCTGTTTATTCCATTACAAATCAAGACAAACATTCAAAACATTATAATATTCACAACA
>CM053583.1:344616097-344651668 GCA_028627135.1 Pseudochirops cupreus | reverse complement strand
GCTGCCGCTAATCCGCTCTCCTGAAGGTCCTCAGCTCATCCGCTCCTCCCGTCCAGCCACCCCCAGGGCACAGCCTCGGGGTCAGGCCAGGCTGGTTTCGGTTCGCAGTGCTAATATGGTTCCTCGTAGCCGAGCTGACTTTAGTGGGAAGTATCTTTGTGTGCGTTTTGGAGTTCTAGGATTGGTTTAGAGTCCTATTTTATGGGTATTTTGGGGTGGCTATGTGAGAGCTGCGATATGTTACTGCTGCTACGCCGCCATCCAGAACTGTGTGTATTAGGAAGATAATTTTGGCCTCTGTAGGAACGATAAAGTGGATAAGGGGAGAGACCAGTTAGGAGGCTATTACTGTAGTCTAGAGACAAAAAGCAATGATAGCCTGAATGAGAGTGGTGACCGCCATGAGGATGAGTAAAATGGAGATGATTATGAGAGTGGTTATAGAAGTGGAATTGATGAGACTTGGTAACTGAAAGGTGGGTGAATGAGAAGAAACAGTCAAAGATAAAGTCTTTAAGACAAGATGATAGGCTGCCGATCTGAAATCATGAATATTGTACATTGGCTCCAGGAGAAACACAAAAGTAGAAGATGCTGTTTTTAAAATTCACTTTATTTCTTCCTCTTCTCTCCTTTTCTATGAATGGAGAATCGAAGCGCTTTTCACCAAGTCTGTTACTACTTAGCTAGAGATAAAAAAGGCCAGCAATGCCCTTGGTTCAAATATTGTGCTCACGTATTTAGTTTGAGTGTCAAGCTGGGGCTGCCATGTCTTCAGTATATAGTGATTAAATCTTTCCTTATCTGCTTTTGAGTTATTAATGAAGGAGACTCTAAAAGATAAGAATGAAATACAATTTTCTTGGATATTTTAGCATAATTGTAGTTTCTTCCACTGCCTCTTTACAAATGGGAAAGGCCTCATCTTGTTGGATTAATGAGGCTCCCTCTCCTCTGCTCTTCCCACTCCCCCCCCCCCACCTCAGCTGTGGCCTTTCTTAGTCACTTGCTAAGTCTGCTCCATGTCTCCACAGCCAGAAATCAAAGTCCTTTTGATTTCTTTGAGCTGTGTAACTATCCCATCTATTTGGAAAACGGGATTCCTAAGGCTTTTCCGTGATGTTTTAAGCTGAAGGCACAATGTATCACAGACTTACACCACTGCATACATACCATGAAAAGAGCAAATTCTTCCTACTCTTTAATGCTAGAGGCAGAAGACTGGCAGTCAGATGAAAACATTTTCTATACATAGATTAGCTTTTATCCAAGTTTGCCAGAGTACTAGAAAAACATGATAATTGCGGATGTGGCAACTCCCATTCTCTACAGAAAAAGTGAGGCACAGAAAAGACAAGAGTAATAGATAAAAGGTGATAAAAGCTTGGTTCAGGAACTGTCCCATGGTAGAGAATCAAGTCAAGTGGAGTCAACAAGCATTGAATAAGCATTTCCTATGTGCCAGGCTCTGTGCTAAGTTTTGGGGGTACAAGAGGCAAAAAGACATTTCCAGTTCTCCAAGAAGCTCATATAAAGTCTACTGGGGGTAGGGGGGGGGGCAACACTCAAGCAACATGTACAAACAAGATATATGCAAGATAATTAAAAGTAATGCATAGAGGGAAGGTACTAATATTTAAAGGATAAAGAAAGGTTTCTTGTAGAAAAATGGATTTTTAGCTGGGACTTGAAGCCAGGGAAGGCAGTAGGCAGAGATGAGAAAGGAAAGAATTCCAGGCATTGGAAACAGCCAATGAAAATGCCTGGAGTTGGGAAGTGGAAAGGAATAGGAAGGAGAGCCAGTGTCATTGAATCAGAATATCCTTGGGGAAGCGTAAGATGAAAAGACTAGAAAGGTAAGAGGAACTAGGCTCTTTGGTTTAAGGTTTAAGAGCTTTGAATGCCAAACATAGGGATTTTATATTTGATCCTGGAGGTAATTGGGAGCCACTGGAATTTATTGAGGGGGTGAGGTGACATAGGTGAACTGCAGTTTAGGAAAATCATTTTAGCCACCAGATACAAGATGGACTGCAGGGGAGAGAGACTTGAGACACGGAAGCCAAGTAGCAGGCTGCTGCAATAATCCAGATGTAAGGTGATGAAGGTCTGTACTAGGATGGTGGACATGTCAGAGGAGAGATGTTACAAAAGTGGAATTGCCCATATTGGCTGAGGGTGGGAGAGGTTGAGATAAAATGAGGAGTCAAGGATTTGAATTTAATTAGTCAACTGTCATTTGTCCATCTCATCTCCCTTCAAGGAAAGTATAGAGAAATGAGCTTACTTCAAGGTTTCTTAAGCATGAACCAGAGCCTTCTTTCGCCAGGAAGGGACTTAGGCTATATGGCTTTATGGCTTTTTAAAATTTCATGTAATAAAGGGAATTTCAGGGATATAAAAATTTGTGCTTCTAATACCCCAATTCCACAGCATTTGAAAAGTGATCACTCAGTCATGAGATGCATTAGCATATGATATGCCCAGGCTCATACTGAAAAGTATGTCTCTTCCTAAGATAGCACATTCAATATCAGTGGGAGATATTGCTTGCATGAAGAGAAGAGAATAAACTCCTCAGTTGGGGTCCTGGGAACTCTGTGTCTCTGTTAGGTTTTATGGTGGAAGGGAGTGCAGGGGTTGCAAGGATTGAGAGAGAGAGATACTCATCATCTCTGAAGGCACTTTCTTTTTAACAGAGGGTAGAATTCCTATTCTCATTTGTATTCCTTCGTAATTCCTCTGTATGGGTAACCTCAGGTTAGCTCCAGAAGCAGCCTGACTTACACTTCATAGTGAGGTGAGGCAGTGGAGGGTAATCAAAACATCCCTGATACACACTGCTTTCTCCCTAAATGCCTACCTTACTAACGTAATCCTTTAGCAATAAGAGCAAAATACTGAAATTGCCCAATATCTCCTCTCTGTCCCTTTCAATGCATGGAATTCATAAGGAAGGAAATAAGAATTTATTAAGCATTTTCTATGTGCCAAGTACTGTGCTAAATGCTTACAAATATCTCATTTGATCTTCATAACAAACCTGGGAGGTGACATTTTACAGTTTAGAAAACTGAGGCAAACAAAGTTTAAGTTACTTGCCCAGGGTAACATAGCTAGCAAGTGTCAAAGAACACATTTGAACTCAGATCTTTCTGACTTTAGGCCCTGATATTCTATCCACTGTGCCACCTAGCTCCTACCCATAAGGGAATTGGGTGCGTAGCTCTATCACAAATACCTGACCTTTCTTGTTGTTCCGTTTTTCAAAATACTATGTAGATACAGTGGTACAAAACATAGCAATCTAGAAGCAAATTACATTCTGTTTCAGAACAAATCATTGAGTCGCTCCACAGATTTTCAAGTTCCACAGATGGGGAACCAGCATATTGATATCAATGGGAGTTCTGCCCATATAGAAAGAGCAGAATAACAGAGGCAAGGTCCACTGTGCTGTATTTTGTTCCTAGTTGGAGATCTTTCTCCTTAGTGTAAAAACCATTACGTTTTCTAGAAGGCTTAAAAAAAAGAACTATCCCCTGGAAGTTAGACAGAATTTCAAATCTTGTGCTCATCTTTTGTACCTGAATTTAGAAAATCTCTTAAAATTGGGTGTAAACCATATCTTTTTCTATCACCCTGAGTTATTGTACTCTACAAAGAGGCAGCCATGGTGTGGTGGGAGAACACTGGTCCTGGAATCAGGATACCTGTCTTTAACCCTAGTCTCTAGTATTTACTAGCTGTGGGACCTTGGATGAATCACTTAATCTCTCCAAGTCTCAATTTCCTCATCTGTAAAATGAAAATAATGATGCTTTCACAACCTACTTCTTAGGTTTGTTGTGAAGATCAAATGAGTTAATGAATACAAGGCAGTTTGTATGCCTTTTACAAAGCTACATATTAACGTCAAATATTATTGGTAAGTCCTTGCCCTGTCAGGCTTTCATGATGGTGGTGGTGGTGGTGATGGCAAGATGATGATAATAATGATGATGATGGCAAATCTCAAGGTCTTTCTTCTTTAATGTAATGGAGCCATCATAGCTACTGAATTCTCTCCCCCTGTCAACTACATTAAACAGTAACTATCTCTAAGAAGAGGCAGGTAGTTTAGGCATCATTAAGTCTTAGGACGTCTTTGGAAGCTACCTCTGATGAATCATAATTAAATGCCCCTGGTATCCCACTGTAAGACTCTCCAATGTGGATGGTAGAAGCCACAGAATCATGGAAGCTTAAAGTTATATGATCAAAGAAACATTTATTAAGCACTATTAAGCCACGTACTATGCCACTTTATGGGAATACACATACAAGCAGGAAGAAAGACAGTCCCTGATTTCAAGTTTACACTCAAATAGAGGAAGACAATATATAAACAGAAGCTGAAAGAGTGAGAGTAAATGAAGTCCCCTTATGGGAGGGGCAGTATTATGGGAGAGGTTGTTTTGCAGCCTGGTGAGATGTTAAGAGATGGTCAGCCTGATCAATTTTCTTAAATGGAGGTTCTGGGAGGAACCATCTAATCAGAAAAAGAGGTCCAAGGCTACTTCTAAGGGACTAACTATCCATTTTAAGAGAAATTCCTTCTACAGAATCTTTTGTAAATGGTCATATAGGCTCTACCTAAATCCTCTGATAACAGGAATCACTGTTTCAGTTAAGGTCAGGATATTCATTAAACACCCATTGTGTGTAATGGAATGCTACTCTTAATATTAGGAGTTATGAAAAGTGAAATAGCATGTAAATTATAAACTTGGGTATGATGGGAAGTTGGGTATGATGAGCAGTTGGTTTCTAAGTACATCTATTCCTATACATTAGCACTCTCAACCAATATGACCAAAAATTCAAAGTTCCAAGGAAAATTTCATCCCACTAAAGGGGTAAGTTAAGAATTAAAAGCAATAACTGGATTATTTAGGGGGGCAGAATTTACTGAAATTCATGAATATGAATAAACACACCATTCAAATGATCCTTAGTGACAATAACTATCATATAGGAATTTGCCCTCCTGTTATATATGACTGAGTAGCTAGTGTCAGCACCATGGCCAGCAACTCAGGACTGTTGGTAACCAGTGTTGTGAATGGAGACCCTTGTTTAGAAGAAACACTCTGCTACTTTTGCCTCTGGCTATAAGAGAAAGAGTGTGGTTTAAAGGGGAATCAGTGGGAATCAGAAGACTTGATTTCTGGTCCTAGTTCTTCCGTTAAATGTATCACCAGAACAAATAATTTAATTTTTTCATGGGGGAAAGAGTGTGAGAGAAACCTCTAACCTGAGTTTGAATCTTACATCTGATATTTACAATCCATGTGACCTCAGGTTAGTCATTTAATATCTCTGAGCATCAGTTTCTTCATCTGTAAAATGAGGAGTAATGAAACTTCTAGCACTTATCTTACAGGATTACATGAAATATATGCATAGTTTTTTAAACCTTAAAGTGACACATAAATGTCAGTTTGTATTATTCTCTAAGACTCAGTTTCCTCATATATAAAGTAGAATTTGACTAGATTGTCTCTAATATGTCTTCCATTTCTGACATTTTGTTACTTCTTTTATTTTATTACTCTCTTTTTCTTCATTGTATTGTTAGACAACCCTATTCATTTAAAAATTCTTACTGAGGTTGAGCCTAACATTGTCTTTATGTAACTTCCCAACATCCTACCCTGGTGAAATTGAATTTCAAAATCAAATTTATGACTTTACATTTTTCCCCACTGAATTTCCTTTGCTTATTTGAGGTTAGCCTTAAGAAGCATCATGGTATGGTGGGAAGAGTACTGAACAAGACTTGAGTTCAAATCCCAGTTCTGCCATTTACTGCTATGGTGTGTACAAGCTGAGATGACTGAAGAAAACAAAGTTTTGATCTTCTAACCGTATTGATTTATTAAGTAATTCATGCCAATTGCCTAGCAAACTAAGATCAGACTTCATCAGCTTAGGCCTGAATTCCAAATACAAGATGACACAGATTTTTAAAAATTAAAAACAATTAATCAAATAATGACAATTAATAAAAAGAAAATAATTCAACATTAGGTAATCTGGATTCTAATTGGAGGAAAAAACAGAGATTTTCCAAGTTAGGAGGAGGAGAGTAAACAAGTACAATTCCTTGAATTCAAAAAAAGAGATGTCTCATTCCTCCAAGTGTCTATAGACTACCAAAGGAACATGGAAACAATAACTGATTGATCAGTATGGGGCCAGTTTTCAGATAAGATATATGGATTGTTTAAGATGAACAATTGTGAGAAAACTCCTTGCATCAATCTTTGGATCTGGCTGGGTTTCTTGTCCGCATAACACAGATCCTTAGTAAAGGGTCTCTAAACAGCAGGGAGACATGATCCAGCTTCCCAGACAAACAGGATTAGGTTCAAACATTGCAATAATGTTTTGTCCCAACTCCCATAACTGAATAAAGTTTTCTCACAAGACACAAATTGGACTAGACCCATAGTTGAATAGAAACTAAGCCAGCTCCAGAATTGAGTCATAAGATTGAGTCAATGTGGTTCACTCAAATTCCTACAATTAACTACTCATTGTCTTGATCTACTCATTTCCCTCAATTTTCCTTACTAGGTCTGTGACCTTGGGCAAGTCACTTAATAATCAGTTTTCTCACATATAAAACTAGAGAGTTGGACCAAATGGTACCTTCCACCTCCAGATCTATGATTAGCCTGTCAAGCTTGAATTGCATGTTCATACTAACAACTATAGTATTAATTATCCCTCCCAGATTTGTGATTTTGTAAGCTTCCCTTCCATAATTTCTTCTAAGTTACTGATAAAAATGTCTAGCAACACAAGAAAAGAGATGGAACCCTCTAGCACTCTATCAGTAGCTTCTCTCAAGATTGGCACAAAACCATTCATTGACATTGGGTGTGGTTATCCAACTGTTGTCCCTATCTCACTAGAAGTTCTGGGGTTACTCACAGTCCCAATCCTGCACTGATTAGCATAAAACCTTTGATCTGCTATTTCCCACCTGGATCTGTTTGCCCTTCCTTGCATAACTTTATGGCTCACAATCATGGGGCTTGCTCTATTAGTTCCAAATTTAATGTGACTACCCAATCAGCTTAGCCCATTGCCACTCAGAACTCATAAGTTCAAGAGATCAATTAGCCTCAACCTCCCCAATAGCTAGGATTTCAGGCATGTGGCACTATACTCAGCAAGAGCTATTCCTGATAAGCCCATTTTGGCTCCCAATGATTACCACATTCTTTTCTAAATGCCACAAACTGTTTGATAATCGGTTTTTAGAATTTAGCTAAAGCTCAACATCAAACTGGCATTCTGATTCCTAGTTTACCTTTCTACCATTTGGAATAACACTGTCCTTCTCCAGTCTTCTAGCATCTCTTCCACTCTTTAAGAATCCAATTAATCCACAAGTATTTATAAAGCCTCCAGTGTTACCAAGTTCTATGCTAGGCACTGAGGATAAAAGGAAAGAGACAATCTCTAGGGCATAAATATAAAGTAAATGAAAGCATGTATAAAATTATCAAATATTGTAGATGGTGGCTATGAGATTACATTTGCAAGTCCCTTTGGCACTCAGGTATCTAATTCATGATTCAGTATAAGGCAGCTCTATTTTGAACTTCATCATGGTGATTTTGTTATAGCAATATCAATAAAACTTTATTATGAGATGAGTTGTTTTCTTGCAGTAGAGCCACAGCCTGGCTGTTGAGGATGACTTTATAGTGAGGAGCCAATGTATTCTCACTGTGCTTGTTTCAGTGAGTATCTATTTTTATTTAAAGGCAGAAAGGAATTGATGTTGCAGTGTGGGAAAAGTAGCATGTCAATGAGCTGTGCTGCAGCATATATTAAGAAACAATCAAATCTCTTGTTTTCAGTGCTTTGAAATGAAATTGGACTCTCTGAATCTGTCTTTACAAGAAGCAAATGTATAAACAATGCCTTTGGTGAGACTAACACTAGGCGATACTAGTCTTGCTGAGTATCATTGCTAAGCTCATCCAGAGAGACAAGGACATAATTCTTGGTCTAAAGAGTCCCTCCCTACTTCCCACGAGCCTCCTGAAGCAAGCTTCCTTCCACAACATCGGCATGCCCCACTCATTCTCCTCATTTCAATAATGAGATAGAACCAGGGTGAGGTTTAGAAAATTCAGTCAGGGCTCTTGGGGTCCTGTAAGTGGGTGATGAAACAGGACATTGAGTTGTGCACATCATAGCCTTAAATTAAATGAAGGAAACAGGAAGTGGAGGTTTGAGTCATTTATGTATACATGTGTAGTGTAAAGGATTGGAACTTCTCTGGAGGGAAACTCAGAAATGGAACAAAAGGGCATGGAGTCTTGAAACTCCTTCTTTAGAGGCTTTGGGGAGGAGTTCTTTATTCCATTCCCCATTTCTCCAGTGAGAATGAGAGAGATACTGAAGGTACCCCATATACAGTTATCTATCTTTACTAGTTAGTAAAAGGATCTCTATGCACACAGACTTGCCTTCCAAAAACTTTCATATTTACATGCATGCATAACACTGAACTAGGCACTCACAAAACAAACCAGATAGTATGGAAACAAAGGATCTGAGGATCTGAGGATAAAAACTATCATCCTAAGTACAAATTCTAGCCATCTTTGAAGAACTATCTTTTTTTCCCACTTAATAACATTTTATTTTTTCCAATTCCACAAATAGACAGTTTTCAACATTCATTTTTATAAGATTTTGAGATCCAGATTTTTTCTCCCTCCCTCTCCACCCCCCTCCCTAAGATGGCAAGCAATCTGATAATCAGCTATACATGTACAATCACATTAAACATATTTCCAGATTAGTCATATTATGAAAGAAGAATCAGAACAAAAGGGAAAAACCATGAGAAAGAAAAAATGAAGAGAAAATAACTTTGATCTGCATTCAGACTTCATAGTTCTTCTTTCGATATGGATAGCATTTTCCATCATGAGTCTTGGAATTGTTTCACGATCTATCTTAAGTTCATAAGCTTTTATCCCATTACCCCAACTCTTTATGTCCTATCTTTCCTCTTTGCCAGTGGTATTCAGTGTCTATACCCCACAATTAACTAAGTCTTCAGCTTTGCCTTGTATTGTTCTTAAATATTTCACATATGTTAATACTGTCTTCTCTACTAGACTATAACCTCCTTTTGAATAGGGACCATGTCTTAAAATTCTGCAGTACCCCTTGAAAACTTTAGCATGGGGTAGAAACACGGTCATCAGGAAATAACATAGGTTATAGTTGATTGAGGTGTTTCAGGCTAACTCCTAATCAAACTGGTATCTAAAAAAAAACCTTTATAGGAAGGAACAGGAGCTTTTTGGACTCAGATTTTGCCATGGTTTGGATTTTTTGCTCTAACCCTATTCAAGGACACATACACACACACACACACACACACACACACACACACACACACACACACACTACTCAGATCTCTACTATTCTATTGTACTATGGCCTGAATTAGACCATTTGCAAGCTACATTTTCACTATCTATGATTAAAAGGTTTCAGTTTCCAATAGGATGCCATATTCTCTCTGCCCTTCTCTCACCTTTTTGTCTCTTTTTTTCATTTTTCTTTCTCCTTGGTTTTTTAGCTGCTCTCTGCTTCTTCTCATTAGAGAGTCTAGATGAAAACATAATGACAAATGTAGCAAGAGAGCTGGAATCTGCCTAAACTTTCTTTGTCATTAACTTTAAGAAGATTAAAGATGTGGTAGGCTGTTTCTTTTTTAATCCTTAGAGAATAGCAAAGATCTAATATTTTCCCTTTCTTTCCATGATGCATTATTTTTCCTTCCCCATAAGAGACATCTGTGTTTAATTTTCCACACACTTGCTTCATCTTGTCTTTCTCTACCACTCATAGTTGCTCTTTTTACAATGCCTATTGACCCCTTCAAACTTCCTTGGAGCCATACAACCCTGGGGGTCCCAGTGGGACTTTACCATCTGCTTAAGTGACACCTAACAGCATGGCTCCCTCCTGAATCATTAAAAACATCAGTCAGGGGACAGCAACAGTGCCTGTAGGTACAGATGTACAAGTAGACAATGGTGACACATGCTGGTAAAAGGAAGTGATGAATGAGAGACCTAGGAAAATGAAGAAACAAGGATGTTGGTACTTGATTATAATGCATCATCAGCTCATCAAGAGACCATGTCATAAAACAGAATTAGAATAGAGGTTATTTATTTTGATAGCTCTGTAAACGGAAGAGATACATTTGTCTTTTTAATGAAAGAAGGGCATAATGGAATAGGATATATAGGAAGAAGGACTCTTCTACCTACTCACTAGTTGCTCATGCAGGACATTTAGTCCCAGTTCTAGAAGTCAGGGATAGAGATGGGGCTACCATTGTTTGTTAAGGTAATTTCTTTATTTTAAACATTCTTTTAAAAAAAATTTAAGTTCCAAATTCTCTCCCTCTCTACCAACTCCTCCCCTACTTGATAAGGCAAGCAATGTGATAAGAATTATATATGTAAAATCATGCAAAACATTTCCATATTAGCCATATTGCCCAAAAAAGCAAGAAAAATAAAGTAAGAAAAGCATACTTCAATTTGTACTTAGAGTTTATCCGTTCTCTCTCTGGAGGTGGGTAGCATTTTTCTATCACAAATCCTTTGAAATTGTCTTGGATCATTGTACTGAAAACAATAGCCAAGTCTTTCACAACTAATCATCAACATTACAACATTGCTATTACTGTGCACCATGGTCTCTTAGTTCCTCTCACTTTACTTTGTATCAGTTCATATATGTCTTGATATATTTTTCTTCTTAAACTACCCCCAGTCATGTCTTATAACACACCAGCACTTCACAATCACCTGCCACAACATGTTTGGCCAATCCTCAACTGATGAGCATCCTTTCAATTTCCAATCATTTGCTACCTCAAAAAGAGTTGCTATAAATATTGTATACACATATGTCTTTTTCCTTTTTCTTTGGTCTGTTTGGGGTACAAATCTAGTGATGATATTGCTCAGTCAAAGGGTATACAGAGTTTTATAGACCTATGGACATAGTTCCAAATTGTTCTCCAGAATGGTTGGACTAGTTCATAATTGTGCCTGATTTAGAGAAGGGTTTCTTAATTTTTTTTTCCACTCATGAACCTTTCTTGGTTTTAGCAACATTCATTGGCACTGCATGCACTGAGGGCATGTGCCATGTAAAGTGTATATGTTCTGTGTTCAGAACCAATGCTGCAGTCAAGCTACATGATGCAACATGGGCAAGCGCTGCCAGAAACACTTTGGATTCATTATGTGTTTGATTTTGAATGAATTTTTGGTTGCTGTACATTCAGAAAACTTTTACTGTTTCCAAATTTTTTATGACTCCATATGGGGTCTTGACCCATGGTTTAAAAAGCGCTGATTTAGAGCATTTTTATATGACTCTAGACAGCTTTGAGTTCTTCTTCTGAACACTGCCTGTTCATATCCTTTGACCATTTATCAGTTGGGGAATGGCTCTCATTTTTATAAATTTAATTCAGTTCTCTATATACTTAAGAAATAACCCCTTTATCAGAAAAACTTGCTATTAAATTTTTTATATTACTTCATCATCTATGGTGCCTTTTGGCAAAATATAGTTCCCCTGGTTATCTCTTTTAACTGTCTCTTCTTGCTTTTGCTTTGTCTGAGATCATGTTTACTATCCCTTCCCTTTTAACTTCAGCTGAAGTATAGCAGATTCTGCTGTAGCCCTTTTATTTTACTCTATATATGTCTTTCTGTTTCAAGTATACTCCTTGTAAACAACATATTGTTGGATTCTGATTTCTAATTCATTCTGCTATCTGCTTCCTTTTATGGGTCATTTCATATGATTCCTCCCATTTTTTCCTATCTATTCTTCTCTCTCTTTATCCAGTCCCTCCTCAAAAGTCTGTTTTGCTTCTGATCACTGACTCCCTTAATCCACCCTCCCTTTCACCATTTCCCCCTTTTTCTTATCTACTTCCTCTCCTATTTCCCTATTGAGTAAGAGATTTCTATACACAACTGAGTATGCCTATAGTCAGTCCTCAACATTCATATTTAACTTTCATGACTTCAAGCATTTGCATGATTTTATTAGTAACCTCATTTTCACTTTCACATTGGCAACCACGCACATTCACAGCTATGCACAATAGAGAAAAAATGAGAGGTGCAATGTGCACAAGTTTGTGGTGTCCTGGTTGTGTCCTAGTGGGGTGTCTTATGAAAAAGAATTAGGCTTTTCTGTTTAGAGGAGGCAGAACTAGGCATAATGAGCTGAAGTTGCAAGGAAGCAGATTCAGGTTGGATGAAAGGAAAAACTTTAAAACTGAATTATACAAAATGTAATGGGCTGCCTTAATGAGCAATGGGATTCTCCTCACAGGAGATGTTTGAGCAAATGTGGAATGACCACTTGCTTGGAATGCTATAAAGAGGATTCTTGCTAAGGTTGGACTACATGACTGAACTCAGAGGTTCTATGATACTGGGAATTGAATTTTGACTGGTTCATCATCAACATAGTCACTCAGGGTTGTCTAACTTTTCTCCTTCAACTAATGTGATTAAAGGATTGTTGATTTAGAGTTGAAAGAGATTTTAGAGGAGGGAATTGAGACCTTAAGTGACTTATTCAAGATCACACAGTCACCTACAAATTCAGCATCCTTTCTACTACACGATGTTGGGTCTCATTGCTTCAACTAGTTTGACCTGCCAAATTCAGTACAATCAGAAATTTCATGACTAACAGTATTACTTAAAATTCCATATATAAATGACAAGGAAGAAATATAGCAAAAGATAAAAATTTGGTTATCTGTTTCCATGCAGACATTTTTCTCCTCTTTCACTATAAATTGCCTGTGAGGGGAAAATTTTTTTTTCAACTAATTACTTGAAGTGATAGAATGAATGGCTAGTTTTAACATCATTCATTTATACCTGACAGAGGAATAGCCTATAATAAATAAATAACTATAGATTCAGCTATACAAAAGTGGATTTAGCACCTTTTATGTACTTGGCATCATATTCAGTTCTAGGGATTTGAAAATAAGAAATGACATAGACCCTACTTTTCAGAAATTTTTTCTAATATAATCTAGCAGAGAGAATAAAATACACACACAAATAACTACAGTATAAATTGCAATATAGCACAGAAGACAGAAAAGCACAGGAAATTTGAGGATAAGGTTTGAGATGTTCAGATATATATATATATATATACATATATGTGTGTGTATATGTATATGTATGGGTGTGTATATACATACACATACACACACACACAATACATGGGTTCCAAGAGATAAATAGAAAGACTACCTAAGCTAGGAAGATGGATTTTTTTGTAGGATAGGCTCACAACAGAGAAGTAGGCGGCAAAGAAACATTCAATTGGGAGTCTGAAGACCTGAGTTTGAGTTCTGGCTCTACCACTTACTAATTATGTGATCTTCAGTGAGCCACTTAACCTCTGTGAGCCTCAGTTTTCTATAAAATGGAACAATATTTGCACTATTTACATCACCTGCTTATGGTCAAATAAGGTAATTCAACAAACTTAAAGGATGAGTAGGAATTCCATGGGAGAAAACAAGGGAGAATGTTTGAGGGATGAAGAATAGTGTTAACCAAGATGTACAAGTAGGAGAGTGTCTTGAGGACAGAGAGTAGTACAGTTTTGATTAAATGACTACTATGTGCAAGGCACTGTTTGTAAAGCCAAAGTAAACCAAAAGTGTCACATAAGTCTCTTATTACTTAAAAAAGGAGATTACAAAAGATGGCAAAAAGGGAAGATGACATTCCATGTAGAGGTCATTGCATTTGTAAAAGCTAGTAGCTTGTCATGATCTAGCAATAATTTCATCAAATTTGTTGATGACACCAATCAGATGATACAATTCAGATGATACAATTGGGAACAACAAGATATTAAACAGCTGGGACAATAAGCTAAATGTGATTAAATTTCTTAAGAATAAATGTAAATTCCTGCATTTTGGTCCAAAAAATCAACTGCACAACTGCTGGATGGATCAGACATAACTGCAAAATAGCTCGTATGAAAACGGCCTGGTGGATATAAAGAAATGTTGCACTTCCCCACATCCCTGTCTTTGTTGACACTATTCTTTATCCCTCAAACATCCTTCCTTGTCTTCTCTTATGGAATTCCTACCTACTCATCTTTTAGAGACCAGTTCAATATCATGTCTTCCAAAAAGCTTTCTTTGATCCTCCTTGTAAATAAAGATCTTCCTCCCTTCAGACTTTACGGAGTACTTTGATTTAACCCATCTGAAGTAATGCTGTATTTGTGTCTGATTCTCCCTTCTAGACTCCAAGCTTTAGGAGAATAAGGGTCATGTCATATAAATTGTATATCTTTCACAAAAATTATCACAGTAATCAGCACGCAGTAAATACTTAAGAAACATTTGCTGAATGAACAAAAGACTAAATATGACTTGTCTCTCCTAAAGTACAGGGCTGCTTATGTTACTCCCCTGACATAAACTCCACTGACTCATTATTGCTTTTAGAATCAACTGTAAATTCCTCTGTTTGCATTTAAAGTCCTTCACAACCTGGTTACAACATATCTTTCTGGCTTTATTATACATTATTTTCCTTCCTACAATCTATGGTCCAGTCAAACTGACTTTCTCACTGTTCCTCACATGATCCTCAACTTCCCATGTCCATGTCTTTCCATTGTCTGTTTCCATACCTGAAATATACTCACTTCTCCCCTCCACCACTTGGAATCCTTTGCTTCCTTCTAGATAGCTCATGCATCACTTTCTACTTTAAGCCATTCCTGATTAATTCCCCAACTCCTAGACCCCTTCCCACAAAAAATTGCTCTGTATTAAATAGACAGACAGATAGGCAGGAAGAAAGAGAGACAGACAGACAGACAGACAGACAGAGAGAGAGAGACACAGACAGACAGACAGAGAGAGAGAGAGAGAGACAGACAGACAGACAGAGACAGACAGACACAGAGACAGAGACAGAGACAGAGACAGAGAGAGAATGCGTGTTTCTGTGTATTTGTGTGAATGTATACATATACGTACACATAGTTGTATTTCTCTCATATACGTACACATAGTTGTATTTCTCTCCCCTGATAGAATATATGTTCCTTTAGGGAAGGATTTTTATCTTCACATCCCCAGCAATTAGCACAATGCCTGGAACATAGTAGACATTTAATAAATACTTGATTGATGGATTATCTTCCCCATGTACTCAGCCCAGTCACTTCCTCCACCCAAAGTGGCCACCAATCCGCCCCTGCTGATACTGTCAATGCTACAACACAATCTTTATCCACCTGTAACCTCAATACCTTTGATAATCACTGTTCTTCAAACCTGATAACCAAAAAGCAGACCCTACACAGGCAGGGCTGCTATAGTGCTGACTCTTTGTTCGTAGCAGTGTTAGTAGGGGGTGCATTTTGCACATACCCTAACTTTGGCTCTATAAATACCGCAAATATAATTATGTTTCTGAATCTATTAAATAATCATTCATCCATACCTCTCCCCCCAAAACATCATCAGAAATGTGAAAGGAATGATATGGGTGTAGCTTCTATAAAGGGTTTTAAGTTCCTCCATAAAAAAACATTTTGGTATCAAGGCAAAGCCCATATTGGGGAAAAGGAAAACCATTTGTGCAGTGATGTCACTTGGACATCTTGCCAACTCCAATAGTGTCACTAACTGTCCTGTCAGTCTTTTAGACATCCTGAGAAGTAGCTTCAGAGGCTTGGGGCCATGTTGGAAGTATCTGGACTCCTATTTCCAGAGAACATAGACCTGCATTAGTGTTACTTAACAGATGTCACAAGGCAGGCACAAACACATGCACGCAGGCACACCCATGCCCGAGCACAGGCACAATCAGGCACATGCATTCTGATCATGCTGAGTGATGTAGGGAGCCTGCCCTGTGGGGTGAAAGCAACTAAGAAAGGAGGGAACGGCAACTAACGTGTGTGTGATCATGCTCTATTTTCAGCTCGTCATCATGGCTGGGACCGTTCTACTTGCCTACTACTTCGAGTGTACTGACACTTTCCAGGTACATATCCAAGGCTTCTTCTGCCAGGACGGAGACTTGATGAAGCCTTACCCTGGGACAGAAGAAGAAAGCTTCATCTCGCCTCTCGTGCTATACTGCGTGTTGGCTGCAACCCCCACTGCTATTGTAAGTACAAAAATAAATTTAATCCTTCACTGGGGATGCTGAAGATCCCGTCAGCCTTTTATTGCCTTCTACTCTTCTTTGTCCTCTGTAGCTTGCAGCAGTGGCACTGTCTCTGATGCTGCTTTAAAGCCAGAAGATAAGATCCAAGGGGGTAGTTCCTTCAATAAAATCCTGAGTTAATCATGCAGGTTACAAGGACTGATTGTTTTGGAATGAAACATAACGGCATCTCTCATGTCCTGATCTGATCTCCTGTCCCTCTGCTATGCTCTGAGGGACAAGACTAAGTTTAAACATCAGAAAGTCAACAGGCACAATTCACGTACCTGTATTCCAAAGTGGAAGCAGAGCAATTTTTTTTTAATGACTTCTACTTTGTATGTTTTTAACAGAGGTCCCAGATCTAAATGCTATTGCTGACATTTCTATGATCAAATGAGAATCAGATTTGTAAAAGTGCTAAAAGTGCTTGGCATTGTGCCTGGCACATGTGAGTGCTTAAGAAATATTTGTTCCCTTCCCCCTTCCCGTGATCTTCATAGGATTAGGACTGAAATTGAAAGGGAAGGGAGAAAGGTCCTCAAAATTCTCTCTATTACCGTCCTGAAAGGACTACAGGAGAACTCAGGGGAGGGAAAAGTTGTTTCTCCTGGAGTTCTTTTGTATTTTTCCCTTTATAGTTCTCTGTTTTTATCTGGGATTCCTTTAAATCACATCCAATTAAGTTTCCTCTTTACCTTCATTTACTTTATTCTCTTGCAAGGCAATATACTTCTACCAGATGATCCTCTAGGGAAACGTTGCATTCAGGGTAAGAAGCCAAAGCATCTGGGCTGCTTGTTGAAATGATTTAGTGTAAAAATGATGACTGGCTTGGTATTATTATGTTTTAAAACCAATACTCAATTAAGTATAACACCTGGTCAGATAAGATGCAATCACATTTCTTTATGTGGTTGATACATTTCCCCCTCATCATCGCTTCTCATAATGCTGGTCTTCATTCAAGAACCTCAAAGAGCTCTATAAATGGTAGCCAGTATATTCTTACTTGGCTCTTCTTCAGGACGCTTCCCTGGATCCTCAAAATCATTAGCACTCGTTTTCATCTCAAATTACAAAGCTTTGTACTTATTTCTGTTTATGACATGCACCCCTTCTGCACACAAACCAACCTGTCCCACCCCCCCACCCCCCCACGGGGCTAAGCAGCTTATTAAAGTTTACATCACTAGTAAGTGGCAAAGACAGGATTTGAACCCTTCCTTTTTTTATTTGAAGATCAGAGTTCTTTCTACTAGGCTGAAATATGCTGATTTCACATCCATTTGTCTAGTTTGGTTTGTTATGCATTCATACCTTGGGGTTTGTGGGGTTAGTTGTGGAATAGTATTTCAGCAGAAATTATACCAGGTATCCCCAAAGTAAGCTGCACTAAGATTTTTAGAACAGCCTCTATAACATGTAACTAGGACAGAAGCCTTTTTCATTTTAGGGCTTGGGGCAGAGCAGAGCTGGGAGTGAAAGGCAGCCCAGTAAGGGGAAATGGTGATGAATTTGAAGTGTTTTTGTCACTGATGTCAAATGACAGAAATAAAGCACCCAACTCAAGCTGAATATTAAAGCAATTATGTTCTATGGACTGATCAGTTGTCATGTGGTATTAGAATATTATCTACTGAGGCAGCTAGGTGGCACAGTGAATAGAGCACCAGCCCTGGAGTCAGAAGGACCTGAGTTCAAATCCAGCCTCAGACTCTTGACATACTAGCCCTGTGACTTTGGGAAAGTCACTTAACCCTGACTGCCCTCCAAAAAAAAAAAAAAAAGAATATTAACTACTTTCAGAGCTATCTAAGCCTTCTTTAAATTTCTATTTTCTTTTTTTTAACAAGTATTTCTATAGCACCTGTATGTGCCAGGCCTTATGCTAAGCACATTACAAATATCTTATTTTATCCTCACAATGATATTGGAAGGTAGGTACCATTATTATTACCATTTTACAAATGAGGAAACTGAGGCAGGCAGCGGTTAAGTGACTTGCCCAGGATCACGCAGCTAGTAGGTATTTGGGACCAGATTTAAACTTAAGTTCATTTAACCCCTTCCAGGTCCAGGGCCATATCCACTTCCACTATACCATCAAGCTATCTTTTCCTATTTGAAAAGTATTTTTAATCACAACACTTTCATAAGATATTTTTGTTAGATGGTGACTGTTAGAATGACTAGGTCAAAGACAAACTGTACTCACTTCAAGCCTCCCTTTTCATTTTGTGGCTTGGGGCATAGATGGTCTAGGAGTGAAAGGTGGCTGCCCCAGTAAATGAAAACAGTACTGACCTTGGAGTCAGGATAAATGGCTTTGAGAACAGTTATCATACAAGTCTGTTACTTGTATGATCTTGGGAAAGTCATTTGTTTTTGTTTGTTTTTCATCTATATAATGTTCGAGGTTGGTGTAGGGGACAGAAGGAATTAGATGATCTCTAATGTCTCTTTCATCTGTGAAATTCTATAATTCCAAATGAAGAGAAGGTTATTTTGGCTATGGCACTTCTAGGTGCCCAAACCTATTCTTTAGCCATTCTAGAGATGTAAGTGGACTTTTCTCAGCTGAACAAAGCTAGATTAAATTCTACCTGGATCCCTTTATTCCTTTCTCATGCAAAGTACTGGAGTTATGGGAGGTGTACCCTCCCCCTGGAAGGAGGCAAAGCACTGATGCCTGTATCACACTCAATTGCTTGCCAACCTTAGGAACAAGGGAGAGAGCCAAAGATTGCCACCCACATGCCTTACATGGCAACATACAGAACTGTAAAAACAAAATAACAAGAAAGGGTCCTACTGGAAATTTTATACTGAGACAGAAATTAGATGACCTATTAAGGTCACTTCCAGTCCTCTAAGTATATGATGACAATCTTTGTTCACATGACATTTCTTCTTGTGTTCTAAATTCCTTGCAAATACATTGCTCACACAGCCCAAGGAGGGCAGTCAAGATGACAAGAAGACTGGTTACCTTTCCACAAAGGAGCAATTAAAGCAAATAAGGGTGTTTATCTGGAGAAGAATTAAATAGGGATTATAAAATCAAATATTTGGAGCTAAAAGGAAAATTAGAGGCCATTGAGTCTATTTCCTCCACTCTTTATTTTACAGATGAGGAAACAGAGGCACGGAAAGTTTAAGATTTTTGCCAAGGGTTACACAGCCAGTAAGACTCTGAGGCAAGATTGGAACCCAGGTCTTCCCAACTCCAAATCCAGTGTCCTGTTCGCTATGCTGTGTCTACAAGCATTTGAAAGGCTATCAGAGGAAAGGGGGATTAGACTTGCTCTGTTTTCTCCTAGAGAAGAGATGTGAGACCAATGGGTAGAAAGTCTTTGTTACAGGGGAAAAGGGTAAAAAATTACTTTCTAAAACTTAATAAGTAACACAGAAGTGGAATCTTCACTTAAGAAGTTAGTGGTGTCCCACCCCCTTCCCTTGTCTCCACTGGAAGTCTTTACGCAGAAACTGGATGACAACTGTCAGCCATACTGTCAAGAGTAATCTTGAATCTGGTGTTTCCTGATGCCTCAAAAGTCCCTTTGAACTCTTATTGTGATTTTAATAGCTTCTCTTTTTTTTTTCTTCTCTAAAGAAATGTCCAACAGATTTATCAAATGTTAGCTGGTCCTTTACATCCTCTACTAGTTAGTTCACAACAAACTAAATATTTCAGAATAATAATGTGCCAGCTAAAGAAAGCCCATGCAGGGCACATAGCCGTGTGAATGTTACTCTGATGACTCTCTACAATCATGGCAGCTCTCCAGGTTTCTTATGAATCATATAAGTCATTTACTAGGCATTCACGTGTTCTACCTTAGACACACTTCTGCCTCCCTGCCTTGTATTCCTTTTATTCACATTTTCTATTTGATCTCTTTGTTTCCACTCTTCCAGGGCATATAAGTCCTCATACAAGTAGGCCTACTATGCAAGATGGTAGCTTTCACCTCCCCCCACCCCAACAGGATGGTTTAAAGAGTTGCCACAGAAGAATCAAACCTCTTGGCATTAAGCACTTTAGTACTATAGGAGAAGAAAATTATTTGTAAATGATCAGGTACATTTAATACTGCATTCTTTAAACTAGTTATAATTTAGATAGATATAGAGTTATTTTAAATTTATCATTTTGCTTTGGGAAGATGCTTGGAGTCATGTGACACATTTAGAATATACAGTATGTCGGGGTGGTGATCTCAGAGGTCCTTCCATGTTTATCATATGATCACCCTCCAGAGAAAGTACTGATGAAGTCTGAATGTAGATTAAAGAATACTTTTTTTAACTTTATTTATTTGGGGGAGGGCTGTCTGTCTTTTGTCTTGCAACATAACTAATATGGAAATATGTTTCACATAACTATACATGTATAACTTTTATCAGATTGGTTCCCTTTGCAATGAGGGGAGAGAAGAGGGAGAAAAAAATGTGTAACTTAAAATTTTTAAAAACAAATGTTAAAAAACTTACATGTCATTGGAAAAATAATAAATACTTAAAGTAGGAAAAGAAATTATATACAGCATGACTGCCAAAGAGACTATAGGGCATAGATGAAAGAGCACAAAGGCTAGAGTAAAAGATTTGGATTCAAATTCCATATCAGGAATTTACTAGCTGTATGAACACTAGTCACTTTAATACTGAGAGACTCAGTTTCCTCCTTTGCAAAGTGGAAATAATAATGTTTCTACTTCTTACTTCACTTGATTTTCATGAGAAAAGCACTTTGCAAACCTTGCTATGATACATGTAGGATGTGGAAAAGCAAGAGTCTAGACCAGTGGTTCTCAACCTTCCTAGTGCCGTGACCCTTTAATACTCGTATGTGGGCGTATCTGCATGTGGGCGGACCTGCCTGGAGACGGATAGAGGAGCAGTGTCTTGGTTCCTAAGACCATTGGAAATATGTATTTTCCCATGGTCTTAGGCTACCCGTTCGACTCCCAAAGGGGTCACGACACACAGGTTGAGAACCCCTGGTCTAGAGAGAAGACTTGGTTTCACATCCTACTTCTGATGCTTGCTACCTGTGTGACCTCTGGCAAATCATTTCACTTTTCTGGGCCTCAGTTTCCTCATCTGTAAAATGAGTGGGTTGGACCAGATGGCCTCTGAGTTTCCTTCTACCTCTCTATATAATTCACGAGTTATTAATAACTTGTCCTCACTCCTCATTTTTTTAGACATTTCTCCAAAGAATTCCTGCCTCTGTCTGAGCTAAGCTTCAGAATCTTAATGTTTTTGAAGGAGTTCAGTGGATTTTTAATGGTTCCCTTCAATGTTTTGTTTTCCAAGCTATAATTTCCTCTTTTTCATAGGGAAGAATCATATCAACCAACTATTCTTTTCAAGAATGCCTTTATTTAAAGCTTATAGGCCAAGTACCCCAGAATGGAAGGCAACAGAGGCCTACTCAGGGAGCAGGACACTACAAGTCAGAAACTTTGTCATACAGAAGGGAGATTTGATTCGTTTTTGTCTTGGCCATAACCAGTTGGGGGTAGGGAAGAAGGATAAGTTAGGGAAGGTGAATTTCACTCAATAGAAGGAAGTTTTCTAATAATTGAAGGTAGCCAACAGCAGATTGGGCTGCCTCAGGAAGTAGTTAGTTCTCTATCACTGGAGGTCTTCAAGAAGAAGTTAGGTGGCCATTGGTCCGGACAGTTGTCGAAGGCATTCATATTAGGCTAGAGGTTTGGCTGGGAGCCTCTGAGGCCCCTTCCCTCACTAAGGTTCTTTGATCCTGACTCATATATCTACTCTTGATCTGACTCTCTAAGCAAGTCATCTTAGTTCTTCAGTGGCTGGCTTTCCTAGGGAAAATCTGCACGCCAAAGGAGTGTTTTAAAGAACAGTTAGTACATCATAAATAAGAATATTAGTAACAATGATTACTTGGGTTTACATCATTCCTTTCTCCAAGGAGATACTATAATTTTATTGACACGATCTAATTTCTTTTCACGACAATCTGGTGGGATAGGCAGAAAGTGTCCCAGTGCTCACAGAATTAGAATTTTCTCTCTGGGAGGAAGCTTAAACATCTTCTAACTCCCATTATTCTCATTTTACAAGTGAGAAAATCAAGGCCCAGAAAAATTCCTTGACTTGCTCAAGGTCGCATAACTAATAATTGGCAGAGCTGGAACTTGAAACCAGGGCTTCTGACGCCCATGTTTATTTCACTATTTATTAATGTTGCTGTTTATTTGTTTTTAGTTGTGTCTGACCCTTTGTGACCCTATTTGGGATTTTCTTGGAAGAGATACAGAAGTGGTTTGCTATTTTCTTCTCCAGATCATTTTAAAATGAGGAAACTGAGGCAAATAGGGTTAAGTGACTTACCCAGGATCATATAGCTAGTAAGTTTTCTGAAGCCAAATCTGAACTCAGGTCTTCCTGACTCCAGGTCTTGTATTCTATCTACTGCACCCCCCAGCTGCTCATTTATTTCATTACACCATGATAAAAATATATAGAAACATATCATGTGATCGCTCTTCCATTGTGGCCTGGGTCAGTGGACAAAATCACGTATGCGTAGAAAGGTCTTGGACTTGGGGGATGAAGGGCAAAGAGAGATGTTCCCTACCTTTGGGGAGCTTCTAATATAATGGGGATGATGTGACAAATACACAAATAACAAAAGTGTGAAATAGAACGAGCTAAGTGAAGACAGGAAAGTCCTTGTTAAAGTCTGAAGTTCTGGGACCACTTCTGCCACTAAATAGCTATGTGGCTTTGAGCCTCTTGGGGCCTGGGTTTTCTAATCTTTAAAACAAAGGTAAGAAGAGTGATGTAGTGGAAAGAGAGCCAGGCTAGGTGTCAGGACATCCTAACTTCAAATGTGGCCTCGGACACTGCTATGTGAATCCTGTGTATCACTTAATCTCTCAGTAAATTGCGGTGAGCAGGGAAGCTTCCTTACTAAGAACTCCCCTATGCCAGTAAAAACCTATGCCCAGTATCCATCCCAAAAGTCAAGGCAGTGGACTAGAATGACTCTTAAATTCCCCTATCAGCTCTTGCATTCGATGATTCTGTGGGAGCTCAAGGAATAATTTTCCACGCTGATGGGTCTAGAATATCACATTTCCCTTTTTTCCAAGTTGAGATGTTTTTTAACCATGACTTCAGAACTTGAGGAAACCAGCCATACTTCAACCATTGCCACTCAGAAACTGTTTTGGATTCATATTTCAGCTGTGTTGTCCAAACCTCACTGTACCTTTTTTCCTGATCCTTCCTTGTTCTTTCTCATGTGGCATCCAGAGGCAGGGATTAAATTAGATTAAAATTAAATTAGATTAAATTAAATTAGGGACAAATAGGTGGTGCATGGATAAAGTGCTAAGCCTGGAGTCAGTAAGACCTGAGTTCAAATCTGGTCTCACTTACTGGCTATGTGACCTCGAGCAAGTCACTTAACCCTGTTCACTTCATTTTCCTCATCTGGAAAATGAGCTGGAGAAGGAAATGGCAAACCACTCTAGCATGCTTGCCAAGAAAACCCCAAATGGGGTCGTGAAGAGTCAGACATGACTGAACAACAACAATAACAAAGGAATTAAATTAGACTGAAAATTCATTAATACTCTTAACCCAACATATAATTTAATTCAATAATAGGCTCACAGAATCACAAAATCACAGCATCTCAGAGTTGGATGAGACTTCAGCCGTCATGAAATCCCATTTACACATGAAGAATCCCCCCTAGAACACAACCCAAAAGGTGGGTATCCAGCCAACGCTCAAAGATCTCTAATGAGGAGGAACTCTCTCTCTCCTGAGATGACCCATTTCTCTTAGGGACAGGTGTGATTGTAGAGAAATTCATCAAGACTCAATTTGCAACTTCCACTCATTGCTCTTCTTTCCATCCCATGGGAACAAACAGATCAAGTTTAGTCCCTAAGAGAAGTGACACAGTAGACTGAGTGCTGGACTTGTTTTAAGGAAAATCTTGATTCAAATCTTGCTTCTAACACTGACTGTGTGACTGTGGAAAGGTCATATAACCTCTCTGAGCTTACTTTATTTGTGTAATCGGGGGAATAATAATTGTGAGACTTTCCTCATAGGGTTGATGTGAGGCTTATATGGGATACTAAAGTCAACTTGGCCTGATGTCAGCTATAACAATAATTACTATTATTACTGCTATTCCTCTCACTACGAATGCTGTCCTCACCACCACCACTATTACTACTACTATTACTGTTGCTGCTTCTAGTACTACAACTACCACTGCCACCACCACCACTACCACTACTACTAAGCATTTATGAAGGCTCTTCTATGAGTACTATTCTGGAATATGGAAAGATCAACAAAATATGTCCCCTGCCTTCTCAGCTTCAGTCAACAAGAAGAATGCAACGAATACAAACAGAACTATATTATAAAGTGTATTATGATTAATACATACAAGAAATATAAACAAAGTACGCTGGATCTAAGGAAAAAAGGAACAATTTCAATTAGGAGGAGGTAGTGTTGAATGCTGTATCTGCAGTGGGGTGGAAGACAGATGTCAAGTATTCCAGGTATAGGCATGGCATGAGCAAAACCACAGAAACTGGAAAGAAAAGGAGGAAATTTTCTTCTTTATATTCTCAATTACCTAATGAATTTCAACTCCTAAAAAAAATTACTCCCTACACTGGTTCATATGTGTCTGATACCCCCATGAATTTCCATGTCATCCAGGAGCATATGAAGAGATCCATGAAAGAAATACCTCCTCCAAGTGTCTGAATTTCATCTTAAACTTCACTTTTTGCATTTCACCATCAGATACGATTACTGTCCAGTCACTTCAAGGCCATAAGGAACAAACAGGAAGAAGTGGTCGTACCCATGCTCCCCTGCTTCTTTAATAAATTAAAGCTACAGCCCCCAGGTTTATTCCTGGTGTAGGTTCTCAAGCCTATCTCCAGAATTATTTGACTAGAAGTCTTTGAACTGTAGGACGAGGGCAGTTGTAGCACGTATCCTGATTAACCCTTAAGACTGAACTAACCGGCTGCCTTAGACTTCCTGGGCAGGCTGCCTACACTTGTCCCTAGAGTCAGAGGCAGAGAGTAATGAATCAATTTGGGGAGGATTTATGTTCCTGAGAAACCCTTACCCTTATTTTATCTTAGCACCAGCACCACATGGCATGAGAAATTGGCTATTAAACCTGTTTATTGGCATTCCTAGTAAAAAGCAGAGACAATACGATGTGGAGAACCACGAGACTTTTGACTCCCAGTGGTAAAGAATAAAAATCACCATCAGCTTATTTGCATGAATGATTCTGCACACACCTAAGTCTGGAATTTCCTAAACAAAGCAAGGAAACACATTCTGATAAAGAAGGGTCAGAATGAGGGAATTGTGGGAATCTTTACCCCCGGGCTCTGCTACTTGAAGCTGATACAGGACAGTGACAGGCTGAAAGCTCAGTGCTGAGCACACAGCAAGAGCTCAGTGAAGCTTGAGAACTGTTTAGCAATGCAACAGTGAAGTGCCCAATGTATTTAGAAGAAGAGCACCTGTGTTCAAATCCTACCACAGTCATCACTTATTTATGTGACCTTAGGCAGTTAATTCACTTAACTCCTATGGATCCCAGTTTCTTCATTGTTAAAAAGAAGCAGGTGGCCAGGTGATCTCTAAATTCTTCTACTTCTAAATCTATAAATGTAAAATGTCAGAAGAATGAAGAAGTCTACTGATACTATTATGACCCTACCTTGTCCAGATTTTGAATGACAACCTACCTACATAGTGAAAGTTCTTTGTTCTCATCTTCCACCCTTCACACCTTTTCTCATTTGTGTTTTCAGTCTGTCAAAAGTCATTACGTTTCCTATTATGATAAATGGTGTTCCCACAATTTGCTCTGGATTGCCTACAAATTTCACTGATTTCTTAGAAAGACATATTAGCATCATTAGTGTTTCTAGTGAAAATAACCTGAGGCAACTAGTTTCCTGCTTACACCAGTTAGTACCTTAGCTCCTTCATTAAAGATGTAAGAGTTACCCTATAACCATCTCACTAAAATGGTTACAAGATTTTCCCTGCTTTAAGGATTCCTCCTAGACTGGTGTCTAAACTATGCTGGGAAGAGGCATGGTCTGATAGAAATGAGTTTGAACTTGGAGTCAGAACTTGGTTCAAATCCCAGCTTAGACACTCACTAGCTGTGTGACCTTGAGCAAATTACTACATCTCTCCATGCCATGGTTTCTTATCTGGAAAATAGGGCTAATGATATTTATACTACCTACTTTAAAGGATTCATAAGATAAGAGAGATAATGCTGAAAGGAATGGTCATCTAGTCACTCTAGGTCACACAGATAGACAGTAAGAGTCAGAGCAAGAATTTAAACCCAAGTCTTCCAAATCTAGCACTGTCCTCTGGAAAACAATATAAAAATAAACTATTAGTTTATTATTCATTTTAATGAGAGTACTTGAGATGTAGCATATAAGACAGGACTCCTGAAGGACTGGCCTTGGAGTCATAAAGCCCTGGTTTCCCATACTGTGTCTGATAATATGAGCTGTCTGACTGTGGATAAGTTATGGACTTAACATCTCAGTGCCCATTAACAACTGCATGTTATAGAAGTGTTGTTGGTCTGCATTAGTGAAGGAAGTTTCCACATCAGGAGTCACTTACAAAGATGAAATCACATTCCCAGACAAAATAGAAGGAGGGAAAAAGAGCCTTATAATAATCTACCTCCTTGAAGTGACTGTGTTGGTTTCTGGGACAAGGAAAGTCCTAATGGTCAATTTACTTAATTGCAGTATGTTAACAACACTACTCAAGCCTGTGATTTCCAGGATCTTGAACATGTGACAGAGCATTGTGGTGGGTTGAATATCAATCAAACCTCAGATGAAAGAGAAGAGCATATAATAGGGAAATCATAAGCACCTGGACTATCTGAGAAATTTCTATCTTAGAGCAAACATATTAGATCTGTAAATCGAGACTGTAATTATTAACATTAAATATAAAGGTTATCCCTTTAAAGGTAATAGAAGTAGATTCCAAATGAGTCTCTCATACAGGGTCACACTGGACTTTTTTTGACACAAGGTCGTGCAGTCTGCCAACCCAAGACACCAATCCCACAGTTGAAAAGCAGTGGAGGGGGAAGGAAGAGACGTAGCTGAGTCACAGACCTGAGGGGGAGAGGGAAAGACGTGGCCAGAGGCAGAGAGACAGGGACAGAGAAAAAAAAAAAAGGAAGACAAAGAGGAAGAGAAAGCAAAATAGAGAAAGCAGACAGAGAAATACCAACCATTCTTAGATTGAGGTCCTGTGCTATAAACCCATCAATGCCATCTTTTCTAAAACCTGCTATTCTGACTATTGGGGTGGGGGAGGGGAGAAGGAAAGGAAATGGGGAGATGAATTATTGCTCTCCTTTTTCCAGATACCTAGAAAGTAAATATGTAGATCAATGGATAATGCTGAAATTAAACACCTCCTAACAAATATGCATTATTGATTATTGTTGATATTAAAAGCACAGGCATTGTTTTAGTTAATTTCTCTCAAATTTTTGCTTTCTTGGTACTATAACTATTAAGCCCCACCTACCCTCCATCACCACAACACCCCAAAATGACAAAATCCCGCTATAAAGAAGGCCCTTTACTATACAATAGAAATTTATTAGAAATAGCCACAGGGCAGTTGGAAAGAAAGTGCTTTATAAACTTGAAAGAGTTCTAGAAATCTGAGCTATTATAACTGTTATTGTTATATCAAGCCAAACAGATCTCAGATGCCTGACTAGAAAGAGTAAGTGATGGTTTATGTGATGCGATTTTGAGGTCAATAAGAAGGCTCTGATTTTCCATTACCACCAGTAAAATCCTCCGCGCTTTCCCACCTGCTGTCTAAAATTCCACTGTCCAAACTCCATTTCATTATTTTAAATGTATGACCCCTATTGAATTACAAATCCCCCTGGGAAGTGTAATATTTTAAGATGTTATCAATCATTTTTCATTATAGCTGAGTGGAGTGGTAGGAACAGAAATGCCCTGGAAGTTCTGGGTTAAACACATAATAACTGTGCGACCCTGGGCAATCTCTTAGCCCCTCAATAATCCCAGCTAACTCTCTTAGACTGTATTGGAGGACAGTCACTGATTTGCATTGGTAGTGGAAACTTGAACAAAAATAAATCTTTCATTTGTACTTAAATGCCAATTAAGGATCTTATCAGATTCGACTTGAAAGGTAGGGGGAGGAAATATGAGTATTCTGGGAGTAGAAGTGATTCCCATAGAGAGGCCAGACCCAAGGACCAGTTAACCTATTTTGAATCCCCAACAATTTGAATATTAAACTAATTCATCCTTCTATTCAACATATATTTCATTCAATACATCTCTATGAGCTACCACAACCTACTAAACAGTGAGTGCTATGCTGGGCACTGTGGGAAATAAAAGTTTAGAAAACACATAGCACCTGTAAGGGTAGTCTGTTAGTGAGATAAAATACTAGTGTATATAACTAGGTAGCCAACAAATAGCTGCAGTTTGGAGCTAGAATGTGAAGAGGCCCCTCCCTCTTTTCTCCCATTCCTAGTTCTACCCACAATAATCTGGAGCAATTTTTTAAATGTATAAAACAAAATGTATAGGATTACAAAGAAAACTAATTATATTGAAAGTTAAATTTAAAAAATAAAATTAAAAAACAAGGAAGACACTTTTCTCCACAACATGATGGAGAAGTGATACGTGAAATACCTTGCTGTAGTGAGAAGTGTCTTGGCTTCAAAGGCAAGAAGCTAGATCTGAACCACCACTCAGGTGAGCTGACCTGGGCCCTTCCACAAAGTGGAGACCACTGAAGATGTGCATCAATAAGAGAAGAGGTCTAGTCTATTGGAGGAATATTCCAAATGGAGAAGGCTGCATGGATAGTTGGATGTTCCAAGGGGACTCTGAGAGAAGTTCCAGCTTAAGGTTTCATTTAACTTCCGTGGGCTTCAGTCACCTAATCTATAAAATGAGGGGCTTGGGCTACATAGCCTCTAAGGTTCCTTTCAGCTCTAAATCTGTGATGCTATATTTTTTATAGGCTTGTAATCACAGGGATCTGAGCCTTTCTCATTTTCCTGGTTCCCTTTGGCTTATGTGGATGCTTTTGCCTGGGATTTGTTCCCCTTTTCTCTCTAAATTCTGCACATTTGCTGGGCTAGCCTATATTTTCCTGCTTCCTCAGGCTTGTTACCAAAATTGGAGAGACAAGTAGATAACCACTCTGCGGATCCCAGTAAATAGCAGTTAAAAATAGGAAGACCCAGAATCACCGGACTAATGTTTCCTAATTTGACACTTATACCATGAAACAAGCTGTATTGACATTAGAGAGAGGAAGAAAATTAGGTGAGATCTCTTTTTGACAAATTAGTGGTGTTCTGGATAGTTCGGCTACCTGAGTGACTTGGCCTATGTGTTTCCATTTGTCTACCATGTATCTCTAACCCACTTCTGTCCCATATCTCTGTGTAACCCTGGTCAAGTCATTCAGCTTCTCAGTGCTCTAAGCAACTCTCAAAACTGCAAGTTGCAGAGGTGCCAACCTGCACTGATAGAGGGTGTTTCATTGTGTGGGAGTCCCCTATGCCAGTAAAATCACAGGTCCAGTTCCTATCCATATGTTTAGCCACTCTAACCTGTTTCTTTCTCTAACTTGTTGACTCTGGTGAAGTCTTATGTGTTAGGCTCTACACCAAGTTGCTGAAGCCTTAATCACAAAGAATACAAAAGGGCTGGAAAATAAAGACTGTTACAAGATCAGTGCCTTGATTTTCCTGTATCAGAGGTTACTGTGCTCTAGTATTTAGTGATCAGGAGAACCTCAGAAACTATTCAAATTCTGTCTCTAAAATTGAATTACTGGCAGTTTTCAGTGTTAACCTCAGAAAATAAATTAAATGAACTTTTCTCCAAATGTTCCAGTAACAATTAGTTATAGCCTTTCATCTTTCCACATAAAATTTTTATCCCTGACATCATGTCAGTAAATTATCATCTTCTCTGCAGAATACTAGGGGGGAGGAGAGGAAAGTTGTGAATGAAATGGAATTTGTAATTAAGCAGAGGTTAACCACCTTTTCCTCAAAGAAATTGCTGACATTTGAATGTTCAGTATTTGACATTTTCATGAGTTTATACTTTTCAGTTTCATGTTTGACTCTAAAAAAGTAATCTTTAATCAATGCACTGATTTTTATTGTGTGCCTAGAAAGAAAAGGGACATGATGCCTTTTATTACAGAACATAACAGATACGAGGAGGAAGGGAAGAGTGGTCCTTCTGGAACCTTCCCTTTCTTCCTTCCTCGCCTGCCTTCCATCTCTCCACATTTTTCCATCCTTCAATGCAATGAGTTGTTCCATAGGCAATTTTGATTCAAAGGCATGTTGGCTGTGTAATACAGAATTAGAAGCATCCTTATTTAGATGTTGCTTTTTAAAGTGCTGGTCAGAAACAAAGGAAGAAAGAACACTTTTTATTTACCCTGTCATCTGAAAGCTCTGATAAATCATGTTTTCTCATATATGAGACCAATACATTTCTGTAGGCATATTCAAATTACGTTATTTGATTATATTTTTAAAATCTCTACCAAATCAGGAAATTGGACAAGTTAGCCATTGACCTCAGACTCCCTGAGCTCAATTCAGACAGACACCTTGGCTGACCACA
The DNA here is from genome assembly GCA_028627135.1 of Pseudochirops cupreus. Lineage (NCBI taxonomy): Eukaryota > Metazoa > Chordata > Mammalia > Diprotodontia > Pseudocheiridae > Pseudochirops > Pseudochirops cupreus. Next base: position 344,620,539 of record CM053583.1, on the reverse strand, counting down.
TTCACAGATATAAAAACTAGAACATTCTCTTTAAGCAGCTGGAAAAGAAATATGTCTGTAAGAAGACAAAATACAATTTAAGCTGAGCTGAAATGTAGCTGGTAGGTTTATCAAAGCTTCCCACCACCAGAAATAGAGTTTTCCTTGGATACTTACTAGCTGTGTGATTTGGGGCAAATCATTTAACCTCTCTGGGCCTTTTATTTCCAAAGCCATAAAATTAGGTAGTTGGACCAGATGGCTTCTATGATTCATAAGCTCTTAGTCTAGGTTGTTCAGACCTCATGCGTCTCATTAGGACTCATTTGCCAAATATTGTGGCACAGAGGAAGGGCAGCAGATTTGGAGTCAAACAACTTTAGGTTCGAATTGTGGACCTCCTAAATACTGCTTATGTGACTTTGGACAAGTCACTATCTCTCTGGTCCTCAACTGTAAAACAGGGGGCAGGGAGAGAGAGGGACTAAATGAACTTTCAGGTCGCTTCCAACTTTAAATATATGATATATAATGTTTGTGTGTGTGTGTGTGTGTGTGTGTATATGTGTGTGTGTGTATGTGTGTGTGTATGTGTGTAATATATGTGTGTATATGTATATACATATGTGTATATATGTCAAATATTAAGTCAAATCAACAAGCACTTATTTATTAAGCACCTACTGTGTGCCTGGAACTGTGCTAAGTTCTGGGGCTACAAAGAAAGGCAAAAAACAGCCTCTGCTCTCAAGGAGCTCATAGTCTAATAGGGGAGACAACATGCAAACAAGATACATTTGGGATAAATTGGAGATAACCTCAGAGGGCAGGCGCTGAGATTAAGAAGGACTGGGAAAGGTGATATGTATGTATATAGTTTATAGTTTCTTCTGATACTATGATCCCAGGTAAGTCACTTAACATCATATTCCTCAGGCAACTCCCCCATATTTAGCTATAGGTATCCTGAGATGTGAACCCACTAAGAATCAGTCAGAAGCATTTTAAACTTACTTTTGCTGTTGTTTGCTTTCTAATAGCTATATTTCCTTCCCAAATGTTTAAATAATAAGAATAACATAAATAAATAATTTATATGGCACCTACTGTGTGCTAATTAGACAGCTAAGTGGTATAGTAGATAGAGTACCAGGCCTGGAGTTAGGAAGACTTATTTTCCTGAGTTCAAATCTGGCCTCAGACACTTACTAGCTGTGTGACCCTGGGCAAGTCACTTAACCCGGTTTGCCTCAGTTTCCTCATCTGGAAGATGAACTGGAGAAGGAAATGGCAAACCACTCCAGTATCTTTGCCAAGAAAATCACAAATGGAGTCATGAAGAGTCAGGCACCACTGAAATGACTGAAAAGCAACAATTATGGGCTAGGCATTGTGCTTAAGTACTTTACAATTACTGTACCATTTGATTCTCACAACAACCTGGGAGGTGGGTACTATTATCCCCATTTTACAGATGAAGAAATTGAAGCAAGCAGAAGTTAAAGGATTTGCCCATGGTTACAATCTAGTAAATGTCTGAGGCTGGATTTGAACTTGAGTCTTCTTAACTCCAGGCCCAGGATTCTATTCACTGTGCCACCTAGCTGTCCTGATTTTTAAATTTATGATAATGGTAAGCATAGAAGTTCCCCCTCCTTGGAGAGTTGCCTATCTGAACTGAGTTTTGGAAGCCCCGGTACCAATGGTTAACCTGCCCAGTTGCCTAAGTCAACCTGCGGTTGTGGAGAGAGTGCTGTGCTGGGAGCTAGAATTTGAACCCTGCTCCTGACACTTAACTAGCTCTGTGATCCTACACAAGTCACTTAAACCTTTGTTCTTGAGTCAACTCCCTACTACTTACGTGTTTAATCATAGCTTGGTTGATATCTGTTTTGGTAGAGGGAACTTCCATATCCATACCAAAAATTCTCTACTCTAATACAAACATAAATTGTTTCCGCTTTCCTGTATCTGATGTGTGTGTCCACGTGTGCACACACACACATGCACACATGCAAACACACACACACTAACAGAAGTACATACACATACAGATATGTGTGTGTGTGTGTCTATAGCCACACATACATACCATATTATGATTCCAAACAAAGTTTTCTCTGGCTCCCACTTTGAAATAAGATCCACAGCTCGTCTGGTACTTCCCAGATGCTCTTATTATCCTCATCCTTCCAAGGTACTTCCACTCTGTATCTAAAAGACCAAAATACATATCATTTAATAGTTGCCACCCCCTCCAGAATCAAAGCTACTTGTGTCAGGTGCAGATGTTTTAGTCTCACTACATTATAGGTTAGTGGTTTACACTCACATCAACTTTATCGTGTTTTTTGATATTTTTGTGCTTTGCTTAGGCCAAGGGTTCATTGGGTCTCTGGGTACTATTATAATAAATAATAAAGTACTACATAGATGCAAGTTATCACCAGAAATTTCTTCAAGCTTTTTCTAAAGTGACATTCTGATCATTTTGTATTTCTTGCTTTGTTCCTAGAGATTTCCAGCTTTATCACTTTGATCCCCTTGGATGGTTTTTATAGCAATCATCATGTCTCTGAGAAATAAACTATTCTCCCTAATCATCGAAGCCAATATCTAGGTAGGAAGTCCCGTCATCAGGTTTTTACAAAGGAATCTTGATTAGACTAGGGAGACACTTGGCTGCTGAGTACTGAGCTTTTACACACACTGGTTTCCTCCCCGGGGAGCTCAAAGGAAACTGGTAAATATGTTAATGTTAACACACTTTTCTCCTTCTGTGGATCCCTAAACAGGGTTCCCTTTATTTCTTTCACTGAACTTCATCCTGAAGAGCCACTGTACAAGAACTAAATACCCTTTTGTGAGCCATTTGCACTTTCTTCCTCCTCTTTCCCTTTCCATGACTCACTCGTGTCCCCTGAATTTGCTTGTGTTCAGAAGCAGAGAAAAGCATTGAAATAAAAAGCTAGCAATTTTAGTTTCTCACATTATACCCTAAAGGGCTGTAATAATGTTTCTGAGATTTACCAAGCTCTGACTTCAAGGATGTAATGAATATAGCTCCCCAGAGCTGGACCAGAATAAAAATGCCATGTAAAATTTAACACAACCTTCTAAAGAGCATAATGAAACCAGTTAAACCAAGAAAAATTAGTACCATATCTATCTAGAACATTTTATATTTTTCCTTGATGATCCCCAAATACTTTTAAAAACAATTAATCATGCCAACACAGTATAGGTCAGTGGTTTCCACTAGCATCAAAGCCAAACAAGAGTAAGGCTGTATATAAAATAGGGCATTGTATATGGAATTCTGGACTTGCAGTCAGAATGACTTGGGTTCAAATTCTGCCTAAGAAATCTACGGCACCAAAAGCAGGTCTGAGATTCAGTTTCCTCAGATATAAAATAAGAATACTAATAGAACCTTCATCCCAAGATAGGTGTAAGGATCTAATGGGACAATGTATATAAAGCACCTTGTAAATGTGAACTATTATTACAGATCTGATGAATGAGTTTCTGAGCAGAGTGGCAGAAAGTTTGACTTTAGGCTAAGGCTTATTAATACCCATCAGAAGGTTGGATTAATTTATTTGAAAAAAGTTAATAGCATTCTTGAAGCCACTAACTAACTTGGAAACAAGCTTCAAGACTCTTTATACAGTGTAATTGACTATCTGGTCACTGCAAGAGATTGAGAATGTTGAGCTGAACTGTACTTATCATTAGCCCGTTAGTCATTTCAAACACATGGATATAAGAGATGACACCTGCTGTTGTATTGAAAACATGCTGATGTCACTGTACAAAAAGATTAGGATTTCAGAGGCCATCCAAACCAACCACCTCATTTATAGATGAGGAAATGATGGCACAGAGTGGTTAAGTAACTTACTCATGGTCGCAGAGGTGATGATTGTCAAAGTTAAGAATCAAAACAAGCTTTTCCAGACTCCAAGTCCAACAGTCTATCCACTATACCACACATGAGTATGTGGGAGGGGGGAGAGTAGAGAGAGTCTATTCCTGTCTATAGATAGCAGGAAGGAAATTGGGAAGTGACTGATGGCTCTAAAGCTCCTTATTTCTTCAATACACGAAGAGAAGACAACAGCACTTTTTTAGCTGGAAGGATCCAACTCGATAACACAAAGAGTGGAGATGGTTAATTGAAGAATCACTCAATGAAAATTTCAAGATCTTGACTTTCCTATTTATCTGAATGGAGTATAAAAACCCACTAGATAGTATCTGTCTTTTGTTTGACACTGTCAAACCCACCGGTCTCCTATGAGTTGTGAAAGTAGATGAGAGCGGGATAGAATAGTGGATCAGTGGAATAGATTGGGTACAAAAGACTCAATCATCAATGATTATAGTAATACACTATTTGATAAGCCCAAAGACCCCAGTTTCTGGGATAAGAACTCATTATTTGACAAAAATTGCTGGGA
>CM053583.1:344587068-344615597 GCA_028627135.1 Pseudochirops cupreus | reverse complement strand
CTCTTATTTGGTTTTGAAAATCCTTCTTCAGCTCAACTCTAGCTTTAAGGCATTCTTCATGTTTATTGGAGGCCCCTGGTGGGGGCACTCTGGCTGCACTCTCCTCCTCCCTCTCTTTGCCATGATCCTTCTTTTCCCCAAAGAAGGAATCTAGGCTTTGGTTGCTGTTCTTACTTTGCTTCTTATGCTTATTCTTACTCATGGTTGGTCAGTCCATGATTTTTTTTTAAATCTCTGTGGGGCTCTGCTTCCAGAAGGGAAAGCTCTGTCCCAAATCGCTGGGGTCCTCCCGGCTGCCGTAGCTCTCAGGAAGGTGCTGGGTCCCTTTCCTAGTTACTTCCAGCTCACTGGATAATGAAGACTCCAGGACCGAAAGCCCAAGACCGTGATCCAGATCCAGGCCGCTCAATGCGAGATCACTGGCCTCTGAACAATTGCTTAGTCTCCCTGCTGTCTGCAGGCTGCGGGTGCAGAAGCTGCAATGCGGAGGTGGGTGCAGAACCTCTGCCTTTTGCTTTCCTGCCCTGGAAGTGTTGGCTGAACTCTTTTCTTCCCCAATTTTGCAATCCCCACTGACCTAGTTCTGAACACTGCTCGCTGTTGCCACTAATCCGCTCACCAGAGAGGCTCCTCTGCTCCTCCTGTCCAGCCACCCCCAGGGCTCAGCCAGGGCTTCAGGCCAGGCTGGTTTCGGTTCATAGTGCTGATATGGTTCCTCGTAGCTGAGCTGACTTTAGTGGGAAGTATCTTTGTGTGCGTTTTGGAGTTCTAGGATTGGTTTAGAGTCATATTTTATGGGTATTTTGGGGTGGCTATGTGAGAGCTGCGATATGTTGCTGTTGCTACACCACCATCTTGGCTCTGCCCCCCAACAGCACATGTTATTAAAAATAACAGGTCAAATAATATTCCACAGATCAAGAATAAAGGAATTGAAATGATAACTGTTAGGCTATTGATCATATATGTAGGTGCTATGAGTAGGGAGAAAATATAATCACTTTGATGATATAATTTTTAAGTTGCTAAGAAATCCCCACAGTTGAAATCTACTTGATTGACCTAACTGCCATGGTTCCTGAAATGCATATCATTTGGTGCTTTATTTGGGTTTAAAGTATTGTTTCTCAAAGATGTCTATAGTCATGTGGGGTTTGAAAAGATTATAACATTATTGCCTAACTTAGGAATATTTTTTAATTGATCAGATCATCCTACAAAAAAAGACAGGTGCTAAATAAATAAGACAAAGGGCTGGCTTATTTGTTGAGGGAAGTAAAAAGTCAAGAGCATCAGCAGCTGCCCAGACAGGGTGAGCACAAGTGAAGTCCCGTAGTGATGAGTACCTATGTGAGGGCACTGAGCCACTGAGGAAGGTGTAAGAAAAAATTGGCTACAGGTGTGCCCCAAATTTGTAAGTGGCGATGCCAGAGATACATTTTGTAGCCACCACAATTGTGCACAGGACCAACCCTTCTTCATGTAGATCCTTATTTATATTCAATAAATGAGCAAGGAAATTTTTTTACAGAAAAAAAGATCATGTCTGTCATTTTCTAGGTTTCTTTTCATTAATGGGCATTATGAAGAGTGGAGCCTGTTAATTTCAGAATATCCGTGTGGAATGTTTTTGTTTTTTAAAAGTCTCAAGAGAAGAAAGATGTTCATTATCTTTGTTATATGTTATTGTTACTGTTGTTTTTTGAATGCCAGAATCTTTTATATAAGGATGTTTTGTTTTAAGAGGATGCTAGGTGGCTTAGTAGACAGAGTACTGCACCTAGAGTCAGGAAGAAGAGTTCAAATCCCTCCTTAGACACTTAGCTGTGTGATCCTGGGCAAATTTACTTAACCTCTCTCTGCCTCAGTTTCCTCACTTATAAAATGGGGATAATAATAGCACTCACCTCCCACAGCTGTTCTAAGACTCAAATAAGATAATATTTGTAAAGTACCTTGTAAGTCTTGAAACATTATATAAATACTAGAATATTATTATTTCTTTGGAAAAGACTCAAGTGCAACAGTTTTAATGGGGTAGGAGTGGGAGGGAGATAAAATAGATTTCTTTTCACCATGAAATAGTAATTTTTAAGAAGAAATATTAGTATAAAGAGCTTTGATAGCCTTATTTTCTAGAACAGTAACCACAAGAGAACATGAAACACAATTTGACATGTAAGAGCTTTCAGGAAACTGCTGCTCAGCTCTTTGTTCTAATAAATCAGAAACTTCGTTTAAAGTGGTATTTTTTTTAAATCTTGCCACAAAATATTTCAGAGCATATGAGAGATATTATTTGTCCGCAAGTCTCAACTTGCTTCATTTTTCGAAAGGAGGAGACAAAGGATGGCAGAATTTATCCCTTCAAGTTGGAGCAGAGTTAAAAACCACTCAGATCTTCTGATTCCCAGCTCCTGGTCTCTGAGGCTTTTCACTGTACACTCTTTAGATGACAATAGCAACACATGCAATGGGGAAAATGCCAAGTAGAGCAAAGCCAAGGGAGTAACGCTCAGATTATCAGCTCCACATGGGGACAGATGTTATCATCAAAGTATTTATTTTGATAAAGAGAATCTAGCTCTTCAGTGAAGGAGCCAACCCAGCAGGAAGAACGCATCATCTGACCAAATCACTGTATTTTTAAAATCAAGCGCCATCTCTTGAACTTAACATATGAAACCCTGAAGTCTGACACGTTGCCATTGCTTTTCTCTCCACCTCTGATCTTTGTTGTTCACTTAAATCCACATCTTGCCAACCTAACAGTGGAAAAGTAAACATTTGTATTCAATCAAGTTGTTTATTTGACCTGGGCACCACCAAACAGTTTCCTGTAGCCTTCTTACTCAATTGAATGAATTGTCTGGCATTTTGTAAGCATGGCCAAAGTCCATTTGACAAAAGTCCATTATTTCTCCAAGATATACCATATAAGAACAATGTTTAGGTTCAAGATTTCAGGTGACAAATTCCTCCACTTATTTTTTTTTGCATCCTGGGATAAATACAAAAGAAAAGTTTTGCCAGACCCAGATTCAGCCATGATTACAAAATATTTAAGTTCACCTGAAACTTGAGCTCTTTTTTTGTGTTTAACAGATCTAAGAAACTACTTGAATGTAAATAGGTCTATATCCTCCCAAACCTTAATAAGGAACAGTTCTTTTAGTGGCTATTAGTATCGAAAACAAAGAAGAATAACGGCATGAGTTTTATTAAAATCTCTTTTTTTCTTGCTGTAATCCCTGAGGCCCTCCTCAGGATAAAACACTAAAAAAATAGTCCTAGGCTTGAGGTACCCTGTGAATGGTCATCCCTTCAAAACCATAGGGAATGAGCCCTCCCTTATATATTTTCTTTTAACAACCAACTAGAGAACGTAATTCAAAGAAAAACAAACAAACATTTATTTAGTCAAGCAATATAAAAATTAAGTGACAAGAAAAGATGCCCCCATGCACTCATAAGGCACGTTGTTGCACAGCTTCCCATACCACCAGTTCAGGGGAGCATACATATAAAGAATATACATGACTAAGAAAGATGCATGGAGGGACATACACATGTGATATGGGAACACACGTGGAAGTGAACACATATGTCCAGAGCAACTCCAACTTCTGAAAGTAGACAGCAGCTGATTTCCTCTGGTGACATTCTGCTATTTTTTGTTGGATATCATGTCTCTACTCCCCATAGATTCAGGTGGCTATATCCATTGGGCTTGAGGTCACCAAGTTGCTCTCTGTTGCTATCTGCTAGGCTTCAACACCATCTGCTGTTCTCTGCTGCCAACCATTTGAATGTGGTCACTAGTAAAGCCCTTTCACTGGTGGAGAGAGCTTTAGCTCGCTTAGGACAAAACCCAAGGACGGAGAGTCATCACACCTAGCCAAGCCACCAACAAATGCCACCAAAATCCCTTAGGTTCAGGTGAAATATGTTATTTAAGTCTTTGGTTCCAGATGACTATCTAGTCGGAGATTAAAAAAGATCTTTCAGTTCCTGTTAATTCCCTGATCGTAAATCTACATCCCTAACGCCATCTCAAGACCTCTGCTCCCTCTAAACCCAAAGGAACTGTGGTGGGGCTAAAATGTGGCAGCCCTCTTCCTCTCAAATTCCTCTTCTGTTATCAAGCCGCCGAAGCTAGGCGCAAGGCCAAAACACCAAATGAAACAAACAGAACCATTTCCCTGCACACAACCCCTGCGCCACACCACCGTCTTTATCATGCATATCTTCCAATAATAAAAGTGTTGGATCTTTTTTTAGTATCTCCCCAGAACAAAAGCACTGCTTCTCCACATTGCATATAGAGAGACTTCATGTTCAAGAAGACAAATTAGTTCCCCCTTCTTAAACACTTATCTTTATTGGAAAGCAGAGACAGAAGAAAAAACTATCCAAATGTGCTGAGATTAGACTAATTATCCATCTAATAGTACCTAAGACAGTCGATCATAATGAATTCACTTGTGTTATTCTTTTCATTTGGGATCGTACATTTGGGATCGTACAGTTGCTCCATTGTTGCTTCTAATAAAAAATTGAAGAGCGAGCAAGTTTTCTGCCATTTAAATCAGGCCAAGGAGGGAAAGGGGCTACATTGAACAAGAAATGCCGTGGTAAACAGCTAACTCACTTAGCAACTAATTCATTGTCATATAATGAGGGGCATTCCAAATGAAACATAAATATTTTAAAGGTAGTTTCAAAGGCCACAGTGCTTTATGGATATAAGAATGGATACCATGAGGCATGCTTAAGGCCTATTCTAAAACTAAGGACTCCTTTACAATTCAGAAAAATTTTAACATACGCCTTACCTGGAAAAAAATACTTTTTCCTACAAAATGATGTATTGCTTCTTACATCCTATAGCGGCAACTGGAATCCAAGGATTCATTTATTCATTTATTTATTACGTAGCATTTATCAAATATGTGTTATGCGCAGAATTCTCAGTCAAAAGATACTCAGTCAAAAAGGCATCTGGTCCTACCCCCTAGACACTTTATAGTCTAACAGGTAGAAGGAGATGAACAATAGCATAGATTTTGCTAGGATCTTTTTTTTCTTGCCACATACAAGAAAAAAATGGCTTATATTCTTATTACCAATACTCTACTGTAACTGTATGACTAAGAGTCATGAAACAGCACTTTTTCAAAATATTAAAAAATGTATGTTTCTCAGAGAGCAAAGGAGAGGTGCATGATAGGTGTGAGCAGACTGCAAAGTCTACATAAAGGCTGTCATCAGAGAAATGTATGATTGAAAAGAAAATGGGTTGGTCACATGGTGAGGTTTAGGAATAACCAATGAATAAGCTGTGTGCTCCATTGGAAATCTTGTGATATCGGGAAAAGATAAGAAAGATGTCTAGCATGTTGGGTAGACTCTCAGGGCAAACTCATTGAAGGAAATGGACAAGAATCACACAGGATGGGAGTGGGTGTGGTTTGCGATCTCTGGTATTAGAGGAAACACTCATACGTAATTTTAATGGGATTTAATATCTCTTCCCCCACCCCCCATTAATAGGTCTCATGTGAAATCCATTAAGGGAAGGTTGCTTAGGGGAGGTTTGCTTGTAGGAAGGCTTTCATACCTTTTGCTAATTTCTGATTTGGCACTGAGTCAAGAGAGTTGTGACCTTCTGGCTCTGAGAAGTGTATATAGACCCTGAATTGGTATTTTGCTTTGAGGGCTTGCTTATGAGAAGGATCTTGTGATTCCCTGGTTGAGATCTGAGTGGCCACATATTCAGAGCTCCCTGACTGATCAGATGTAAAGGCTCTCTTGATCTAGGGTTATATGCAAAGTATATAGTTGATTCAGGCAGCCAGAGTCCTGTCGGTTGGTCTTTATTTCTCTGCTTGTATTTTCTGTTTGTATTTTCTCTGAAGTTCAGGGTGCTGACTTTCCCTCTGAACTAGTGAATGTAATTAAAAAAAAAGATTCTTGACCCCTTAAACAGCTGTCTTTCCTAGTAAAGCAGATCTAAGAACCTGTGCTAGCAGCCAACCTGGGTATGCCAGTGTGGTTGCCATTATAGCATATCAGTGAGATCACAGATCTATTTGAATATACAAGAAAAGATAAGTTAATTCTATTTTCCTTAACAACTGTCTTTCCCAGGAATATTAAAACACGTAATGGGTGGGTCTGTGGGCTCAAAAAGTAATATTAACTGATGTTCATTTTACACTCTAGCTTGCAAAACACTTTACATACATTATCTTATTGGATCTAAACCATCCTAAGAGATAGGTTCTACAGGAATGATTGCCCCATTTCACTGATAAGAAAACTAAAACTAGCTACATTAAGTGACTTGCCTATATACCTGGAAGATACTGCAGATTCAGTTCTATTACAACAAAGCATCACAATAAAGCAAATATGACAATAAAGCTAGTCACCAATTTTTTTTGTTTCTCAGTGCCTATAAAAGGTACATTTACACTTTATTGTCATCTATTAATTGTGCAATATGACATCTAAAAAGCCACAATGTACATATCTTAATTTAAAAATGCTTTATTTCTAAAAAAACGTTAACTATTACCTGAGCCTTCAGAAAGTCATAATCTTTTTCTTGGTGGTCTTTCCTCGATGTTGATGGCTTCTGACTGATCAGGGTGGTGGCTGCTTAAGGTTGGAGTGGCTGTGGCAATTTCTTAAAATAAGACAATAATGAAGTTTGGCCCATCAATTGACTCTTTCTTTCACTTGAACAATTAGAGGCCATTATAGGGTGATTAATTGGCCCAATTTCAATATTGTTGTGTCTCACAGAATAGGAAGGCCTGAGGCAAGGGAAGGAGATGGGGAATGGCCAGTGGAGCAGCCAGAATACACAAAACATTTGTTGATTAAGTGCACTGTCTTAAATAGGCATGATTTGTAGCACCCCAAAGCAATTACAATAGTAACATCAAAGATCACTGATCACAGATCACCATAACGGATAGAATAATAATAAAATAGTTTGAAATATTGCAAGAATTACCAAAATGTGACACAGAGACACGATGTGAGCATATGCTGTTATAAAAATGGTGCCAATAGACTCACTCATCTCAGGGTTGCCCCAAACCTTCAAATTGTAATTAAAAAAAAAACAAAAACGCACAATCTCTTCAAAGTACCATAAAGCAAAGTGCCTATACATGGTTACTCCTTTTACTAGTGCAATCTACAGCCTATCCATGATTTCTCCTCCTGTTTGGTCTATAGTAAGTAGCAGAGGCATGTTATAAACTCACATTTTTTTTTCTGGTTTCCAAATCCAATGCTCTGTATAACTTCACCTTGTAATTGAAGTTCTTTGATAGTATATAAAAATTTGGGCCTGGAGTCAAAAAGACCTGAGTTCAAATCCAGCCTCGGACACTTACTGGCTCTGTGACTCTGGACAAATCACTTAATCTCTGTCTACCTTGGTTTCCTGAACCATAAAATGGGGATACAATATAGCACCTAACTCTCAGGGTTCTTGTGAGGATCATTGAAATATTTATAAGGCACTTAGTATGCTCTTAACAAATACTTGTTTCCTTCCTTCCTCCCTTCTTTCCTTCCTTCCATTTTTCCTTCTTCCTTTTTTTGTTCCTTCTCCATTTCTCCCTGCCTCCCTACCTCTCACTTTCTTCTTTCTTTTCTTCTTTCTTAGGGGTCTGCCATCATCAAACTAAAGAACACAGATAAATGATTGGTTTTATGGAAAATTATTGGACCCAATAGGGTGGTTGCTAACTTGTAAAGGGCCTAGCAGGGTTCCCTATAATAATTCATGACAGTTCACAAAATCAAGTAAGAGTATAAATTTTTCCAAAAACCTTTTAAAATTATCACTGTCACCCATCAATCAACAAGCATTCACCTATGTTCTCCAAGCATCTGATATCGATATTACAATAATTATATCAGATGGCAACCTAGTCTCAATATAGTTCAAAAGTAAACAAGTGTGTTTCCTAGGGAGTTCACACTTGGGATGACAAGCAATTAGGCAAAGCACAGAGCAGAAGGCAGACAGCCACAGACCAGTATCAATTAGGTATCACCAGGCATTCTGGAGCAAAAACAAGAGCCAATAACATGATTAGGAGTTAAGAGGATTAAGAGATAAGCAAGGTGAACACAGAAAGACCAAACTCATGGATGGCTTCTGAGAGCCTTAAACTGCCTGGAATGAGATTAGCTGGGAGGCAGCCAATGCTTCCGAGAATGCAGTCCAACAGCAACAGTCAGGGCAGCAGGACTCCTTTGGAAGGGAGCTTTTCGCAAAGACCAAATCAAATCTTCAGGATCTAGTGAGATCACAGATATTGCCATGTTGAGGCTTTAAAATTTTCCTGGAGGATTGACTTCTTCATTTCTAGAATATTCTGCGTCTGGAGACTTTATCTCTTCATCTACATCCACATCTTTAGCCTATATGCTTTGTTATTATCATAATGATTCCTGGTCTGTTTCCATAAAGCTCTATATCCCTATTCCCAATTGCTTATAAGATAAAACACAAAGTCATCTGTTTGATATTTAAAGCCCTTTACAATCTAACTCCCTCGTATCTTTTCACAGATTTTTGCTACTCACTATTACACATTCCTTGTTCCAGTGAAACTTGCCTACTTATTCCCAGGATGCAAAGTTCCCTATCTTATCTCCATGCCTTTCTCCAGTTTAATTCTCATGCATTCCCTCTGCAGCTGCACTTCTTAAAATCCCTACCTTCATTCAAAGCACAAGTCAGATGCCATCTCTAATGCAAAAATATCTGGATTCAAATCCTGCCTCTGACAGTATCTGTGAGACCCTGGGCAAGTCACTTCACCTGAATAAGCTAGTTGAGTACATTTTACAGAGGAGAACGCTCATCTCGAGGGAGTTAAGTAATTTAGCCTTCCTTTTCCTTCATTTCCTGATGTTTAAATTGGAGATAACAATAGGATCCATCTCCTGGGTTGTATGGATCAAATGAGATAATGTATGTAAAATTCTTTGTAAACATTAAAGCATTCTCTAAAGACTAGCTATTATTAATGATGGTAATAATTAATAATAATAATAATTATTAACTAGGAAGTGATAGAAATGAGACTTAAATGCGGGTCTCCTGATTCTAGGTTAGAAGATAATCCATATCCAATCCACATTTGTAAGAGAATTTATCCATAACTAAACTGCACGGTATCAGACTTAGAACTAAAAGAGATTCTTAGAGATCATCTGGTTAAATCCCCTCATTTTATAGATGGAAAAATTGAGACTTAGAGAGGAGAAGTGATTTGCCCAAGGTCACAGAGATAGTTAAGTGGCAGAGCCACGATTCAAACCCATCTCCTCTGACTCTATAGTCAGCATTTTTCCACTGTGTGTCTTCTCAAAACACTTTATGCCCTTCTGCACAATTTTAATGATTAATGCAAGCTATAATCGACCAGAGGCCCCATTTCTTATCCTGGAATGTTAAAATGATCCTAGATAACTTCAGTGGGTTAAAAGGGAGATCTTATTCACTTTGCTTATCATAAAACAAAAGCAACCAGTTTCTTCCACAGTCCAAGCTACCACCTGGTGGAAAATTAAGCCCTTTTGGAAGCTGCATAAACTTTCATAGATCACTAGCACTGACTTTAGTGTAATAAACAGAAATGTCAGGACTTGAAACAGGGGTGGGGATGAGATTTATAAAGGAGTTTCGGTGATGTACAAAGCAAAGTGATGTACAAACCTGATCTTGGAAATAGACAGATGAAATGACAGACCACAGGGTCCTAAAATCTAATATTTATAATTTAATTTTGGGGGGAGAGATAAGATATGGACACAAATAATTATAATACAAGGGTTATGTATAGGGTCTCTGGATAGATTTTAGGAGGTCCATGAACTTAGAAGGGAAAAGGATATATCTGTATTTTCATTAACTTCTGACTTCCTTAGCAATTCTATCTATTTGTGCATTTAAAAAGGTCCTTCTGAGAAGGGATCCAGGGGTTTTGCCAGACTCCCTAAGGGGTTCAGGAACTAAAAAAGGGTAAGAAGTCATGTTGTAAAAGAAAGTAGAATGTGAAAGGAAAGGTAGAGAGTGAGAAAAAGGCAGGGCTTAAACTGAGGAGGGAGAACCCCATTACTTTCCATTGGAAAGATGAGAGGCAGAGATGAGGGGTGATGTCAAGATATGATGTGAATATAGGCACAAGGATTACAGTGTGATGTAACAGAAAGGGTAGTTGAGGAAATGGCTTCTAGGTCTCTAGAGTAAGCTTTTTCATGACTTTTTCCCATCCCGTTCAATAATTTCAATAGAAACCTTGAACACAGCAGTCACTCAATAAGTGCTTATCAATTGAATTGGGGCTCCAGAGGTTGGGAGTTCTTTTGTTGCTTTCACCTTCCCTGCTCCCCACTTTTGAGTGGATGGAAGGAAAGAAACGAGTATTTATTAGTGGATGTGAAAGCTTCCAGGGTTGTCTGCCAACTTCTGCCCCCACCTGCCTAGTTCTTTGCTTTTCCTTTATCAAGTCTCTTTTTTCTTTTCCCTTGTACCCCCTTTTCCTCTCGCCTCCTTTCCCTTTCCCTTGCCTCTTCTAACTCTTAAAGTCTTGGTCATAACCAAGCAATCTTTTTTTTCTAACTAACCTGAATCCTCATCTCTGTCAATGCTCAACTAAAAATTTAAAAGAAATTTTTTAAAAATATACTGGTTTGTGACAGCAAACTTAGGATGGGCCAAGGAAACCCTCTAACTCCATTTCAGTTCCCCAGGAACGTTCTCAGGCTCTTGCTCTCCCTTACTGTGCCATGATGACAGATGAAAGTTCCACCATAGTTCCAGCGTTTACTAACACGTCCCATTATACACTTAATGGATCACTGCCTCTACAATGTGCCTTCTCTTTGGACGTTTGCCCTTTCATTACCTTTTACTCATTCAATAGACATTTATTAAGCATCTCCAGAGAACTGTTCTGGGCACTAGGGGAGATCCAAAGTTTAGACAACAGGGCACAATTATAACCCACAATATTCCATATTAAATGGATTATAAAGGCAGAAGCAAAGTGTTATGAGATTGGAGAGTGCTCTCTAGCAATACACAGGACTAGGGATGACTTTCTTTCTCTGAACCAGCCTAACAATGTTTGTTTTTTATTTGTTTGTTGAACAAGTTTACTACTTCTTAGAGATAGAGACTGGGCCCATAATTCATTGGCTCAGGGAATTCCTTAGTATGGAAACTCCCTCTACCCACACAGGTCAACAATTTCTCTGCAGCTCACGGTCTTAGAGAATTACCTGGAGTATTGAGAGGTTAAGTGATTTGCAAGAGAAGGAATAAAATCTACAGAAATGCAGCTTGGTGTAGAAATGTAGAGCAGGCTAAATATCTGTCACCCAGAACCAAACCCAGAGTCAAAGCTCCTTTTAAGGCTTTGCTCCTTAGATGGCCTGTCTGCCTAATTCTTGCAAATTGACTAAAACTACTACTGATTCAGTTCCCAATTCAACTTGTATCCAGGAACAATGTTTCCACATCACACAATTTAATTGCCAGGCTCCTTCTGGAGAAGATGAGTGCTTGCTTCTTCCTGTTTTAGTTCCTATAGGATGAGCTTGTCTCCTTCCCAGGAAGAGACTTTTAGCCCTGACTCTCCTATAGGGAAGATTCCAGGATTGACCTCCACCTACTCAACTTATTTCTCCTGTCCTTCCTGCTACCTACAGTAGTAATGGATCTTAGAAAATGTCAGTAAAAAAAATCATTTTTTGGTCATTAATTCATGATATCCACAATTCAATTCTGCAACTTGTATTAGAAAAAATCATTTATCTACAGTGCTCTTTTAGAAAACACATAGAGAATGGAGTTGAAATCTGTGGATTTTCACTTAGCACAATCCATATTGGTCACAAAGATTTATAGATTTGTCTATAGATGGAATGGGAGAAACAATCTATCCAGCCCAGTCTCCAATTCTATCTTAAACTGGAAAGTCAAAAACTTTATATGACTAACCAGCAGTTCTTTATTCTAGTCCTTTACTGCAACTGTCAACTGTACAGAGTTTGAACAGAGCACACACAATGACTTGGGAACTCACCAGCTGAGGAACTGAAGTTCCTCATTCTGCAGATTGAGAAAACGAAGTCTTAGGGAGGTTTAGTGACTTTCCCCAAATCACACAAATAATAAGTGGCAGAGTCATGATTCAGATCCAGGTTCCCTAAATCCAACCAAGCACTCTTCCTTCTATACCAGGGATTCTGAACTTCTTTTGTTTCATGGACCCTTTTTCAGAAGAATGTTTTTAAATGCCTAAATTAAACCACATAAGATTATAAAATAAGCCGATTTTAATGACATGGCAAAATAGTTTTTAAAAAATTTACAGTCCCTGTGTTAAGAATCCTTGCTCTGTATCATGATATCATCCATTCACAACTTTCTTGATATACAAATAAGGAAACAATAAAATTATGAATTACCCAAGTTCACATGGCTAATGAGTGACAGAAATGGAGGTAGAGTCCAAACCTTCTAATACTAATTCTAACATTGTATTCACTAGGCCAAGTTGCATCACATTGGACTTCTTTAAAAGATCAAAAATATATTGGACTTCCTCCTTCTTTTAGATAAGTATTTTAAGTCAGAAAATTAAGCCTTAATTTAATAGCTGTTGCTTTCAATCATAAACAGCATGAGAGAAGGCATTACCAATGATTGAATAAATTCAGAAATTATGCTGCTACAAAAACTGGTATAACTCTTCTCCCTTATGGTATTTACCCAACCTTCTCCAGCTCTTCATCTGGAGAGGCTCCAAGTAACTGTACATGTTCAGCCTAAGCCCTCCACAATTGTTGACAGGGCCATTCATTCTTATGGAGAACCTGAACAGCTGATAAATCTTATGGTCCAATTTTGATTTTTCCAAACATAGCTTAGACATGCCAAAAGGGACACTGATCCAGACTCCTCAAATGTATTCAACAGATTTGGTTTATTAGGTGATATGGAAGAGAGAGCACATAGCCAGCTGCAGTCCCCTGGCACTTTTTGTCCAGTATAATACAGTTATGGTCAAAGACAGTGCCAGTTCTGATGGACATGAATAACCCCCAAGCTGTCTCTCAGCAGTGCCGCCAAACATTGACATGACTGCCACCTGCTTGAGCGAGACCTGAGAACTATTCACTGACAGCTCATTACTCTTCCTCAGCAGATTGTCCTTGAAGCAAATGAGGATAGACAGGACATGAACAAACCCCAAAGGCCCCCCCTTGTAAGCTCTCCCTTCCACATTCACCAACTAAGGGACAGTGAAGATTGGTATGGCTCCTTTTCCCCACATCCTTTCAACAATTTGCCTAAAGATTCAGACCATACTCAGCCTCTGGAACCATCCACAGGTCCACAGTGGAGTGATTCAGCACCAAATCAACCATACCAGTAGTCCCACTCTGACCAATTATTTACTCCTGTCCTAGGAATGAAGATCTTGACTGGTCTTTTATAGCTAAGCCCCTGTCATGTCATTGGGGTAACTGATAACTGAGGTCTGTCTTATTTCCATCATTATTCAGCTACTGCTTGGTTCCTTGCCAAGATCCCAAGTTCCCACAAAACTACACTTTTGCTTTGCCTCTTCTATATCTAGGGACTAGAATCCTACCCCTGAAATTCCGACCCCTTGATATTTGCTGCCAGACCTCCTTTATATGGGCATATGCCAAATATCCCATAAGTCCCAGCTCATTCCAGTTTCCAGGACAAGCATATTGTCATGAAATCTAGGTTCAGAATGGAAAGGTAATTTCACAGTTCATTTTATGGCCAAGGAAATACAGGCTCGAGGGTATTAAGTGACTTGCCCAGGGTCACATAGTTAATTGTCAGAAGCAGGATTCAAACTCAGGTCTTCTAGCTCCAGAACTCATACTCTTTCCAATCATGCTCAACCTTCTTCATCTTTCCTGCTGTTGAAACCAAACCCAATTTCCTGCCCTGCCCTTCCCAAGTGGCTCTCTCTAGTCTCTGACCTAATCCCTATAACCAGTCACTACCAAGCCTCAGGTCAGACAAGGATACAGAACAAGAGTGCCATGTATAGCTAATCTTGTTCAAAACAACTATGGCAGCTATTGGGAAGTTTCGAAGTCTATAAGACCTTCGGCTAATGGTGATCTTCTATTGCTAGAAGTATGACAGTTGTCTAAATTCCGGCCAATCTATATTCTGAAGTTACTTCTTCCAAACTTGAAGAAACCAAAGTAAAATATGGACATGATTTCAACTAACCTCCCACAAGTGTCTCTAACATCATAAACCACACAAAAGGAGCTCAGAATCTATATTTGCCCAAGAACTCCTTCAAACATTCTATTTTTGACGGTTCTTTACTAGAATAAGGATGATGCCTTCCATGGATATCTTATCTGTTTCTTGGACTATAGAGATGTGATTCTGTGGCCAGAGTATACTTTGACATGGGTGGTAATGAAATATCCCTTCACCATGATGTACCACAAGAAAGTTACAAATTCCGTTTTAGAATGGAAAAAAATCACAACTTAAATGATCATTGGGTCACAGATGTAAAGCCAGAAGAGACCTATAGTTCAACCTCCTCATTTTACAACTGAGCAAACTGAGATCCAAGACAGTTAATGGATTTGTCCAATGTCACAAAGGTAGGAAAATGGCAGAGATGGTATTCAAAACCAGGTAGGTCTGTTGGACCTAGTTATCCCCATTGGCCATACTCTTTGAAATTCACAAAACGTACCACCCAACAGTAGCTGAAATTCATGTATTACTTTTGTTTTATATACACTATCTAAATCAATTCTCAAAACTCTTCAAGGTAAGCCCTACAGGTATTAGCCCCATTTTGTAGTTTAAGAAACTGAGGCTCAGAGAGATAAAATAACTTGCCTGTGGACTTAAAATAAAAGGAGGTATAAGAGGAAGAATTTGAACCTGTTTAAATGGCAAGATGCCCTGTCTCTACAATCCAAAGTAAATATCCTTTCTCACCTGCATCATGTTAATAACTTATGCAATGACTTGGTAACTTGATTCCCTACACTGAGGGCTATATTACATGGATTTCTCTGGCTCTGTGATTAAAGCATCACTAGGCTGAAGTACATTTACAAATCTCTCACAGAATAGAAAAAATGGGCAAATCCTTCCTCAGAGGCGCAAGATGGAAAGCACTGGTTTAGCATCAGGCTAGATTAGAATGTGGGATGCTGAGTTTCTTCACTCTGGATATGCCTCCAACAGATAATCATTTTATGCAAATTTCTTTACTTCTATAGTTTATTCCTCTGTAAAATAAGTATGCGGTAATTATACTAACTGTGTGGATTTTGCATAATTATGGAGAAAAAACTTTGCAAGTGTAAACGTACTTTGTAAATACAAACTTATGCAATACTCAGCGATCTTTGCTAGACTGAATATAACAATGTGAAGAACGTGTATTTTCTGTTTCGTTCGGCTCTTCCCCAAAGTAATGAAACACTTTCAGCAACCAGAATTTGTAGGAGCTGCATTTTCATTCATCAACTTTTATGTAAGCCCAGCCACTTTTTCTTCTTTTTCCTTGTCGATTATGAGTGTCATACTTCATACAATAAAAAAATTGTCTCTCCAGGGCCCATATAGTCATCCTGGTAATCCCTGCAGGTTCATTCACTCATTCAGTTATAGACCATATCATCTGTAACTCCTGTATTCAATTGAGTCCCTTCTAAGCAAAAGAATTCTCTTTGGCTCTGACTCTCATTTGCGTTCCTATTGTTAGGTTTCTAATATGTACCAGGTGACTTTTCTTCTTTTAATCAGGCCCTTTGCCATGGTGCCTTTTATTCAGCTCACTTCATTTTACAAAGTCCCAAATGTTAGAGATGTTACATTTGCTCTCTCTGCCCAAAGATCTGTAAGTGCTCTCCATGTGCTTGTCATTAGAACAGAATGCCATTATATACCTTATAAAACGGAAGATAAGAAAAGGCTTTTACAAGATATGGCTGTCCAAACAGGCTGCAACAGCAATCCAGATCAGTATCGCAACTGGTGTGCTCAGAGATCTTACATATTTGGGGTATCTCACAACTTTTACCATCAGGAAGCTCTTTCTCACTTGGTGCTAACTCTCACTAAGCTCTTTCTAAGTTGGCTACTTATGCTAAAGTTCCAACCTATTTTCTCTTATTTTCTTTTCACTGAAGATAATGAATTCTTTGGTTCCAAAATTTTATATACCAAATCTCCTTATACATTTAAGAAGAATTCATAGGAGTATAGATTTAAGAACTGGAAGGTACTTTAGAAGTGATCTGGCTCACACACACCCACCCCAATTTTACTAATGAGAAAAATGGTGGGCTTCAGAGGCATGGAATGACCTGCTAAGCAGACACAAAAGTAATAATAACTGACCTTTTATAGAGCTTTAAGACTCACAAAGCCCTTCCTATATGTTACATTACTTGAACCTCCTAACAATTCTGCAGGATGATAAGGAAGATGTTATCCAATTTTACGGATATGGAAATTTAGATTGAGAGAGGCTGTGGCTTGCCCTTGGTCACTTGGCTAGTAAGTATCAGAGACAGAATTTGAACACATCTCTCCTAACTCAAAATCCAATCATTTTTCCACTATACCACAGTGTAATGGAAATGTAACTTGTTATGTCACAATTCAGCTTCCTTCTTTTATTCAGTCCCAGATTTCATAGGGGCACATTAATTATCTCTAATATCTATTAGTTATGTATTAGACACTGCGGGGAGATGCAACATAAGTATAAGACATGATCTGTGTCCCCAAGGAGTCTACAATCTAGTTGGAAAAAAAAATAATACACATAAAATAATTAGAAAGTAAGAATGAGTCCAGTTACATGGTACTGAACCTAAGTATAGAAGTAGTCCAGAGAAGGGATACCCTTTGGAGCTTGAATAAGTGGTGAGTTCTATTAGTCTTTACTCCTGTTGCCTCACTCCTCATTGCTGACTTAAATTTGGGGACCATTATGGTAAGGCAGATGAGTCTTTACCACACATGCTAATAGTTACATGGCTTATTGGCCTAGAAATAGTCATCCTGGTTCCTAACACCTTGCCATTCTCCACAGAGCATACACCTGCAGGGGTTGATGACAGAAACCCCCCTTGGAGAGGGCAGGAGAGCACTGCTGGAAAGGATGAGTCAGGATGCCCCCATCTCACTGTTACTACCTACTCCCGTGTCTTCCCAATATAGAAGAAGAAGCCTCCTGTTGGGAGATGGTAAGGGATCAGGGTTGCTAGAAGTAGTGGAGATCATGGAAAAAGAAAGAGAATATACGTGTGAGGGGCTGATGGTGGATACTAGAAAATCTCCTCTGAGGAAATAAAAGGACTATTTGAAACCTGGTGTTACATAAGGTCCTGGCAACCCCAGGAGCTAGTGATGGATTAAGGAATGGTCCACTAACCATGATCAGCCCACAGACAGGGGGATCCTTTAGAGACATCACCCCTATAGTATCTTCCACCCCGGGGAAAGGGGAGTACTTTAGACAAGGCAAAGCAGGGCAGGGAGACAGTGCCTTTGGTCATTCTGTGGAAGTTTCTGCCTCCTGCATCCAGGAATGCAAAATTTTTCCTCAAAGTTTTGATTATTGGCCTTCTAAAATGATCCTGCTGAACAAAACTTAGGTTGAGAAAGAGGACAGGGCTGAAACTTTAGCTAGAGAAACAGAGATGCTTCAAAGAAGGCCAGAGTATTTGAGGGAACATCACCATGCCTTTTGAAATCCCCAGTACAAAGGAGAGGCTGGTACAGTACCTGTCAACAAGCATTTGTTGAGGTTGTTAGATGCCAAACCCTGTGCTAAGTGCTAGAGATACAAAGAAAGGCAAAAATGATCTCTGCCTTCAAGGAGCTCATATTCTAATAGAGAGGTAAAGTGTTTCCCCCCACAAAAAAACGACATATTTAGTGTAAAGAAAATGTTAAGGCACTAATAGAGTTAGGTGGATAGAATGGACCAGCAAAGGCCTTCAACAAAAGGTAACATTTGAGTTGAGTCTTGAAAGAAGTCAAGAGATGGAAATAAGGAGGGATAACATTACACACCCAATGGAGAACATCCATTGAAAGACAAGTGGAGATGTGTAGTGCTGTGTTTGAAGAAAAGCAATGGTGCCACTATGGCTGGATTGTAGGGTACATGGAGGGCAGTAATGTATAAGATGACAAGAAATGAAAAAATGGGCCAGTTTGTAAATGGCTTTAAAGACCAAGTAGAAGATTTGTTTCTGCAAGTAATAGGAACCACTGGAGTTTATTAAGTGGGAAGTGACATGACCAGATATCTATGCTTTTAGAAGATTATTTGGCAGTTGAGTGGAGGATGAATTGGAGTAGGGAAAGATTTGAGGCCAGGAGATCAACCAACAGTCTATTGCAATAGACCAGGTATAAGGTAATGAGGGCCTGCACCAGGGTGGGAACTAGGCAAGTGGAAAGACTTGAATGTGAAAGTAGGAACAACAAGACTTGACTAGAGATTAACTCTGTGAAGTAAGTGAGAATGAGGAGGTAAGGATGATACCAAGAATACAAGACTACAAAACATTATGGTACCCTTAATAGTAATAGCCAAGTTTGGAACAAAGGGTTTTGGACAGATTGCACTTGGGATGTCTATAGGAAATTCAGTTCAAGAGGCAGTTGGCAATTTGAGACTATAGGTTAGGAGAGAGGTAATGGCTGGATAAATAGATCTGACAGTCATCTGCAGAGAGGTGAAAATTGACCCTAAGGAAATTAATGAGATCACCAAGCAAGATTGTATAGAGTGAGAAGAGGGCCCAGAACAGAATCTGGGGGGTCACTCATAATTAGTGGATATGATCTGGATGAAGATCCAGTAAAGTGAACTGAGAAAAATCAGTCAGACAGGTAGGGAGAGAATCAGAAAAGATCAGTGTCATGAAAACTTAAAGGGGAGAGAATATCCAGGAGGATGCTGGTAATCAATAGTAGCAAAAAGCATCAGAAAGGTCAAGAAAGAGGAAGACTGAGAAAAGCCATTCAGTTTGACAACTGAAATTTTTGGTAACTGAAGAGAATCGATTTGGTTGATGACACCAGGACCCAAATTACAGAGCATTTGGAATCTTCTGAGAGGAGAGGAAGTGGAGGCATTAATTGTAGAGTTTTTCTGAGGTGGACAACCATGATGACAAGAAATATGAGATGCTAGAAAGCAGGGATGGTCAAATCAAATGAGGGTTTTTTAAGGATTGAGGAGACATGGGAATGTTTGTAAGCAACCAGTAGATAGGGAGACATTGAAAATTTGTGAGAGAGTGGAGATGATAGAGGAAGCAATCTGCTGGGGAAGACAGGGAGGAATGGGATCAAGCATCCATGTATAGGGGTCTGCCTTAGCAAAGGGAAAGACTACACCTCCATCTGAAACGGGTAAAAGAGGAGAGAATGAAAGAAGACATATGAGTGATGTGAACTGAAAAAGGGGAGAGCTTTTGGTGAATGGCCTCTATTTTTATTTGTTGGAGTTTTTTCTTGTTTAAGTAAGGTCTTTTTTTTTTCTTAAGGTTAATGTGTCATGGGAGGTTTGAGGAAAAATGTAAAGGTTTAAATAGCTGCTATGGTATGTGAGATAGTGAATGAATTCATTTGGAGAGGCACAAAAGGATTGCCTCATTTCAGTTGAGATGATGTAGCACAGATTTGTAGTTTTGTGATTTTTCTCCAGCTTTGTTCAGTAGCACATGAGTAAGTTTGAAGGCACCAGAAGGTGTGAATAATCTGAGGTGTGAGTTTTTGAAGGCATGATCAGTGATAAGACAAGGTGGCAAGAAATTCAAGCATGAATGGTAGTATAGAATTGAACTGGTTCACCAAGGAGTAAAGGTAGGAAAGGGCGAGGGTGATTCAGGGGTGATGACTTAGGAAAGAGCTGAGGGGTAGAAAAATTAGAAGAGAGGCCAAAGAGGAGAGTTAGGAGTCATAAGATAGGTAAAGAGATGGAATGATATAACATTATTTATTATTAGATAAAGGAATTTTAAAGTTCACAAAGATGGAAGCAGAGCACATTTGTGAATGATGTTGGCAAGATCAAGTGTCTGTCTATCTTGATACATAAATGAGGTAGAGTGGAAGAGCGGGCCATGGAAACAGAGCAGATTGTGGAACTGGAAACTATGGTATTTGAAGAAATGTCAATATGTATGTTGAAGTCCCCTCTAATGAGGGCATGAGTTGAAGCAGAAAGACTGAGCACCAAGCACTGAACTCATTGAAGAGAAGATAATATCCTAAGGGTTGACAGATAACAACCAGAATTTTGGCTAGGTGATAAATCTGAATTAAGGGGGAGATGTTTCCGAGTGATGAAGATAGAGGGAAAGTTCAGAAATGGCAATGAGGAGCAAGGAGCATTCCAATTCCTCCACCATGACCCATGGGTCACAAAGTATGAGTGGAAGGGATAGGTAGATATGGAGTGGAACATTGAGGGTGTAGAATTGAAGGGGATTGGATCAAGAAAGCAGATGCTAGGGGATGAGGAATGGCTATGGAAATATAGCTGGGCATCCAAAATCACTGGGCTGGAAAGAGTATTAGAGGGTGGAAAACACTAACTATTGAGCAATTAATGAATCTAAGCAAGGGAGAGCATAAATTCCACCCTCTAAATTAATTTGTCTTAGATGCTGAACTACTAGTCATCGCTCTACTTCTGAGTGATCCCTAGTATACCTGGATCCAACTCCACAACAGTGACAGAAGCAAGCCACACTATTTCAACAAAACTAAGCAAAGAGCTATTACTTGGCAGTAAACTGCAACACACACGAACAAACTTTGCTCCTTAATAATATGAAGTCTGAATAGAGGAAGAAAATATGGCTTGTTAAGTATTTGACCAAATCTTATCTTTGCCACCAGCTCACTTAGGTATTATCTGCTTCATGAAAAACCCTATATTCCCAAACTTCATTCTAAATA
This sequence comes from Pseudochirops cupreus, assembly GCA_028627135.1. Classification (NCBI taxonomy): domain Eukaryota; kingdom Metazoa; phylum Chordata; class Mammalia; order Diprotodontia; family Pseudocheiridae; genus Pseudochirops; species Pseudochirops cupreus. The sequence goes on along the minus strand of CM053583.1, from coordinate 344,594,524 downwards.
ATCGATTAGCACATAACCTGGATTAAAGAAGTGTTAATACTGAGGAATACAAATTGGAGGGTTGCCCTGGTGGTGCTTTCCATCCCACCTACCACTGTGGTCAAGAACTCTCAGGAGCAAGAGCTAGCGTCAGACCAGTAGATACAGTGCTGAAGTAGCTTTTAACCATGATTCAGATCATTCCTAACTGTCTGTAGGATAATGCCAGCCTTGGTGAATGGATTTTTCATTTAGAAAGACATCAACAAGCTATGGATTTTGCAGACCATCCAACATGCATTTCTATTCACTGCAAATCTCTTCAGCAAAAGCTCACTTCTGAGTTCAAGCTTGACCCTCTAAAGCCAGAATGATTTATTGATTAATGATTAGAGGGAAAACACATCTTAATAAAGCCACTATATCATGTTGTTTTTAATTTAGATTGCTAAAAGATTGAACTGAATTTCAAGTGACTTGACTTTACACTACTATTATTTCCTCTAGTGCAGACCTAGGTTTTGTGACTAGATTAAATTTCACTCTGCTTTGGCTGGATTTCCATGTCATTAAACTATTTACATGATGATGCTACCGAAGATGTAGCAAAAAGGCTGGCCTTTGTTCCTCTATCATCTGTGCCAAAGAATTCTGAATCTCAAGATCCACATACTAAATATAAAACACAAGGAAATCTGACAGTATGAAGCTAAAAAAATGAAATTAAAGGTCTTTGTAAGTTTCAGAAAATAAATGTGTTTGTGATTTATACACTTGAAGAGGTTTTTTAATGGAAAAGATAAACAAGAATGCTTCTGACCTCAATTTCCTAGGCAGCTGGAAGGCATAGTTAACATACTTTCAAGGTACATAACTTGGCTGAGCTGCTCTGATATTTATTGCAAAAGAATGTCTTCTTATGATGCAATTAGTCATTTATAGGGATCAGACTGAATTCATATACTTATTTTATGGCCACCAATTCTTTTCTAATAATGTGGACTTTGCATCCTACATTACTGTTACATATGTATCATTGCATTTCTTCCTCTTCTCTCCTCTCTTTTCTCTCTCTCTGTCTCTGTCTCTGTCTCTCTGTCTCTGTCTCTCTCTGTCTCTGTCTCTCTCTTTCTCTCTTTCTGTCTCTCTCCCCTCTCCTCTCCTCTCTCTCCATGTCCCTCTGTCTCTGTCTCTCTCTGTTGTTCACCCTCAGTCTCCCTCTCCCTCTTTATGTAGGTCTGTTAGTGTCAGTACACTGTTTTTCACTCACTCCTAAATCTGCTGACCAAGTATCTAAGTAGATGTGAAGGTGAGTAGGGGCAGACTAGTACAAGGAAGAGGGCTGAAATTAAACAAATCTCTCGTGAGGCTCTCATTTTTAGAGTGGCTCCTTTGTTCTGGTTCAGGTCTTACCACTTTAAAATGGTAGTCGATCACTGAACCTTTTCAATACCTCCATCCCCACTCTACAATGATATTGGGGTTCTGAAAACCTTCTTCTGACGAGAAAGGGTCCATCACCCATAGATTATTGATAGATCAGCATCTCTAGCTACCAGTGACCTCCATCTTGTCTTTGCCTACAGACTTCCCTTAAGGTAGTAAGAGAGATCCAGGCGCAAATAACCCTAGGGAACATTTGCCTTTGCTGTCACTGTCCTCCTCCTAAACTTCTTCTTCTGCCTAATTGGTCTTTCTAGTCTCTCCTCTTCACCTCAGGTTCCTAGTGCACTTAGATCTCTCCTATCACAACCTACTCTCGGAGTACAGGGTATCTGAGGTATAGACATCAAGATCACTTCTGAGCGCTCTCATTCCTTTTTCTCATCCCTCTTATTCTTATTTTTCACTCTCCCTCCAAGATGCTCAGTGCCCATAGGCTGCCCCCAATCTGCCTAAGCCCAGGACTCTGTGGTACCCCTGCACAGAAATGTCCTTCCCAGCTAGTTTCCTTTGCTCCACGCATCTTTTCCAAGATGATAGTTAGCTTTCTGATGCCCACTGAGGTGTTAATGACAAGTTAAGACGTTATCTTTACTGTAACTATTCCTGTTTTAAGAGACGATTCCTGAACATACAGTGCCTTATTTCTAATGGTCACAATTTCAGGCAAAACACCTGAAGCAATAGGGGAGATATTTATTAAAATGGAATTCTTTCAACATCTCCCCTCCAACCTTAACACATAAATGACTCCCTAGACCCTTTAAGGAAAGTCATCCCTGATGAAAACAGTTGATAACCATAGATACAATCAATACTCAGAGAATAGAGAAAACAACTGTATTTTTAGAGTGTGAGACTGGAATAAGGAAGTAGTAAAGCACATAAAAATGGAGCCAGGGTTAAATTAAACAGAAACAAGTTGGGTTTCCTTGCAGAAATGTTTTGCGCTATCTTTGAATCATTTTGTTGACTCTACCTGCCCAGACACTGTATCTTCTCCCCTGTGAGTCCCCTGGCATACCTTTGAGGGAAGATCAATTGCACTAAAACAGTTTGCTTTGGAGTAGACTGTTGGTAAAGTATATTCAGTGATAGCATAAAAAAGTCAGGCCAGCAAAGCAGAGAGAATGGAGGGAAGCCATAGTTATAGCACTGGATGTCAAGATCACAGGATATTTTCAATTAGTGGGTCACATAGACCTGGAATCAGAGCCACAGATCTGAGGAGCTAATAGATTGCCTGAATCCCAGAAGACTTTAAAGAAGACATCTGAGTTCCTTAGAGAGGCAATTTTGGAAAACAGGATACAGGCAATTCCTGTCTCTTTTCACTTTTTGTAGGATGAAGTCGGTTTAGTTTCCAGGGGAGGAAGTGAGAAGAGTAGCCCAGTTCACTCCAGCCAAGAGAATTGCCCCAGAAAATATTAAAAGCCCCAGCATGTCTGGCTTCCAGGCAAGCTGGGTGTTGGATAGCTGTGTGTGATTACCGTCCTTTCTCAGAATTTAAACCCTGTTGAATTGAAGCCAGCTGGAGTCATTAAAATAGCTGCCTGTGATTTGAATAAAATGCCTTTTGGCAAAGTTGCAAAAAATAAAATTAGAATGATCAATGCATGTCTGAATGAAAGCTTGTGTGGAAGTTCCAGCAAAGCTTGTCTCTGCCGATGCAATGATGGATTAGTCTTTGTGAGCTAAAGTCAGGACAATCTGCAAGATGCAAAGCATCTAATATGGCGGTCACAGGCTGAAGAGAAAATTAATTGATACAATTAACATATTTGATACCATTTCTGGCTTCCATTCTAGGACTGGCAAACATCCCCCTCTCCATCCTAACCGTTTTAGGTTGTATTAATTAAAGCACAGAATACAGAACAAGGGAGGGTGGCATCCTGCTAGACTCTGCCCTGGTCAGACCACATCTGGGGCATTGTGTTCAGTGGGCAAGACATTTTAGGAGTCACTTGAGCAATAGAGAGCACATCTGGAGGAAATTGACTAGAATAGTGAAGAGAATGAGGGTCATACCATATGAAAACTGGTTGAAGGAATTCAGGACGGAAAAAAGTAGAGTTAAAGGAGACAGGACAGATTGTCTTCAAGTATTTCCACACATCTGAAAATATTAGATTTGTTCTGCTGGACTGCAGAGAAAAGAATGAGTCCTGAGTAAAAGGAGAGAGATATTTCAATGAAATGTAATGGAAAGTATCCTAACAATTAGAGCTACCCAGAAGCAGAATGAGCAAATAGGCTCATAGATTTGAACTGAAAGGGAATAAAGAGGCCTTTAAATCTAACCTTGCACCTATCCCTGGTTTTTACAGATGAGGAAACTGAGGCACAGAGAGGTTTAAAATCACTTGTCCAAAGTCATATAGGTAATAAGTAGGAAGGCCAGAACCTGAACCCGGGTCTTCTGGATTCAATCCCATCACCTTCTTGCTAGGTCACAGTGGAGGCAGTGAGCTCCCTATCACCGAAGGCTTTCAACCTGAAGATGCATAGCCACTTGTCAAGAATATTTTAAAATGTATTACTACTGATTAATAACATGTTGGACTAAATGACTCTTGCAGGGTCTTCCAACACTGAGAATCTAGGATTCTGCCATCCTCTTTCAGGTTCATCTTGATTTTTGTTGATTGTAGTAGCCTCTGGCATCAGCACTTTGGTCTTGGTAAAATTATTTCTTAATATTTCATATTTATGCATGCATCACTCACATGAGGATTAGTGGATGCAAAGTCAACTTCAAATTTCCTGAATTCAGGTCCCACCTTAGTCACACGTTGGCTGGGGTCTTAGAACAAGTCACTTAACTTCCCAATGTTCCAGGAAATTCTCTAATGCTCTAAATCAGGGCTTCTTTAACTTTTTCCACTTGAGACCCTTTCTCGAATTTCCTCTGCATTCATTGGCATTGTGTGGCCTGAGGGCATACACAGTGCAAAATACACATGTTTTGTGTTCAGAACCAAAGCTGCAGTAAAGTTGCATGATGGAACATGGGAAAGACCAGCCAGAAACACCTCAGATTCATTATATGTTTGATTTTTAATTGATTTTTGGTCTTTGTACACTCAGAAACCTTTTATTGTAGCCAAATTTTTTGTGACCCCATATGGGGTCTCCACCCACAGTTTAAGAAGCACTGCTCTAAATTGCAGAGTAGGTGCTAAGCTGTATTGATTGAGGGAATTTCCTCACCTGTAGTCCCCTGTACCAACAAAATCACAGATGCCATTTTAAAAAGTGTATCATATTCCCTCTGCTAAACTATAAATTCTATTTGGACAGGAACTACATCTTAACTATCTTTGTATTTCTCCCAGACCTAATATAGTGATCTGAACAGAATAGGTTTGAGTGATTGGCTGTTTGATGAATGAATGAATGAATGAGTGAGTGGGTGAATGAACAATTCGATGTCCTTTATTATTTGAGTGTCAGAGAAGACATAGTGCCTATGTACTAGTGAGGAATACCCCAGAAATGAATATCTGAGAAATGGAAGTAAGGCAGCTGCCAGTTAGGGAGTGCTGTGCATGGTGCCATTTTCCATGTTATCTCTTGATTTGGACTGGGATCAAAGATGTGAAAAAAATGTATTTGCATCTTCCCAATGGAAAACTGGGAAAAATTTCCCAAAGGGAAAAAAAATTAAGGTTGTTCAGAGCCACATAGATAGTGAAAGGTTTGGGAAAATAGTCCTATGAAAATAGTCCCATCTACAATAAGGAGCTGCTGATTCTTATCAGAATCACTAAAGCTGGTCATTTCCAAAATTATAAAGAAAATTAATCTAGGTTTTGAACATCCGAGAGCACAAGAATCTTTAGGCCAAAAGAGGTCTCAGAGGTCATCTATTGGGAGGCCATGTGGGATAGTGGGTAGTGTTAGACCAGAAATTGTAATGTTAATGGAATAATAAGATCTTCACCACCCATTAATAGGCTTCATGTGAAGCCAATTGGGGGAGGGACTTGCCTAAGGAAGAGCTTGCTTAGAGAGAGGCTTGCTTGTAGGAAGACTTCTACAACTTTTGGTACTAAGTTGATTAAGCCCTGAGTTAGGAGGGTTGTGATGCCTTCTGGCTCCGAGAAGTGTATATATAATCTGAGTTGTTGTTTTGCTTTGGGTGTTTGCTCTTGAGAAGGATCTTCGTGTGTTCAGAGGTGTGCCCTTTCTCTCTGCCCCCCCCCCCCGTTCCCCCACTACTCATGTAAAGGCTCTCTCAGTCCAGTGGAGTATGTAAAGTGTATAGCAAAATTGCTTTAATTCAGGCAGTCAGAGCCCTGTCTATTGGTCTTTATGCTAATTTCTCTGCTTATATTTGTTCCACATTCAGGGTCTTGACCTTTCCCCTGAACTAGTGAATGTAATTAAAGAAGATTGTTGAACCCTTAAAAGTTGCTTTACTTTCAGAAAAGTAGATCCAAGAACCTGTGCTAGCAGGCCATCCTGGGTATGCTAGGGTGCTTGCTGCTACAGGAGTCAGGAAGAAAGAGCTGCATTCAAATCTTGCTCCTAATCCAGACTAGCTGTGAGATTCTGGGCAAACTCTGTGAGCCCCAGTTGCTTATGTATAAAATGAGAAGATGCTGACCTTTCCAGATAGAAATTTATGATTCTGCAATCTTTGCTAGATGGATAAAGAATTTATGACGTCATAGCAAGTGGTCAGCCAGTCTCAGTTTCAAGACTTCCAAGAATGAAGAACTTCCTTACCTTCTAAGATAGCCCACCTACTTTTTGTTTTTAGTCTACTCCTTTTGAGTGAGTTAAAGAGCTTCCTTTTTCACTATCCTCCCCCTACCCACCCTCCACCATCTCATGCTAAAGCCAGGAGGTTCCAGATTCTTGAGATCTGAGTCTTTAATTTTCAACGTGAGCATTTCCACCTATGAAACCCATAACCACTACGAATCATGGCTTGATTTATTGTTTTGCTGAATGACTAGTCTTGAGGAAACAATAAAGTGTTAATGCAGATTAAACACAAAAGTGTGCTGTGAGGACAATTTTTTCCAGAGAGCCTGTTGTTAAATATGGATCAGCACACCCCTTCTTTCCCGCTCCCCTTCACCTAAGCACCCTCATCAGATACTCTATATACTAGAGGTAGCTTTTGGCTGTCCAGGGCCCCTATTCCAGCACTCCAACCACACCTGCCTTACCAGAGAAGGAGTTCATGACCCTGTTAACAGAGTACAGCAACCCCTTCACTTTACAGGTAAGGAAACTGAGGCCTAGAGAGGGTAAGTCACTTGCCCAAGGCCACACACACAGGGAGTAATTTGCAGAGGCCACATTAGAACTCAATTCCTCTGACTGTAAATGCAGCATTTACTTTGCACTCACCTACAGCTACCTCTAACCCTGTCACGGATGTGTAGCTAGATCAGATCAAGCTAAGAGGGTAGCGGGGAGTGTCTACACACACCAGATCTCACCAGAAGGTTGCACATATTAGATCTGAGATGCACTTGATGGATCCTAATGTTACAAGTTTTGTTAACTTGTTAACTTTGTTAACCTCCTCATTTCCCTTCTTCACACCCTGAAAGAACAGTGTTCTCTTCATAAGGTGCTGAACTGGTGTCAAAACCAAAGCAAGGCAAAACTGAGTCCAAAAATTACCTTTTGTCCCTGAACTTCCCCTTTATAGTCCTTTCGTCTGTTAGATGGCACTTTTTCCCTCTAACTCTCCAATTCCCAATGTTCCTATGTTCTCTCTGTATATTTGACTCTTTGCCCCTACTTTATGAAAGGAATCTATCCATCACTTACACTTTAGTATAAGTGTACCCACTACCAACAAGGGCCCTGAGCTCATGCATATCTCTGTTAAATCCTGGAGTGCCTGATCCCAACGGATCAGTTTCTCTCTCCTTGGATTTGCCCCAACCCTGGAGTAACTCCAGGGAAATCTCTAATGCAGAGTTCAGATAGAAAATATGTCTAGGCATATCATACATATGATGACCAACCTTGATAAATTGGACTATCCTCAACAACGCACAGCTAA
>CM053583.1:344568132-344586568 GCA_028627135.1 Pseudochirops cupreus | reverse complement strand
TTACAGAAGTGTGTGCTTCTAACAACCCTCCCCCCAAACCTGCCCTCCCCTCCATCCTCCCCACTCTCATCCCCTTCCCCTCTACTCTCCTGTAGGCCAAGATACCCAATTTAGAGTGTATGTCATTCCTTCCCTAAGCCAAGAGAGTAAGGTTAAAACCTTCCCTTTTGCCTTGCAGGAGGACTTTAAGTAGGCTTTAAGTCTCCTGGAAAAACTCTTTGAACACTATCCAAAGGGTTTATTATTATTATTATTATTATTTTACTTTTCAAATACAGCATAGGTGTCTAGATTCTGGTGTTTGGGCTGGAACCATCACCTCAAAACAGAAGAAAACAGACTTTGGACTGTGTTTTGTTATAGGCACATGATTGCAAGGTGTAGGGTGAGGTTATTCTTCCCAAGGAAATAAGACCAGGAGAACTGGGCCTGTGTTTCAGAAAAAGATAAGCCTCTTAGGCCAGCCAGCTCACATTGCTCTCATAATCACAAGGAAGACTGCTAAGGCAGGAGAGAGAATTAGCAAGGTAAAGGGATACAAAGGCATCAGATGTACATGGAGAATGTTATGACAGGGTTTAGGATTAGCCTTCCTGTACGTTGGCAAATGGTTGTAAACAAAATCTAATTAGATTATTAGAATCAACCATTAGAAAAAAAATGTGTTTTTAATGACAAAGGAGCACTGTATAGTGAAAGGAACAATGGATGGGGAAACAGAAAACCTGGTCTCTAGTCCCATCTACGATCTTGAACAAGTTACTTTATCTCTGCGGGACCTCAGTGTTCTCAGTCATAAAATAGTCTGATTATTCTTATTCTTATTAATCATAGCTGTTGTACCCTTGGGTCAGGCCTTGAATACCAGATAGACTTTGGATACTTGACCTGGCCCAGCCAAGCATGTATACCCTGTATGGAGTCTCTTCTGTTTGCACATCATCCCATACTTTCTTGGGATATGACTTCTGAGTTGGTGCTATGTGTGAGTTCACTCTGGTGCTTGGGGACTCAGACCACCCAGTCCTTATCCACTTCTATCTCCCTGCTCTAGTCCTTTGTTGTCTGGAGAAAGAATACTGTGCCAAATGCCAGACTCCCTCACGATAGAACTAGAAAGGAAGAGATCCTGACCATTTTACCTGGGGCTGGCAGGTTTGGACCTACAGCTCCCCTAATTCTACTGATTGTGCAAACGAACCTTCTATTGGACAGGATGCAGATATTGTCAGTCTCCTTTTTAAAAAGCACTTAGTACAGTGCTTCGCACATAGGAGGCCCTTAATAAATGTTAATTGATGCTAAAGGGCTAAGCAAACTTTGTACAGTGGAAGGAGCATTAAACTTGATGTTGAGAGGAATTTTGGTTCAAATCTTGCTTGTGACAAGACAGATAGGTGGCTCAGTGGATAGAGCACTGAACCTGGAGTTAGGAAGACCTGAGTTAAAATCCAGTCTCAGACCAGCTGTGTGACCCTGGGCAAGTTACTTAACCTTGCTTCATCTTAATCCACTGGAGAAGGAAATGACAAAATACTCCAGTATCTTTGCAAAGAAAATCCCTTCTGGTTCATACTCGACTGAATGACATTTCCCAAACCTGACAGGCTTTCAATGTGTTTCTCTCATCTTAATTTTCTTGTAGAAAATTTTTGTGAGATATATCAGTAAAAATCTTTTTTGCTGATTAGCTCAGACTTGAGATGTCCTCTGGTGCTCATGAAGGTCATGGACAGACTGGTAGTGTCCCTGAAGTACTGATTAAACAAAAGGTGTTGTTGAAGCATTGTTGCAGTGAGAAGAGGACTGGATGTAGAGTCAAAGGACCTGAGTTCAAATTTTGACCTTACCTTTTAGCACCTGTGTCAGTGACTCAACAGGAACTAATTGGGCTCTTACTGTGTGCCAGGCATGATAAAAGGCAAGTTACTGAGATCCTCTCTGGATCTCAGTTTCTGGATTAGGGTCTACTCTGGGGAAGTCACTTAACTTCAGTCCATCTCAGTTTCCTCATCTGGAAAGTAAGGATAACAGCATCTACCTCCCAGGGTCATAGTGTGCATAAAACAAGTTAATATTTGTAAAAGACTTTGCAAACCTTAAAGCACTGAATAAACGCCACAATTATTTTTATTTTATTATAGCACCGGGTAATTGCCAGAAACATCTCAAATCTGAGACACTCTGTATGTGAAGTACTGAACAAAAGGCCTTTTAACTGTCTGGAGATTGGCTCAGGAGAATGAAGAGTTAAATCAGAAATCGAGTCAATCAACAATCTTTGGCACCCTTTATTTTTTTGTGTGAGTTTATGGCCAGCCTATCTGGGGGAGAATTTTTCAGAAGTCCAGCCAAGGCTATGAAGAGCATCACCTATATCTATGGGGATAGTTTCAATATCAGCTATGAGATGAATCAGATTTTCTTTTACCTTTCCTTTCTCCCCTGTTTTTCCAAAGGTCTCAAGGCATGTAAGGATAGCAGATACTAATATCTTGCTTTCCCACTAATCTCTACTCTGGAACCCTGTCTCCCCCCCGTCCCTCCAAAGAGTAAAGGGACATCCCTCCAACCTGTAAGAGGTGGCACTATTCCTAATAAAAAGGGGGAAAACTGAGAATCCATTAAGATAGAACTTTCACATCATGTGCCCCAGCAACTGTAAAGACATGAAGGATGGTTGAGTCCACCTCTCTCCTCTCCAGTCCTTTTGAGACCTCCCCTGGCTATACAGAATACCCCTTAATGAATCTCATTTGGATGTGTAAGTCCTACATGGGAGTTTTCTGATTTGCCACCACCATATGTAAGGTATGGAAACTGGTGGGAGAAACTGATTGAGTCTCCTACTGATTTTAAAACTCCTACAACTTAATCCAAGTAGCCATGGCTTAAACTGCTAAAGTTATAGGTTCATATTCACTTTCCTCATTTGTAGAATGAGTGTTGAACTATACAACTGAAGATTCCTTCTGTCTCTGAAGTTATGATTCTAAGATCCATTCTTATTGCTGCATCTATGACTAGCTGGGAGGCAATGTAGATTGAATACAGTCTTGGGTGGCACCAGGCTAGGTGGTGCAGTGGATAGACCACAGTCCCTGGAGTCAGGAGGACCTGAGTTCAAATTTGACCTCAGGCATTTACTAGCTATGTGACCCTGGTCAAGTCACTTAACCCGGATTGCCTCAAAAAAAAAAAGGAAAAAATATGAATACAGTTCTGGCCATCAGGAGTCCTGGGTTCTAGTCCTGATACTACTGTCAATTTGCTACATCTTATCAGGTATGTCTCTTTTCCACCATGGGACTTTGTGCCCATAAATATAAAATGAAGCATTTGGGTTGCTAGGGGTGTCCATACTCTCTAAGTGTAAATTTGGCACAGCAAAGGTGTTACTTGTAGTGACCTTCATAAACACAGAAAGTACCCCATTTAGGACTTGGTGCATCAGGGACTTTGACATTTTGAGAAAAAATGTTCAGTTTCTAAATCATGGGGATCTATCTATCTATCTATCTACATACAGATATAGTTGTTTTTTTTTCTGCACAGCTATGATGATTTCACCCCTTACTTAGGGCTCTGAGAGTAGTAAATAATAACAGCCATCTAACATTTATAGAACACCTACTATGCGCCAGTCACTATGCTTAAGCGCTTCACAATTAGTATCTCATTTCATCCTCACAACCCTGGGAGAGAGAGCTTATTATTACCCTCATTTTACAAATGAGGAAGTTGAGGCAAACATAGGTTAAGTGACTTGCCCAGGGTGAAATAGCTAGCTGTGTCTGAGGCCTAAATTGAACTCAGGTCTAAGCCTGGCTCTCTATCCACTGTGTCGCTCAACTGTCCTGTACAGTACAGAGAATTGCGGCATGGAAAAGTGGGAAGAATAAAGGAAATCAGCACAGTTAGGTGGTGCAGTGAAGAGAGCACCAGCCCTGGAGTCGGGAGGACCTGAGTTCAAATCTGGCCACAGACACTTGACACTTACTAGCTGTGCAACCTTGGGCAAGTCACTTAACCTCAATTGCCCTGCCTTCCCCTCTCCAAGAAAAAAAAAAGAATAAAGGAAATGGAATGAGAAGACCTGTCACTTACTGCCTGTGTGACCTTGCTAAGGTCTCCAAATGGCTCTGTCCCTCCGTTTCCTCACCTATAAAGTGAAGAGGCTGGACTAGGAATCCCCTTTCAGCTCTAACACTCTCTCCTGTGGCTCTTTCCTGTTGGTTTCTGAGTGCTTTCTGAGGGCAACGACCAGCCCTGCCCCATGGATGCTTTCCCCTTTTATTCCAGCATCATATGAACTACATGAGGAACAATAGCAACACCACTTAATTTGGATAAATAAGAAAACATGGTTGTCAGCCAGTTGGGGAATCCAGATGCTGCTGGTTTCCAGGATGTTTAGTTAAACATAATCTGACCGTCTTTCAGAATAGGAGCTTCAGAACCGGAGGTTCACAGACCTCAAAGGTTTTACTGATAGATTTTGGGGTGGGGCCTTGAACTTGCTTTTATTTATTTATTTTTAATATTTTGATAACTGTATTACAATATAATTGGTTTCCTTTGTAATTTTATTTTATGCATTTAAAGACAGGATTCTAAGAAGTCCATAGGTGTAATGTTAATGGGAGCTGAAGATCTTCCCTGCCCATTAATGGGCCTCACAGGGAGCCCAACGAGGGAAGCTTAATTAGAAGAGGCCTGTTTTTCCAGGAAGGCCCACACCTCTTGTTACTTTGTAATTAGGCAGTGAGTCACAAGGGTTGTGATGCCCTCTGGCTCTAAGGAAAGGTAAATATACTCAGATGTGAGATTTTGCTTGGGGAATCACTCATTGGAAGAGTGTTCCTATGATTTGGCCAGATAAGACTCTAGGACTCTGGGTAGCTGTTAAAAAGCCCCCTGGCTTTGAAAACCCAGATGTTGGTACTTCTCTCTCTGGTAACTATGTATGTATAGCTTCGGTCAGATATATATATATATTACATATATATGTAATTAAATTACATATATTATTATATATATACATATATATGTGTGTGTGTGTGTGTGTGTGTGTGTATATATATATATATATATATATATATACATATGTATAATTAAAGTAAGATAGTTGACTCATTTTGAGTTGCTTTCCTTTAGAAAAGCAGATCCAAGAACCTGTGCTAGCACCACTCTGGGTATGTTAGGGTGCTCGTTGTCACAATCGGTTTTTGGTTGGTTGGTTGATTGGTTGTTGTCTTCCATTCTCAAAGGGGACCAAGATGACATCACTACTCTAAAGTCAAGTTTCAAAGTGTCTGGCTGGCTGATCAGACCAATACAAGCTCGGAAGGCTCTACCAAAGGTCAGGTACAAATAGTCTGGTGAACATTTGGTGTGGATTCTCCAAATTTGCACATCCTGCATTTCCTTTGAGCTGTTTAAATTCTGCTTTGCTCATGGAGCACAGGACCTTCTCTGATGTGGGCATGCCATGCTGAGCGGTCCTGTGCCAGTGTCTTCCATGTCACACAATTGGTTTTTGCCAGACTGCCAAAGGATTCCAGGACACACAAAAAAAGTAAGAACTCCTGCTTTAAAAGACTGGGGGGGAACCATTGGAACAAGACAGGGAATGATCTGACCTACCAGGAACAAGGCCACAGCCGTGCCCAGGATGAAGCCTGCAATCACATCTGAGCAGTGGTTCCGATACTCAGAGACACGGTTCAGGCCCGTGAGGAATGCTGTGCAGAGGGTTCCCAGGCACAAGACAGGTTTTGCCAGCCGACTGCTTTTTGTTTTGATCGTGCTTGTGATATACATCTGGAACACAGGAAAATCCAAGGTAGCACATTTCAGTAGGCTGGGTCTTACTGCATCCAAACACTTGTATAGGCCCCATGCAGAATCCACATAGCCGTGAGTGACATCTGCATGAACCAACCACACCAGCCCCCGCAAAATTCAGCCAAGTGAGAAGGAAGTCTATATGGCAAACTACTGCTAGATGGACAAAAGTAGTTGCCATGCTCAAATAAGTGATCTTGTCTGTCCTTCTGCTTGTTTCTGAAATACAGTTTCACAAACCTCCCTTCCTACAATAATATTTTATTTTTTCCAATTACATTTAAAGATAGTTTTCAACATTCACTTTTGTAAGATTTTGAGTTCCATATTTTTTCTTCCTCCCCTCACCTCTCTCCAAGATGGCAAGCAATCTGATATAGGCTATACAGGTGCAATCATATTAAAATACTTCCACATCAGTCATTTTGTGAAAGAAAAATCAGAACAAAAGAGAAAAACCACGAGAAAGAAAAAACAAAGAGAAAATAGTATGTTTTGATCTGCATTCAGAGTCCATAGTTCTTTCTCTGGATGCAGATGGCGTTTTCTATCCACAAATCTCCTTTTTATGAACTTGGGGTAAGAACACAGTACTACAAGAGCCAAAGGTAGATTCACATCAGTGCTGGTACATGGAAATGTATTTGGAATATGGATTCATGGAATAATGACATGAAATTGGTCAGTTAGGGTTCTCTAAGGGAAATATCTTTGCCAACACAGGTCTATAACCCACCTAAGACTCAGCAGAGAGAGGGAGTTGCCCGAGGCTCAGAAAGGCTAATTGATTTTCTCTCAGTTGTATAGCTAATAACTGTCAGAAGTAGAATTTGAACCCAGGACTATCTGGCTCTAAGTCAGAGGTTCTTAACCTGGGATCTGTGAACTTGTTTTTTTTTTTTTAATCTTTTACTTACCGCATTTCAAGGTACTTGATTTCCTTTGTAATCCAATGTACCTCATTTTTTTTTAATACATTTAGAAGATTATTCTGAGACATGAGGTGGCCTAGTAGATAGAGTGCTGGCCCTGAGACACTCACTAGCTATGTGACCTTGAACAAATAATTTAACCTTGCTTGCCTCATTTTCTTCATCTGTAAAATGAGCTGGAGAAGGAACAAACCAGTTACTCTAGTATCTTTGCCAAGAAAACCCCAAATGGGCTTATGAAGAGTTGGGAACCGCTGAAAACAACTCAGCAACAATAAAAATTCTGAGATGGGGGTCTGTAGGTTTCACTACATAGAGGTCTATGACACAAAAAAGGTTAAGAATTCTTGTTCTAAGTCCAAGATTCTCTCTAGGGTGCCAACTTGCCTTAAAAACCTGCCCACGTAATGAAAATCAGAAAAACTCCTGCTTTTGGCACTAGTTCTCTGACCATGGGGCAAGTCTTGTATTTTCTGAGACTCTGTTTATTGATTTATAAATGAAAGTCTTGAACTAGATGGTCTTTTCCAGAACTGAATTCATCATCTTATGACCTAATTTATTACCAACTGTAATATACTTTGTTTTTTGGCACAGTCTAAAGTTTATCTAGGATTTCTCAGTCCCCAAACTTTCATTATAAGTGTACTTCACAGAGGAAGAGGGTTAGCCAGGGCATAGATTGTGTTCTTACTTTTTTTTTTTTTGCTTTTTTTAGGAGGGGGAAGGACTGGGCAATTGAGGTTAAGTGACTTGCCCAATGTCACACGGCTAATAAGTGTTAAGTGTCTGAGGCCAAATTTGAACTCAGGTCCTCCTGACTCCAGGGCCAGCGCTCTATTTACTGCGCCACCTAGCCGCCCCTGTGTTCTCACTCTTACCCCAGCTCTGGCACCATACCACAGTGCTGAATATAAAGCCTTTAGAATAGTAAGTACTCAGTAAATACTTATTAATGAGTCAAGGGGAAAGTACTTTTGTTCACTGATAACACAGACCCAAGATCAAGTTTCTTGAGGTTATTTCATTTTGTGACACTGGATAAAGCCACTGTACTAGTCTTTTATTTACCTAATAATAAACTTAATAACAACTCACTTCTCTAGCACTGGTTTGCCCAGTTCTTTCCTCACAACAAACCTGTGAGACAGATCAGGAAACTGAGGCTGAAAAGGTTTAAGTGACATTCCTGGGGTAACACAGATGGCAAGAGTCAGAGCTGGGACTTGAAGGCTAATTTTCTAACTCCTAAGATTGCTGCTTCCACTGTCTCCCACTGCAGAGTAATTGGAGCATGAGCTCACATTTCTACAGCATCTCTGGAACACCAGGTGCTGCAATGGAAAGATCACCAGGTTTGTTTGTGGTCAAGCCTCAGAAATGCCATTTACTGGTGAGTAAGACCACTGAAGAAACCATTGAACCTCTTCAGACCTTTTTCTTCACTGGCAAAACATACTTGTGCTAACTGCTTCCCGGTTGCTGTGAGAATCCAAAGAGAATGTTGTGTGTAAAATACCATACACATGCAAGCACAGCTATTGTTCTCTTTACAATCTTTTGAGCTGTGGGTAGTGTATAGACCACTAGGTGGCACCATAGTTCACAGAGTGCAGGCTCCAACCCTAGACACTTACTAGCTAGCTGAGTGACCCTGGAAGTCTCCCCCACTTTCATTTCAGCACCCTCACCTGTAGAATGGGATAATAATGAGATAATAAGATAAAATGAGATGATATTTGTAATATTTATAAGGGGCTTTACAAGCCTTGAAGTGATTAGAAATGCTAGTGATGATGATGATGAAAACCTTTGTTTTACTCTTTTCAAAGAGTCTGAGTTTATTCTGCTTTAAGATCATCATAGGCATGAATGATGGAGAAGCCACTGGAGGCCACTGCTCCTCAGGCAAAGGGTGATCGAATCAGGCAACTCAGGGAAATAATCTAAGTCTCTGAGACTTAGGTATGGATCTCTTGGTCTTCCTGCTCTGACTTCAAATTGGAGCAACTTGGGGTGGAGAGGAGGGTGTGGAACTACAGTCTGTTTTGTTTTTTATTTGTTTCTGAACTATTTACAGCTATGACTTTCCCTTGTAACTCTGTGCAAGAATAAGAACTCACGTTATGACATATTTGGCTCTGTCTGTCTGCCTCTTTTTGACTGTTTATAGCTGCTTTACGCATCTTCTCTCTCTCTCTCTCTCTCTCTCTCTCTCTCTCTCTCTCTCTCTCTCTTTCTCTCTCTCTCTGTCTCTCTCTGTCTCTGTCTCTCTCTCTCTCTGTCTCTCTGTCTCTCTCTCTGTCTCTCTCTCCCTCTCTCTCTGTCTCTCTGTCTCTCTCTGTCTCTCTGTTTCTCTCTCCCTCTCTCCCTCTCTCTCTCTGTCTCTCTGTCTCTCCCTCTCTCTGTCTCTCTGTCTGTCTCTCTGTCTCTCTGTCTGTCTGTCTCTCTGTCTGTCTGTCTCTCTGTCTCTCTCTCTCTCTCCCTCTCTCTCTCTGTCTCTCCCTCTCTCCCTCTCTCTCTCTGTCTCTCCCTCTCTCTCTCTGTCTCTCTCTCTCTCTCTCTCTCTGTCTCTCTGTCTCTATCTCTTTCTCTCTCAGAAAATCTAAGACCATCCTAACGAGGCTGGAATTGTTTACCCTATCTCTGTCTAATGACTTGACGACAGTGTAGCTGAAATGACAGCACTTTCCAGAACCCTGGTGAGAACATGGAAAGTGATTTCGTAAGGTCAGATTTATGGCCGGCAGACTCGTTGTGCCTGAGACGTTGCCTTGTATGTGGTAGATGATTGCAAGTATTTGTCAGGTAGCGCATTGACCTTCTACATGATGCAAAGTTATAACGGGGGTGGGAGGAGGTATTAAGTCAGTTAAATAATTTATTAAACATCAAGGTCTATAGCATTTTCTTCGTTATTGTTATTTTGACATATGCCAAAGCCAAAAAAAATAAAGCCAAAGTTGTATGGTACAACTTATTGAAAAGTTATGAAATACACCAATGGCAGCAACTGCAAAATAATAGGGAGAACCTGCTTAGCTGGACAGGTATCTTTAAGATTGTGCAATCATAGATTTATAACCAGAAAGGAAGAACCTTAGAGGTCATTAGGTGCAGCCCTCTCATTTCTGCAGATGAGGAAATAGACACCGAGAGGTCGACTTGCCTAGGCTCACTAACTAGTAACTAGTAGGTGCCGAGATGGGATTCGAACCCGTGCCTCTCTTAACCCCAAGTCCAGTGCCCTATCCACCCCACGACTGTGGGCAGGCGGCATCTACTTTGCGGTTAAGTCTATGGAGATCTTTGGTCTTACAGGGTCAGTACTATTGGATGTTTTTTTGTTTTTTTTTAACAATGGTCAAAGTATTTCTGTATATCCTTTCACTTCAGGGCAATCTTTAAGCTCCACCCTATCCACTCGGGCAGCTTTTCTAGCGTGTAGAATGGTGAGTCAGAAGTGTGAGACTTTGTCTTTTGTGGTTGGGTTTTTTTTTCCTCCCAAGTTGCTGCAATTTCAGGTCGGAGCAGGTAGACCAAGACTGTGTCTTTCTCTCCCAGGAGGGCCAATCACCCATTGGCTGGCTTCCTTTGTGTTGTATTTCCCTGATGCCTCGTGCATGAACGTGAGAACTCCGAGAGGGCTGCAGCCATTTGTCTAAACTTTGCATCTCCTTCCGGAGTCAGCGCAGTGATCTGCATGCACTTAGACACTCAGTAAACGTTTGTCGTATTAATTATTCCACGAGATACTTAAAGGCAGGGATTTTTTTCTTTCCTATCTTACAAGCTAACACAGTACCTTGTATGTAGTAGACACTCATTGTTTGCTGAATAATGGACAAGAGGATAAAAATGTTGGGGTGTTCTCTCAGTTCCCTCATCCTCACATTATTGAGGAGAGATCAAAGGGGAGGGAAAAGGAAAACTTGGATTTATCCTAAACCGACAACAGATATCACTACAGCAGTCACTCTACTGTTGTTATTTGCCACCTCTGGCCTGGCTGCAAGAAGGGGTGCGTTTGTGACCAATTCCATCATTTAAGAAAGCTAACTAAAAAGGAAAGAAGCTATAACTTAGAAGGAAAAACCTTAGAGGTTATTAGGTGCAGCCATCTCGTTTTTTACAGATGAGAAAACAGACAGAGAAAGGTTGACTTGCCTACTGTGGTAGGGAGATCCATCCTGCCCTACCAGAAAGTCAGAGAGGTGATGGGGGAGGACATAGGAGAGAATAGATTGGGAGAGGGGTTATGCAGTGGGATGGCTGTTTTGGGGTGGTGGGTGGGGGAAAGATGGGGAGAAAATTTGTAACTCAAAATCTCGTGGAAATGAATGATGTAAACTAAAATAAATAAAAGTTAAAAAAAAAAGGTTGACTTGCCTAGGGTCACACTGCTAGTGGGTGCTGAGGTGCTAAGAAAAAGCTTTAGAGTAAGTCTGTCTGTCCTAAGAATGTCTGTCCTAAGAATGAGCACTAGACCAGGAAGTGGGTGTTTGGGGTTCTTAGTGTTGGCTCTACCACTAACTCAGATGTGGTCTCAGGCAAATCGTTTTACTTTTTCTTTTTTTCTCATCTCAAGGTTTTCACTGATTCCCCATAAATTATTTTGTACTTACTTATATTTGGATGTATTATCCCTCTATCCCACTTAATCATCCAATAGAATTATGTGATATTGGAAGAAGCATTCTATTTGAGGTCTGGAAGACTTGAGTTCAAATCCTGAATATGATTTTTATTAGCTGTGCTACCCCAGACACCTCATTTCATCTTTCTCCAGTCTTAACTTTTCTTTGCCCTAAAGTGGAGAGAATAATGGCATCCCTATCTCATAGGATTGCTTCAGGGTCCAGTGAAATAATGTATATAACGCACTTTGCAAACCTCAGAGCACTATAGGAGTGTTAGTGATTCTTGATGGTTTTAGAATGAAAGCTCCTAGAGGGCCAGAACTATCTTCTTTGTACATTCAGTACCCAGAACGTTGCTTTTCACATAGAATGAGATTAATTGTGCTAATTGATTCTAATTGAATCTGTAAAGTGAGGGATTTGGGCTGAATGATCTTTCAGCCCCTTCAAATTCAAACTTTGGTTCTTTGGTTGATTCTTCCAGGGAGTCACAATATTTGAAGGATAGGAAAGGGAGGTGTGAGGAGGCACAGAGATGAAGGTCCCAAAGATCTGAGGATGGATCCATCACTCACTCACCGTAACATACAGAGCTGAGTAAATGCTCAAAGCAGCATGTTTGGAGGGAAAGGATCTCCGGGCCTTTTCAATCACTTCCAGGTCACCGGTGCAGATGTTCCCGTTATTGATGAACTGCTGGTGAGTTCGGCAGGATGTGCTGGTGTAGTTGGGCTTACACACCGTAAGGAAGTAAGGTGCCAAGTTTCCAGTTACCACTTGGCCGGCATTTACAAATATGTCTGTAGCAAAAAGTCCAAAGGCAAACACCCCTGTAAGGAGGTTCAAAGAGTAGAAAAAAGATAGTAAGTTAGCATTAGGGTAATGCATCTATCCTTTGAAAGGAGAAAAAGGTTAAGAGAACAAGTAGGAATTTCTCCTTCACAATTCTGGATAAAATACTCAAAACATCAGTTAAAGGATGGATCCAGGGAAGTGATCTAACAAGATAGGAAAGGAGCATATGCCTTAAAACTATGTAAGTGATAGGGCACGGCTGATCTTGCTTCCAGCTTCCTGGTGTGATTGGAGGAGCAGTAGAGTTTTACTAGGCCTGTCCAAAAACATAAGTCCACTGATACTAAAGAGCCATTAGCAATTCACCCCTTTCCTAAAGTATTATCATTTTCAAATGCTTCTTTTCAAATGAAAATACACACAGGAAGAAGAGCACATTAAATCAGAAATATATAAATGCAACTAAGTTTTTCAGATTCTGGTCCTTAAGTGATTGGAGAGCCGTAGCAGTTAAATGATATGAAGAGAAAATTAAAGCGACCACAGAGTAAAACATAAGGAGTTGGGGATGTAGTAGGAGAACCACTTTGATTTCTTCATGGAAGGCTAGCCTAGGTAGCCTTTCTGTGCCTACTATATTTATCTACCCTTTGGTGGGGCTCCATGGGAACTCCACTGAATATGCTCTAGAGGAGGGTGGGCCAATGGTATGCTGGTTAAATAGGTCCCCTTATCCCTGTATTAGACCAGTGGTTCTCAATCTGTGGGTCACAACCTCTTTGGGGGGCTGAACGACTCTTTCACAGGGTCTTACAGAGGTCGCCTCAGACCATTGGAAAACACGTATTTCTGATGGTCTTAGGAACTGGGATGCCACTCCTCTATCCACCTCCAGGCAGTTTCCCACATGCAGTTATGCCCACATACAAGTATTAAAGGGTTGCGGCATTAGGAAGGTTGAGAACCACTGTATTAGACTGTGAAAGGCCACTGGACCATGCACCCCATGAATCACAAGAAAGGCAATAGTCAAATCAGAAATGAACTTGTGTCAAGGAATGATGATTAATCTATTTTATATTTTTGTGCTTTGGCATAAGTGGCTCCCCATAGTAGGGAAATAATCCTCATTCACCTTTGCTTCATAGAATTCTTATCTTTTTTTTAAAAGCTCAGTACTACTTTAAAAGTAGGTTCTTTCTCCTACTGGAGGCCTCTCCTGATTCACCCCCTTTCAGCATTCTCCCCCTCTTGAAAGTGTTTTTATATATACTTGTATGTATTGACATGTGCGCATACCATATTCCTCCAGAAGAATGATAGCTCTTTAAAGGCAGGGATTTTCTTTTTGTATTTCAACGCCTGGCATAGTATAGTACCTTGTAGGTCCTAGTTGATTAATAAGTGCTCGTGGTATTGAATGAATATTGAAACTTTCAGAAGATGACAAAAGACTAGTAAGTGATTCTCATCTGGTGGTGGTTGTTGTTTTCATTCACATTGCTAAATCAAATATTTATTGTGAAACTTCTCAGGTCACACCCTTGACTTAAAATGGGAATGCTGACTTGACTCAATCAGCACGGGGCTTTTAACCAAAGCAGACGGCGGGCGTTTATTCTCTGGAAAAGAGCTCTAGTGTCCTATTTCCAACTTTCTATTGGGCATTTTTTAAAAACCATTACTTCAAGCTTAATATGGCTCAAACTGAACTTAGCCTCTTTACTCCAAAATGCCCTCCTAACTTCCTTACTTCCATTGATGAAATCACCGTTCTTTTAGTTAGACCTATCATTTATTAGCCTTTGATTCTTTCCTGACAATTCACTGTTTAGAATGCAGTCTCCGTGAGGGTAGGAATTACTTTACATGGTTGTTTCTGTATCCTTATCACCTAGTATAGTCCTTAGTACATAGGCACTTAATACATGCTTGTTGATTGGTAGATTAAATATCTTCTGTCAGTTCCATTTCTCCAATACGTCTATTAATTTCTCCCTTTCCATTTCATTCTGCATTCCATTTCATAATCTAAGTTAGGGTACATTTATTCATGTACACAGCCTTGCAACAAGAATGCTAGATTCTAAATCAGGAAGACCTGAGTTCTAATTATATCCCTATTAGCTATGTGGACAAAAATGGAATGTTAATTTCAGTTAATTTTCATCAGGAAGTCTGGAAGTCCCTTATTTCATTGAATGACCATCTCCTTCCCCGAAAGATTATGTTCAGTTTTGCTGGATAGTTGATCCTTGGTTGCAGTCCAAGTTCTTTTGCCTTCCAAAATATCATATTACAATCCCTCTGATCTTTTAATGTAGAAGCTGCTATATCCTGTGTGATCCTGACTGTAGTTCCACTATATCTGGATTGTTTCTTTCTGGCTGCTTGCAGTATTTTCTCCTGGACCTGATAATTCTGGAATTTGGTTACAATATTTCTTGGAGTTTTCAATTTGGGATCTCTTTCAGGAGGTATCTGGTGAATTCTTTTGATAACTATTTTAACCTCTGGTTGTAGGACCTCAGGGCAGTTTTCTTTGATAATTTCTTGGAGGATGTTGTCCAGGCTTTTTTTTTTCATTATGGCTTTCTGATAGACCAATAATTCTTAGATTATCTATCCTGGATCTGTTCTCCAGGTCAGTTGTTTTCCAATGAGATATTTTACATTTTCTTCTAATTTTTAAATCTTTAGGTTTTGTTTGACTGATTCTTGATGCCTCATATAGTCATTAGCTTCAATTTGACTGATTCTAATTTTAGCAAATTATTTTCCTCAGTTAGTTTTTGAAGCGCCTTTTCCATATGTTTAGATTTCATTTTTAGGGAGGTATTTTCTCCAGGTAGCTTTTGAACCTCCCTTCCCAATTCACAAATTTTACTTTTTAAGGATTTGTTTTCTTCAGTGAGATTTTTTTTCCATTTTGGCAATTGTAATTTTAAAAGAATTGGCCAATTTATCTTCTACCTCTCTAATTTGGCTTTTAAAATCCTTCTTGAGCTCTGGGCTCAAGAATGCTTTCTGGACTTGAGACCAATTCATATTTCCTTCTGTGGTCTCAGGTGTGGGTATAGAGTCAATGCTGTCCCCTTCTGAATTTGGTTCTACTCTTTAGCAATAATAGGATTCAATAATTTTTTTGTTTTGTTTTTCCATTTTGCTTCTTTCCCATTATTATTGTGTATTTCCTGGCTTTTAAAGTAGATTTCTGCTTCTGGGGGGCTCCGATCCATGCTTCTTAAGCTGGGATCTAGGGGCCTGGTTGTTGACTTTGTGTGCTGTAGCCTCTGTATGTCTAGACTGAGTCCAAGGCCAGGGCTTTCAGTTTTTCCCCTGTGTTACCCTGAGGCTCACAGAGTAAGGTGTGCGGGAAGGGTGGTCTGGCCACTTCAGGTTTCTCCCTCTGTGCTCCTTGTCTAGAGTTCAAGCAGGCTCAGCAGCTAGCGGCCATCCTTGCTGGTATCTACAGATCCCCCTGATTGTACTAAGGCACACCTGGGCTTCTGGCACCCCCTTGGGCTTTGGGATCTCTGGCTGGTCAGCTGAGATGGGGTTTATTGGGATGCCTCCCACTCTTCACTTCAGGCTCATCACAGCCTCAGTCACATCCTTCCTCTAGGACTCCCAAGCCTGCTGCTAGTTCTACTATTTCAGGATTTTACACTGGGGCAATAATCTCTGGGTTTTCAGGGTCAGAGTTGGGGATTAGAGCATCTAGGGTTTACTCTGCCATCCTGGCTCCTGGAAGTTCTGGTAGGTGATTTTTAAACATTCAGGCTTTGGGTTAATAGCCCCAGGAGTAGCTGTTGTCACTTCTGTGGGCTGTGTTTGTCTCTAACCTAGCTCTGACAGATCCTCCATCCTGTGGTGAGAGGTCTGTGAATTGCCCCTTGCTGGAGCTTGCTCTGGCTCCACTGTGATCTGGTCTTGGGTCTACACTGGTACAGCGCCCCCATGCTCCGTGCTTTCCCTGCCTAGTCCTATGTGTGCACTTTCCTGGACTGGGAATCTTCCATGCTCTGTTTCCCAATGGATTCAGCCACTCTAAAATCCATTCAGATTCACTTTTTAGAAGTTACTGACAGAATTCACAAAGGAGTTCAGTTGAGTTCCTGCTTTTACTCTGCCATCTTGGCTCTGCCCCTCCCAATTTCAGTTAATTTTCAAGGTTATTGCAGGGATCAGATCAGGTCTTGTATGTCAATTTATTCGCAAACCTTAGAGCCGACATAAAAGGCAGCTATTATTTTTATTTTCCCATCTACTAGACCAGCGGTTCTCAACCTATGGGTTGCAACCCCTTTGGGGGTCAAACGACCCTTTCACAGGGGTCACCTAAGACCATCAGAAAACACATATTTCCGATGGTATAAGGAACTGAGACACTGCTCCTCTATCTGTCTCCAGGCAGGTCCACCCACATGCAGATAGGCCCACATATAAGTATTAAAGGGTCACAGTATTAGGAAGGTTGAGAACCACTGTACTAGACTGTAAAATCTTAGAGAACAGGGACTGTGTCATTCATTTTTATTTAACCAGTATCAGGTATAGTACCTTATATTGTTCAGTCACTTTCAGTCATGTCAACTTTTCATGACCCAGTTTAGGGTTTTCTTGGCAAAGACACTAGAGTGGTTTGCCATTTCCTTCTCCAGCTCATTTTACAAATGAGGAAACTGAGGCAAACAGGGTTAAGTGACTTGCTCAGGTCACACAGCTAATAAGTGTCTGAGGCCAGATTTGAGCTCAGAAAATTGAATCTTCCTGATTTCAGGCCCTGCACTCTGTCTACTTAAGCCATATAGCTGCTTCACCTTATATAAAGGAGGCAATTCACTGATGTTTGTTGATTTGAAGATTTTTTTATTGTGTTTCATCTTTGCAATTTTTCATTTACATCAGCTGGAGACTAAAATGACTAATCCAGGTACATATTTTTCCACCCTGTCTGAGATGCCTTTAGCTACTTCTGCAGAATGTATTACAGCCTTTGCAAAGCTGCATTATTGATTTTTGACCACTAGGGGGCGCGTCAGCTATCCAAAATGCATCATTGACTACCAGGAAGCAGTTTGCCTCCTAAAAGACTAGATACTTGGTAAATCCTTCAAAACCTTCCTCATTAGGAAGAATTCTCTTAAGTAAAAGCATTAGCAGTGCTGTACTGATGTTACAGAGGTGGGGAAAAAAAAGCTTACATTTTAAGCATGTTATATAGCAAGCATTAGCCCTTTTTTTTCTTTTAAATATTTTTGTTAACTATCTACTGTATACCAGGAGTTTGCATGAGGAAGGCAGCAGAGACAGCAAGAAAGAAGTGGCAGTCAGTTATGTGATGGAGATGGAAAGTAATCTTGGGTTATGGAATTGACCAGGAACGGAGACCTATGTGGGCTAGTGGACAGATAGGATTTCTTCAAGATACGATCATGGCATCCTAGATTTGAGCTAAAAAATGAGCTAATATAAAGAAAGTACTTTTTGAACTTTGAAGCATTACCTAAATATTAGTTATCATTATTATTAATTATTATGATCTAGTCTACCTTATCATTATACAGTTGAGGAAACTGAATCTCAGAAAGGTGAAATGAATGATTGAAGATCACATAGGTAATGTAAGAAGTGGAATTTGGAGACCTCTGATGCTAGAAATGGTGCTATTTCCATTCCCTCAAACAGGGATGGGAAACCTGTAGCATGGAGGCCACATATGACCCTCTAAGTCCTCAAGTGCAGCCTTTTCACTGAATTCAAATTTCACAAAACAAATCCTTTTATCGGAGATTTGTATAAAAGTGTAAAGGGCTGTTTGATTGTTTTATGTTTTCTGTGTTTGTTAATTCATGAATGTAATCATGTGTTCAATATTATATGCTGTTTTTTGTGGTAGAAGAAATAAACAGCTATCCAATCAATACCCAATATCCCTTTTTATACTCATTTTTTTCTAGAAGGTTATCCACATTTTGAGGAGATCCTAGACATATTTTCTTTTTTTTTATTTTATTTTTTTTCATTTCTTTTTTTAAAAATTTTTTTATTTCCTTTTAATTTACAAGATTCAGTTCCACAATCACTTGAGTTCAGATTTTCTCCCCTCCCTCCCCCCCCCCCCATGGTGGCGTGCAATCATGTATAGGATCTGCAGATACTTTCACATTGTACACTAGTTTGGTCGTATAGAAGGGTTGTAACCAATGAGTGATCACT
>CM053583.1:344550097-344567632 GCA_028627135.1 Pseudochirops cupreus | reverse complement strand
TTTTTTTTTTTAATTAGTTCTGTGGAACTCTGCTTCCAGAGGGAACAGCTCTGTCCCAAATCGCTGGGGTTTTCCCAGCTGCCAGGGCCTTTAGGAGGCTGCTGGGTCCCTCCTCAGCTCCAAGTCACTGAACAAAAACCTCAGGACCAGCACCCAAGACTGCGATCCGGATCCAGGCTGCTCAACACAAGAGTGCTTGGCCTCTGAACGATGGCTTAGCCCCCCTGCTGTCTGCAGGCCAGGAGCTCTGAAGCAGCAATATGGAAGTGGTGCAGAACCTCTGCTTTCCGCTTCTTAGCCCTGGGGGTGGCTTGGCCAGACCTGCTTTTCTTCCCTGGTTTTTAGCCAAGTTCCACTAACCTGAGTCCTTTTTCCTTATGGCTGGATAATTCTGGATCCTGCCACAGCTGTTGCAGATCCACTGTACTGAAGCTCCAGCCGGGGTGGAGCTCGGCTCATCCAGCCGCCCCTGGCGCAAAAGGCTCCTTTTCAGGCTGGCCTGGTTTCTGCTCTCAGAGTTGAAATGGTCGCTTTGAGCCTAGCTGCCTTCAGCAGGGAATATATCTGTGTGTGTTTTAGAGCCCTAGAATTTGTTTAGAGTCATATTTTTTGGGTATTTGATGTGGCTGTGTCGGAGCTGCGATTACTTGCTGCTCCTACACTGCCATCTTGGCTCCACCTCCACCAGTGAGGAAACTAAGGCAGACAAAAGTTAAGAGATTTACTCAGGGTCACATAGTTAGGGAGTATTTGTGGCCAGGTTTGAACTCAGGTCTTCCTGAATCTATGCCCATAGCTCTGGGCACTGTGTCCTCACCTAGTTGCCTCTGAATTTCAAACAATAGGAATCAACGATGTGATGTGGCATCCAAAAAAGCTAAGATCTTGGGCTGAATTTAAGAGACACTTACTTCAGAGAAGCTATTCCTTAATTGGGGAATGGCTAACCAAACTGTGGTATATGAATATAATGGAATATTACTGTTCTCTAAAAAATAATGTGTGTGAGGAACACAGAGAAGTATGGAAAGACCTATATAAACTGATGCAAAGTGAAGTAAGCAGAGCAAGAAAGCAGTATACACAGTAAGTACAACAATGTAATTGGAAAAAAAAACACACCAAAACAAGCAAAAATAAAAGTAACAAAATTATAAAAATAAGACAGGACTCAAATGAAGATTTGTGGAGGTGGGAGGTCCACAGGTGTTATACATGTTTCGGGACTTTTTCCATGACTCAAATCAGTTGTGCTAACTTGTGTTTTTCCCCTTTGAAGAATGCTATTTGTCACATGGGGTGGCTCCCTGGGAAGGGAAGTGGAAGTGATACATGGGATACTATGGTGATAGAAGAAACAGAAAATGTCATTAAAAAGTTATTTTAAGAAAAGCCAACACAAAGAAGGGCACACCTTCCAGGAATGCAGAGGTGATGGTTGTCTGTATTCTCCCCTCACCAGACCTCACCCAGAATATTGAATTCAATTTTGGATATTGTAGTTTAAAAAAGACGTTAACAAACTGAAAACTATATGGAAGATGGCAACTGGCCTGGAGAAAGGTCTTGGTTTCATGCTATATGGCATAGATTGAAAGAACCGAGGATGTTTAGCCTAGAGAAGAGAAGAATCGGAGTGATCATCAAAACTTTGTTCAAACACTTGAAGGGCTGTCACATGAGTGATTAAATCTATTATATTTGGCCCAGGGGTCAGAACCAGAAGCAAAGGTGGAAGCTGCAAAGAAACAAATTAAAACTATTCTAAATGCAAGGGTTGCTTTAAGAGGTATTAGATTCCTTATACTTGGAAATCTTCAAGTAGAACCTCTATAGCCACTTACCTGGTACGTTAAAGTGGGTATTTCTTAAGGGTATGGGTTGAACTAAATGACTACTGAGAGTCCTCTTCCAGCTGTCAAATTTTTTCATCTATTTGATATTTTAGAAGGGCCATTCATTTTTAAAAAAATTATCTTATTTTTAATTTGTGGAATAAAAAAAGCATTTCCATAATATAGTATAATAAAGAAGGTGATTGTACATGAAACTGCAAATCTATGTACAACTTGCTGTTCTTTTTAAATATACAGCAAAATTATCCTATACATTTCTTTTTTTTTCTTTTTTCCCTCCCCCTTCTCCCACCCTGGAGGTGGCACCCATTTGACACAAATAGGTATAAATATGTAAAATTCTTCTATACATGCTTCTATTTATCATTTATTTCTCTGGATAAAGATGTGCTCTTTCTTCATATATCCATTATAGTTAATTTAGTTATTTATAATAGTCAAAATAACTTATTTGCTATTTATTTTAAACTATCCATGTTTTTGCGTTGTGATCTGCCTTTGACTGGCAAATCTTTTTCTTGTTCTCTTTGTCATTGTTCCTTTGTCCACTCTGTTCGTCTTAGGAGAAGGCCCTTTTCCGGGAGTAATTGATTTATTTGGTGGCATTGGTGGCCTGGTTGAATTTCGGGCCAGTCTCTTGGCCAGCCATGGCTTTGCTGTATTGGCCTTGGCATATTTTGCCTATGAAGACCTGCCCAGTCACTTACAGGAAGTAGACCTGGAATATTTTGAGGAAGCTGCCAATATGCTGATGCATCACCCAAAGGTATCTTTCATTTTCACAGCTTTCAGATACTGATTTGAGTCACTGATCTGAATCCTGAATTGGAACTGACTTGCTGGGTACCCATTGAGTCAGCACTCCTCAGGAGTTCTTTCAGGAGTCAGAGTTTCAGAGCTGAAAGGGGCCTTAGACATTTCTTAATCCAGTTCACTTTGTATTTGGTACACTGAGGTGCCCATGACTGAAATTACCCACCTATGCTAGTCTAGCCTAGAATTTCAAGGCATAAAAATAGCTTCATCCTGAGTTGGCCTGGCCACAGGGTGTATTGAATGATAGACACAAAGAACAGTGATGGCCCTACTCATTCACACAAAAAAGATACAGAGAGAATTGTGCCTTCTGTTCTGCTGGGCTATGACCTACCAGGGCTCCATATTTCTAATTATTCTCAGAAGGTTGGCTCTGCCTAGATCAGGGGTTCTTAATTTTTCTTTGGCTGTCTGATGAAATTTACGGATGCCATCTCAGAATTTTTTTTTAATATTGAAAGGAAAAACTAAATTTGAATTAAAGATTAGTGAAAATAAGAATGTGATTTTTTTTCCTATCCAGTTTCAAGAACCTTCCCATCTCCTAGCTTAAGCAGATCTGATATAGGCAATAGACTGGCCTGCAGATGACCTGTGAGGACTATTTTATACAGAGGTACGCAAAGGCAGAATGCTGTCTAACCAATGGTGCTGGTTGAGATAGGCTAGTTATATTCCAGTCAGTGGAAAGGAAGAGCTGGGTTGGTATAATCTTTTTAGTCCTAGATGAGATAGACTCCTTCTCCACTTCATGCAATAGAGTGGGCACAGGCGGGGGTGAGGCCACACAGCCAGTGTTCTTCTCCATTCCTACTGTGGCTTAGAGCAGTGGTTCTCAACCTGTGGGTTGCAACCTCTTTGGGGGTCAAATGACCCTTTCACAGGAGTCACAGCGGTCGCCTAAGACCATCAGAAAACACATATTTCTGATGATCTTAGGAACGGAGACACCACTCCTCTATTTGTCTCCAGGAGGGT
Organism: Pseudochirops cupreus; assembly: GCA_028627135.1. Lineage (NCBI taxonomy): Eukaryota > Metazoa > Chordata > Mammalia > Diprotodontia > Pseudocheiridae > Pseudochirops > Pseudochirops cupreus. The sequence goes on along the minus strand of CM053583.1, from coordinate 344,563,982 downwards.
CCGCCCACATGCAGATACCCCCACATACGAGTATTAAAGGGTCACTGCATTAGGAGGGTTGAGAACCACTGGCTTAGAGTGTGTTACAGTGGAAAGAACATTGGATTTGGAATCCAAGAATCTGTTTTCATATCCTTCCTTTCACTTATCATCTGACCTCTCTTGGCCTCATCTTCTTCCTCTGTAAAATGAAGGGGCTGGATATGAGGATCTGCAAGATCTTGTCTAGCTCTAATCTTAAGCTCCTACAGTTCTCGGGAGTCACTGATCGTTTATATTCCTCAGCCTTTCTTTCTATATGGCAGTATCATTATCATGAAAAGTTGAACTGTTTTCTAGAGACAACATGGCATGCTGGACTTGGAGTCTGGAAACCTGGTTCAAAGCTTTCCTCTGGTGTTTACTTGCAAGTCAGCTAACTTCTATGTGCCTTGGGCAACTACCTAGGACTTGAGATTGTGGGATCATAGATTTAAATATGGAAGGGAAGGGGAAGAGAAGGCTGTGAGCATTCATATAATCCTACTATATGCCGGGCATTGTGCTAAGCATTTTACAAATACTATCCCATTTGATCCTCACAACAACTCAGTAAAGTAGGTGCTGTTATTGTCTTCATTTTATAGTTGGAGAAACTAAGGCAAGCAGTGATTAAATGGTTTGCTTAGGGTCACACTGCCAGGGAATATCTGAAGCTGGATTTGAATCAGGCCCTTTGACTAGTTATTGCTTGAGTTGATAGAAGGGGTTTCAACATTAGAATTGTCTAATTAGCATATGGTGCTATGTTTGTGCCTATATTCACAGTATCTTAACATTTTAGTTCCGTTTTAAGCTCAGTAGCTTAATACTGCACTAAAACTTCTGGGACGCCTTGTATAGTGAATTTCTCAGCCAACAATCACTTATTAAGGGCCTCTCTGCCAAGAACTATGCTAGAAGCTGGAGAGAGACTTAAATGAAATCTTCAGTACTTTTGTGGAGCTTAACGTTCTTTGGGGGAAGAGATCATTTATATCTCTTAGAATTTACTAAAGAAATACAAAATAAATTTGATAACCGGGTTCCTTGCCTAATATAATGATCACCAGTGCTTGTTTCAAAAGGCCTAGAGTATATGGAATTCTCTCCATAGATATTACCAAATTCATATGTCCCCAAGTCTCTAAGCTATGTATGTGTGTGAAGAGTATATTTGTGATTCTCTGCTGCTATTCCCAAAAGATTGGGGATAATCATCTCAGTCTCAGAATGAACTTTAGATGAAAGTCAGGATGGTTTATATCTATCCATCTTTTTCACAGATTTTCGGATGGTTTTCTTTGTAAAGGATAGATATTCGAACTGGGTTCTCCATTTTCTACCCTTTCTTCTCTTTTGGTGTCTTTCAGATCCACAAATCAGGGATTGGGGTGATCTCAATATGTAAAGGTGCAGAGATTGGGCTTGCTATGGCAGTGTACCTGGAACAGGTTGCAGCCACTATCTGCATCAGTGGGACTAATGCCTTCCATGAGACCCAATGCAAATACAGGGATCTTGTCTTCAACCCCATTCCCCAGCAGAAGGAGTACGTCCAAATACATGTGTCAGGGGCAATAAATATTCGTCACATCAAGGGAGACCCTCGAGCTGAAGTCAACCAACAGAGTGTCCTTTGTGTACAAAAGGCCCAAGGCCATATTCTCTTCATTGTGGGAGAGAAAGATGAATGTATCAATAGCAAAGCTTATGCTGAGCAAGCAATGGAGCAGCTGAGAAGACATGGGAGAAGCAATGGGACTCTGCTCTCCTACCCAGGAGCTGGGCATCTGATAGAGCCTCCCTATTCCCCATTGTGCTTTGCTTCGTGGAACCCCTTCACCTCAAGGCCCCTTCTATGGGGAGGTGATATTAGCAGCCATGCAGCAGCCCAGGAACACTCTTGGAAAGAGATCCAGAAATTCCTCAGACACCATCTCACTCCTTCCAGGAGCAAACTCTGAAGAAGCAGAAGATTCTGATGCAAAGAGAAGAGAAGTCCCTTGGATGGAGGAGGATGGTAGAAAAGATAAATTTGTATAGAAAGACTCCACAGTCACTGACGGACCATATTTCTCTATTTCCCCCATCTTTCTGAGCCCACCTTTCTTATCTAATTTCTTTCAACCTTGCCCACAAAAGTTTTAATTGTCTCCCTCTTTCCCTTCCTAGTCATCTTTATTCAGAAAGTATTTTAACAGGACTGAGGATCCACATTTCCTTTTCTGGAGGTGATCTGTGACACAATCAGGCATAAAGTGGGAAGTCTGGAAGTCTGCAGACCTGGGTATGTCATGGGATGCATAGAAATATGTTGAGATGATCTTTTGTAGATTTTTTACTTCTCTTAGGATTCCTCCTGTGTTCTCAAATCACTCTCTTGCCTTTACTGATACTTTCTACATGCTACTACTTGCCCATAAACTCTTTCTCCACTCCCTTTGCCTCACTGGCATAGGACAAAGAGTTGGCCTATTGTTTCTCAGAGCCCCTTTCTATTCAATCCTTCTGCCAACAGTCAGAAACATTTCCTCTTCAAGTTTACACCATCCACTTATACCACCATCTTCACATCATCACCAGCCTTGCCAAAAGAACTTCATGACATTCTTCTGTCTTCATTGATGATTTCAGCAAGATTTGGAATATTGACACTTTTCTTGGGAAATCTTCCTTTTCTTCCATTTCTTCCACTCCATCACACCTGCTTAGCAAGTTCATTACCCTCTTCACAAACTTGAGCCCCTTCACTATGCCCTATTCTCTAAGGTTGCCAGCACTCTTCTGTCTTTATTTATTTCCATACCAACCTGGTCTATTTCAAGATAGCTCCATCCAACATCCTATCTTTCTTTCCCCTGTGACTTTTCCACTTGTCTTCACGTTAATCTCTAATTCTAGGTCCATGCACAACTCTGGGCTACCTCTTCCACTTTTTCTTTACTCATGTTTTCAAGTATTGCTGAACAATGTCAAGAAAGCATTGGATTGGCTGGACTGGATCTCCTACAAATTCGCACTTTCTAGGTTCCGTTGGGTTCTCACTCTTCTTGCTTACTGATCCCATAGTTTTTATTCAAGTACCTGTTGAAATTCCTGCAATTATTTTTTGACCCCTTTCTGCCCTCTTCAAGCTCATTATCCTGCCCTGGCTTCTGTGTTCTCATGTGATGCCTACTTGACTAAGAGGATGAAATATGAGCTCTTTTAAGTTCTCTTTTATCGGTCTTTCAATTTGTCTGCATTTTCACCTGTTCTTCACTCAGGGATAGTTCACTCAGGGATAGAAAGGTCTTTTTTCCCTGGGCCTCAGTTTCTTTTTTTTAAGGAGGGCAATTGGTGTTAAGTGACTTGCCCAAGGTCACACAGCAAGTAAGTGTTAAGTGTCTGAGGCCACATTTGAACTCAGGTCCTCCTACCTCCAGGGCTGGTGCTGTATTCACTAAGCCACCTAGCCGCCGAGGGCCTCAGTTTCTAATCTGTCAAATGAAGGGGTTGAACTCTGTGGACTCCATGACCCTTGAGGTACCTTCTAGCCCTAAAACTATGATCTTATGATCTTGTGGCCTTTCTTGCTTAGTAGCCTTATCTTCCTTCTTCAGCTTGTGTTATTATCTTTGCCCACATCCTTTAGAATGTTGTTCCCTAAATTAAACTCTTTCATCTCCAATTTGTTCTTTATAAGAGATAGCTCTTATTTTAGATTCGACAGTAATTATTTCATGAAGAAAGTTCCACCTTAGGTTTAACAGATGACCAATAAATGACCATAAATCCCATGAGAGCAGGTACTTTGTCTTATAATTTTGTGTGTCCCCTATTCTCTGGTACATAGGAGGCCTTTGATAAGTATTTGCTGATTGAAGGAATGAATGAAATTGTGAAGTGATTATTCTGTGACATGTTAGAGGTTAGAGGTAGCTCTTACTTTAAATTCAACAGTAATTATTTTATGAAGAAATTTGCACATTATGTCTAACAGATGATCAATAAATTTAAAAAAAACCCATGAAGATTTCTGTGTCTTTTAGTTTATGAATGTGACAAATATTTTGCTAAACTTTTAGCTCTGCTTGTTGGTGTAATTGGAGCATGAGGAATTTAATCTTTTAACTTCTGCATGTCAGAAGAAGTCCTGAGACCTGGAATCTCAGAGTCCCTGCAGTCACAAAATCAAAAAATCACATAATGTCGGCATTGGATGGGACCTCAGTGGTGAGCAAGTCCAAAGTCTGCCTGAAAAAAAAAAAGAAGGAATTCCTCTACAACAGAGTTGGTAAGTGGTATCCAGTCTTTTCCTTTTCTTGATGACCTTTAAGGAAGGGGAATCTGCTCCCTCCAAGAAGAACCTATTCCACTTCTATAAAGCTCAAATTGTTAGTAAGGTCTTCCTCATCCCAATCTCAGGGGACCTTTCTTACTTTTAACCTCCACCCATTCTTGGTTTTGGACTCCGGGGTCCAAGGAGAACACGTCTAATCAATCTCTCTTCCATGTGACTTGAAAACAGTCATCATATCCTGTAGAAGGCTTTTCTTCTCTATCTTAAATACCACTCACTCCTTCAACCAGTCCTTGTAGGGCATGAACTTGGGTAACTGCTAAATCATACTGGATGGCCGTGATATTTCTTTTCCCCATAGAAACAAATCAAATCCAGTAAGACGCTTGGAAAACTGTCAAACTAAATAAACCATATCCTCCTCCTCTTCCTACAGAACCACAACTAGCAATTTTTAACCTCTGGGGCAAGTGGCACCAAACATGTCCTCAAATCAATTTCATAGGACACATCTATTTACAGTGGGAATAGACCCCTGGCACATCATGAGGTGGCTACTGAAGAGTCTGTAACTCTGTGGTGGCAGGAACTTCCATGGATTATGACTTCCAGAGGAAGAAATGTGATGTTTGTTTTTGCTAACTACATGTTAAGCTGCAGGTTTTGCCACACTATCTTTAAATTTCATCACCCTGGGACAAATCCCTCATTGTTCTATTCTAGTTACAGCTCTATTCCCCTTTTCTCCCTTTTTACCTCCTCCTCATCCTCCTCCTCCTTCTCCTCCTCCTCTTCCTGCCTTCATATTTTTCAGAGTTGGGGACAATTCAAGAGAGAGGGAAAGGGAAGAGAAAAGGGAATATGCATTTATATGGTACTTACTATGTACTAGGCAGTCTGCTTAGCACTTTCTACAAATATTGCTTATGTGATGCTCATAACAACTCTGTAGGGCAAGGACTGTTATTATCCCCATTTTACAGATAAGGAAACTGAGGCAAATAGCAGTAAAGTTATTTGTCCACAGTCACACGGCTCCTAGTGTCAAAATTATGCCCAAGACAGAGTACGGCTCAGAGGGTGTCGTCAGGGAATTCTTTTGTAACTAATCTTGCGGCATAGTCATAAGTAAACACTTCAGTGTTGTTTGTATTTAAAACCTTCAATGGCCTGTGGCATAACAAGACTGCACACAAGACTTTTTGAGGAGCTCCAAGTGTCTGAGGTTAGACAGGTCTTCCTAGCTCCAGGTTCAGTGCTCTCTCCAGTGTGCCACCTACTGCTTCAGGGGAAATATACTGTTATCTTTCTTATTAGGAATATCACTAATAGTCAGTCAATAAGCATTTAGTAAGTACATGCCAGGTACTATGCTAAGCAGCAGGGATACAAAGAAAGAGAAGGACATGGTTCCTTCCCATCCTCTTCCACGCTTCTAGGAAGATATATTTCATACTTCACACCATTCTCCAACTCAGTAAGTGGTTTTATACTACCTGCAGGATCAAACATAAAACTACTACTTTGTGCCTTTAAAGCACTTCACAACTTGGCCACAAGCCCCAAGCTGCTTTTCTCACTTTCTCACTGATTGCTCCTGTCCAGCCATGATGGCCTTCTTACTGCTCCTCATCCATGGTACCCCATCTCCTTGCTTTTTGCACAAGTTCTCCATCATCCCTGCAATGTACCCCCTCCTCATTTCTATTTCTCAGAAGCTCTAGTTTCCATCAACTTTCAACTCAAGTGACAACTTCTATATGACCCCTTTCCTGATCCCCCCACAGCTGTTTGTTCTTTCCCCACCAAAATTAACATACATGCCTGTATGTATACACACATATATACATATACATGCATATATATATTATAATTACTCATATATGCATTGCTATCTACCCTGGCTAGACTCTAAACTCTTTGCGAGCAGGGTTTATTTTTATTCTTTGACTTTGTATACTGAGCACTTAATACAGTAGGCATTTAATAAAATGCTTATTGATTAATTGAAGGAGATAGATAACCATTCTTTCCTGTCCAACTTTCCCCCACCTTTGCTGCTTTTATGCAATCTCTTATTCAATCCTTCCTTCTGAGTAAACTCAGAACATTAATTTGTTTCTTCTTTGTCCTAAACTTAATGCCTTACCTATCACTTCCTTCCTTCCTTCCTTCCTTCCTTCCTTCCTTCCTGCCTTCCTTCCTCCCTCCCTCCTTCCTTCCTTCTTTCCTTTCTTCCTTCCTTCCTTCCTTCCTTCCTTCCTTCCTTCCTTCCTTCCTTCCTTCCTTCTTTCATTCCTTTCTTCCTTGCTTCCTTCCTTTTTCTCTTTTTTTGTTTGTTAAATGCAGAATTTTATTGTACTTATTTTTTTCAATTCCTAGTTCTTTCCCTTCACCCCTCCCGCACTCATTGAAAGGGATAAAAAAAATATGATACCAATTATGTACATATATAATATGAAGTCAAATGAGACATATTTTTACATTAACCATTAATATGAACAAAAAGGCAAGAAACATAAAGAAACTTTAAAAAATATATGCTTTAATCTATGCTCAGAGGCCATTAGTTCTCTCTGTGGAGTGGATAGCATTTTTCATCATAAGTCCTATGGAATTGTCACTCATTACTTTCCAATTACATTTTCTCTATACTCTCTACATGGATCCTTCATGTGTTTGGCTTAACATTTTAATTTCCCTTTCACTTTTTCAAAGAATTGAAGGATATCAGAACAGTAAGGGACCCTAGGACTGTCTTATCCCTCTCTTTCATTTTTCAAATGAGGAAACAGATGCCCATTGATATAAAATGGCTTGCCTAAGGCAATTCATGCAACTAATTGTTGGTAGAGCCAATGGACTGGAACCAAGGTCTCCTGGCTTCCAATTCCAGCACTTGTACCACTACACAAAACTGCCTGCTATTTCTCCTTGCTTTAGAACAGTAGCTCTCAAGATTTTGGTCTTAGGATCCTTTAAAAATTGAGGACATTTCAAAAAGTTTTTGTTTATGTAGGTTATGTTTATCAATATCAAATTTCAAATTAAAACATCTTAGTATTACCATTGAATGACAGAGGTGAAAACTTCTCAGACTATACCCTAAAATCTAGTAAGGTTTCTCATGGGAACAGGCCTGAGTCCCCTTTACCGGAAATCACATGATTTACAAGGACTCAAAACTCAGAGCAGTAGGGAGTCATCCCTCTCCTCAGTGCCACCTCAGCAGAAGATGTGCCAAATAAGGACAGAAGTGCTTTTTCAGATGTGCATTGGCTGGTCTACTGTTTCTTTGTTCCAGGTTGTTCCATGCTTAGATTGTGCACCTGACTTCCAGCCAATGGAAGAAAAAGGTCAGTGAGGGGGTTTGGGGAGAATTCCACATTAGGGTTATTTAACTTCTACATTTTCTTTTCTTCCCTGCCTATTTGTCAGAGGGGGGGTGCCCTTTCTCATGCAATTGTAATAAACCATTCCTTTCTGCTTTCTACCTTGAGAAGCCTTTGTGTATTATTTTAGCAAGGATCTCTGTTGCACCCAGTTTTGGGGCACATACATCATGAAAATAGTTTTGACCTTTGGCCTTCTTAACAGAGCCCCTGGGGATCTCAGTATTGTACTTTGAGAACCACTGTGTTAGAGGAGGGTAAAGTTTAAATGATGTTAAAACTGACCAATCTGGAAATCAATCAAATAGTCAATTCCATTAAAAAGCAATGAGAAGTCAATCTGAGTGAACTGGTCAATTCAATCAGAACTGCTGATTCTGTAGCCCCATAGATGCAAGCTAAAAACCGCCTTTTGAATACAATAATGCTTATATTTATGCTACTGTCTTTTGTGGCAGTCATTTATATATGATAAATATCTATACCAGAGTCTTTTTTAATCTTTTATTCATTTATTTTTAGTTTTCAACATTCATTTCCCCAAGATTTTGAGTTACGACTTTTCTCCCTGTCTTTCCCCTACCCCCACCCCCAAGATAGTGAGCCTACTGAATACCCTTTCCCCCAATCTGCTCTTTCTTATATCCTCCTCCATCCCTCCCTAATTTTCTAGTAGGGCAAGATGGATTTCTATACCCTGGTGCCTATATATGTCTTATTTCCTGGTTGCATGTAAAAAACGATTTTTTAAACATTTGTTTTTAAAACATTGATTTCCAGATTCTTTCTTTCTTCTCTCCTCACCCACCCCCACTGGGAAGACAAGCAATTCAATAAAGATTGTACATGTGTAGTTACACAAAACCTTTCCATAGTAGTTATATTGTGAAAGACTAACTATATTTGCCTCCATCCTATCCTGCCTCCCACTCATTCTATTTTCTACTTTGACCCTGTCCCTTTTCAAAAGTGTTTGCTTCTAACTATCCTCTCCCCCAATCTGCCCTCCCTTCTATCATCCCTCTTCTTATGCCCTTCCCTCCTACTTTCCCGTAAGGTAAGATACCCAATTGAGTGTGTATGTTATTCCCTCCTTAAGCCAAATTCAATGAGAGTAAGGTTGACCCATTCCCTTTCACCTTCCTACTCTTCCTCTCAATTGTAACAATTTTCTCTTGCCTCTTTTATATGAGATAATTTACCCTATTCTAAATCTCCCTTTCTTCTTCTCCCATTATATTCCTCTCTCACCCATACCAGAGTCTTGTAACCACTGAGTGTCAAGGTCCCTCAGTCTCTGACATAATCATGCGTAAGATATAGAAGTATTCAGAAGGTACAGTCTAAGATTTATTTGTAATTAACCTTATGATACAGTCATTAGTGAACTCTTTGGTATTCTTTGCATCTAAAGCCAGCAGAAAGGAAGAACTACACACAAGACTTTCCTAGGTGCATGCAAAATTCATGGACAACAAAAACAACAAAAAGACACATACGAAAAGCTATACTAGAACACCGGACACCTACAACTGTACCAATCTCACCCAAACCATGATCTCTTTTTCCTTCAGTAATGACTAGCTTTCACCAGTGATATATATAGACTAACCTTGAGAAACACTAGCCAATAATTCAACTTCTCCCAGCTTTCCTTTCCTGGCCAGAGGTAACTCCATTGTAGGAATCAACAAATATTTATTAACTACCTTCTGTGTGCTGGGCACTGTGCTAAGTTGTGGGAATACAAAGAAAGGGGGGAAAACAGTCTCTATTCTCAAGGAGTTCATGGGCTAAAGGGGGAGACATCATGCAAACAACTATGTACAAACAAAATATAGACAGGATAAATTAGAGATAGTTCTAGATGTTAGTGCCTTCTTCTGGTGTATTGCCTCAAGTTATTATTGGGAAACCTACCCAGCTTAGCTGCCCTTGATTACATTCCTATTTTTACATAGCTATTTTAAAAGGAGAAATCTGTGTAGGGGTTTTTTTTGGGGGGGGGGGTACAACCTACCATAATGCGCAGTTGCTGATTTTCAAAAGATGCTTTGGTTTGCAAGATTGGAGTTCAGCTGGAGAATTAGGAGAGTAGTTTTAACTGTCAAGACTTTTGGTGAAAAATTCAGATATTCAAGTAGAGTGTGAACAGTCCTCCATCCTCTCTCCAACTTCCAGGTGACTTCAGCTTTCTTTTGATTCAAATGTTTCTTCAAAGACTTAGCTCTTGGAATTTTGAATTTAATGTAGTGGTAAATCCCTCTGGGGACTGTTGAAGTTGAAGTGGAAGTTGAAGGCAGAATCTTGGTTTACTGATTTGTATAAAAAGCCTTTCTAGAGATTTAATATCCCAACCTAACCAAGCTTAATTTGTCTATTCTGGACATATTCAGACTGAGTTGACTTCTCTCACTATAGACACCAGGAGCAAAGGTGCTTGTATATGCTTTAAATGTGACTTCTGTTTGAGGAGTGAGTGAGAGAGGTGAAAACTTCTCAGACTGTACTCTAAAATCTAGTAAGGTTTCTTGTGGGGAACAGGCCTGAGTTCCCTTTACCGGAAATCACACGATTTACAAGGACTTGGAACTCAGAGAAACAGGAAGTCTGCCCCTCCCCCTTCAGTACCACCTCAGCATAAGATGTGTCAAATAAGGACAGAAGTGCTTACTCAAATGTACATTGGCTGGTCTAACAGTTTCTTTGTTCCGGGTACTTGGGATAGATTGCTGCACTTAGATTGGGCACCTGACTTCCAGCCAATGGAAGAAAAGGGTCAGCGAGGGGGCTTAGGGAGAATTCCACATTAGGGCTCTATAACCACCATTTCCTTTGTGAATTACTTCCCCTCCCTATTTGTCGGGGTGGGGGGGTTGCCCTTTCTCATGAAATTGTAATAAACCATTCATTTCTGCTTTTTACCTTGAGAAGCCTCTGTATACTATTTGGGCAAGTGTTATGAGAATCTGAAGATCTTCCCTGCCCCTAGGCCCTTTGCTAAAGTGGCTACATGACTCTGAGAACCTTCCCCTATTTGAAAATATACTCTGCCCCTTAATAGGCTGAATGTGGTCATGCGGAGCCTGTGGCGCCAGGCTTGTTCTTCAGGAATGCCTGCCCCTTGTAGCTTTGTGATTGGGCAGTGGGTCAAGAGGGCTGTGACATTCTCTGAGCCAGGAGAAGGCTATATATATGCCCTGATGTGAGGTTTTGCTTTGGGGCTCACTTTGGGAAGAGTTGTGTGATTTGGCCAGACGAGACTCTGGGAAGCCGTTGAGCCCCCCCAGCTTTGAAAAACTCAGATGTTGGTGCTTCCCTCTCTGGTAACTGAATAGGTAACTGATGTAATGGTCAGACGGTTTGGAAGCCCGTCTGCTGATCCGTTTCTCTGTCTGCTTGTAACTTGTGCTTATAACTTGTGTTTGTATTCTGTTTGCATTCCCTGAAGTTCAGGGTGCTGACTTTCCCCCCTGAACTAGGTAAATGATATACATTTGATTGATTAAAGTGAGATTGTTAACCCATTTCGAGCTGCTTTCTTTTAGAAAAGCACATCTAAGAACCTGTGCTAGCAACCACCTTGGGTATGCTAGGGTGCTTGCTGATACAGCAAGGATCTCTGTTGCACACAGTTTTGGGGTGCACACAGGAGGCATGCACAAAGATGTTCCAGCCTTGCAGAGTCAGAGGGAGTCCTGTATCCTTATCATGAGAATACAGTGCTATGCATTATCTAAATATGGGTTGTAGGGCTTACAAGAGGTTTTGGCAAAGATCACCAGAGGGGACCAAAAGTCGTTGAAATGAACTAATCTTTCAGAGAACAGTAAATCCACATTTAAGAAGAGAATTTGTCCTTGGAGAGGAGACTAACAAGTATGAAATTTTTCTAGATTCAGGAGAGTCAATCTTCCCCCATCCATAGGGATGCAGGGTTAAAGAGGGAAAGAAGAAACCAAAAGACAGTAAACCATGGAATTACAGAGCTGGAAGGGGTTTTAAAGCTCATCTAGTGCAGGGGCTCTTAACCTGGGGGCCAGTGTGCTTATTTTTATAACATCTTGATAACTATATTTTAATATAAATTATTTCCTTTGTAATCCTATGTATTTTACTTCATACAATTAAAAATATTATTCTAAGAATGAATTTCTAGGCTTCACCAGACTGCCAAAGGGGTCTATGGCACAAAAATAAGTTAAAAGCCTCTGTTTTAGCCTTTTTTTTAGCCATTTTTACAGATGATGGAAACTGTTTCAGGAAGCTGGTGGTAGGTACAAAGTCTATTGTGCTTTCAGGGAAGATTCCTTCTTATCCCAACCCTGGTCCAGCCTTTGTGTTCTGAATGGTCTTTCCAATTGTTGTTGTAGTGATTAGGACAGAATATTTTGAATTAAAGGATCTAGAAAACACTTTCCCAAAGTTTACTGTCTTCATTTGTCTTTCTAAAACTGTTCCCAGTCACTTCTCAACTACCTTCTTTCTGTTCTTTCTTTCCTTTACCTAGAGGTGTGTTTGTAAATGTTTAACAACTGGTTGCCCCCTCTCCCACAATGTATAGGGCACACATTTTACAGATTTATCAGCAGTATGAGTATTTTATCCATCACTTTCTTAAGTCTAGACAATCAATCTACAAAAAAAATTAATCCTAGGTTTGCAGCATTTGCCCGTTTCCAAGGTATAGATGCTTAGCCTGAAAATTTACAAGATGATTTGAGCTGGCTCCTGCAAGCCCCTACCTTTACCCCTCATTTCTCCTTTGTAAAGGATTTCCTAATAATCTGAAAGAAGGGAGATTAGAACCTCTCTGAAACTAACTAGGCTGGTCCTTGGATGATAAAACATCTGTTTCAAGACTGTAACTGAAGCTTATTTGGATCTGACATTTTGTTCTAAGCCAGCATACTCTTTGGCTGTCTGAGGTCACCCTTATAGTAATGAAAAATAATACAGAAGCCCAAATATTTTCACCTTACCATTCTAAAACCTTGTGGCTTAGTAATGTAACTTGTTTGTGATCAACTCCATGAGACTCCATTTCTTCATCTGTATAATGAGGGGTTGGATTAGATGTCACTGATATCTCTCTCAAGTCTACACCTATGACTTTATAGACACATATTTCATAAAAGTCATGCAATCACTTAATCATTAGCTGGGAATATTTAACACATAGAATGCTTTTAAAATTACTTAAAAGGGCGCATTTTTAAATTCCAAGGTTTCATTAGCAAGCTTTGGATGATAGCCTGGGGGGGGAGGTGGAAAGAGCATTAGACTGAGATCAATACTTTCCTCTGCATCCTTAAGATCTGTGTGGCCTTGGACTGGTTATTTTTTTCTGAGCCCTGTTTCTCTGTTATAAAATAGGCGTGATAATATTGGCTTCACCTATTTCCCAGAGTTGCTATAAGGATCAAATGAAGTAATGTACCTATTATCCACTTCCCATGTGATATAATGGGTAGGAAGGAGAAGGAAAGGGAATAAGCATTTATTAAGCACCTACTACATACTGGGCTTTTGCTAAACACTTTACAAATATTGCCTCATTTGATCCTTACAACATGGTAGTGTTTTCATTACCCTCATTTTTCAGTTAAGGAAACTGAGTTAGATAGATGTTAAAGTGACTTGTCCAAGGTCACTCAGCTAGTAAGGGTCTGAGGCCAGACAGGAACTCAAGTCTTCCAGACTACAGGCTCAGTGTTCCATTTAGTGTGCTCCCTTGTTGCCATATAAGATGAAGGGTTGGACCAGGTGCTCTCTAAGCTAAGGTTCTAGCTCTAAATCTCCAAATCTTTGTGAAAGTTCTTTGTACCTGTAAAGGAACACACACACACACACACACACACACACACACACACACACATACACACCCAAGATACCACCTTATACTTGTTTTAGGTTATCCAGGTAATTGATGAGTGTTGACTGAACGGTTGCCCACCCCTCTGATGTGAAGTTCATTGTTAAGATGACCCCGAGGGGTGGTTAGGTGGCACTGTGAATAGAGCACCAGCCCTAGAGTCAGGAGGACCTGAGTTCAAATCTGGCCTCAGACACTTAACACTTACTAGCTGTGTAACCTTGGGCAAGGCACTTCATCCCAATTGCCATGCCCTCCTCCCTCCAAAAAAAAAAGGTGACCCCTAAATTGTGACAATACCCAGGTGATCTGTTC
>CM053583.1:344532338-344549597 GCA_028627135.1 Pseudochirops cupreus | reverse complement strand
ACCTCATCAAATGACTACAAGCGTTCTTCTCCACCCTGGAACTGTGACCATGGCCCTTGTTCCCCTGCTGCTACAAGCTCTAGCACTCCTTTTCACACTGGGACTTCAATCCAGAAGTGCACATGGGCAACACAATAGACTCCTGAACCCAGAATCAACAAAAAGTCTCCTGTAATGATCTGATCCCCTTACCTTCTGTGGGCTGAGAGCTTGCAAAAACTATTGCAGGCATCTCCAAGGCCTGTTGCTGGTGCCCATGGTGGGTCCTGCATTGTGCTCCAAGCCAACTAGCACCCTGGTAAGACAGATCTTTCTAGCAGACCTCCAAAATTGTCTTGGGCCGGAAAACAGTTTTACCTTACCTTTTATTGGTTCTGCCGCTCCAGAATTTTATTTGAAGGCTATTTTAAAGTTGTTTGGAGGGAATTTGGGAGAGTTCAGGTGAGATCCTGCTTCTATTCCCTTATTTGGCTCCTCTTCAATCAGCATTTCTTTTGAGATGGTTTCTGAGATCTTCCATCACAAACAAAGAAGTCCTCTTAAATCTTTCTCTGAACGGTCTGGAATTGGTGAGCCGATGAGATACAACTTGAGGACATCCCATATCCCACTCATGCAATGAGGATATGCTTTTCCTCTCGTGGAGTTCAAATTTATCCTCCCACTTGTCAAGATATTAGGAGACATACTGTTTTCCAAAGCTAAGTTTGGCATATCAACAGTCATTTGTGCTCACCTGGTCCCTGAGATCAGGCAAACACCAACAGACCCCGACTTGAAGCCCTGCTATAAACAGGCTTGTTGTTAGTAGACAACCTTGCCTCACTGTTGTTACACTACTCTGCTTTATTGTCTATCTATCCACAAGTATATAAATCAAGGTTTAGCTCCACTGCCACAAGTTCTCCCTACAAGGAGTGGGGCCCTGGTATATGTGTCTAATCTGCCTTGTTATTTGCAAGCCATTGCCTTCACTTTGAAATTAAACTTCTATTTGATTCCTGTCTTTCCAGTCTCTGACCATCCACAGGTTAAAGGCTGGTTCCATCTGGCTGACATGCTCTTGTAGTATTAGGAAGCCCCCAAATTAAAATACTTCAGGATTTGGCACAGAGGATGAACAGCTGGGGTTCCTGTGGTGTTTATTAGAACCTCTTGCCTCTATCCTCTCATAAACCTCTGTTGCAAAGGCAAATAAATGGATGGTCAAAATAGGCAGATATTGGGTCCCAGCTTTTAGATTTACAATCTAAAAAAAGAAAAATTTGATTTGCAATCAAATTGTAAATAAAATTTTGAAATGACTAGAATTAGTTACAATCGGTACTGATACTCCAGGGAGTATTGGAGGGTCCAGACATGGCAGAGCCAGAGTGCCCTCTTTTCTGTTGACACCAACAATTTACATGGGGTATTTTAAGCTCACCTGGGTGTATCCTAGATATGAATAGTGTTTATCACTGAAACCACCAACTCAAGAGGGAAGCAAGATGAAATTCAGTAGTGATAAATGTCAAGTTTTGCACTTGAAGATAATCAAAAAATATCACAAGTGTGACATGGAGGATGAATGAACAGCAAGCTCAATAAAGCTAATGTGATCATGGTTTGTATTAAAAGAAGCATAGGTTCTAGGAACAGAAACAGTGTGTTCTAGGAACTTTGTTTGGAGTATCGCATTCAGTTCTCATTTAGGAAGGATATTGATAAGCTGGAGAGTGTCTAGAGCAGGGGTGGAGAATCTGTGGCCACAAGGCCACATGTGACCTTCTAGGTCCTTGGGTGCAGCCTTTTGACTGAGTCCAAGTTTTACAGAACAAATCCAATTATGAAGGGGATTTGTTTTGTGAAGTTTGGATTCAGTCAAAGGGTTGCACTTGAGGGCCTAGAGGACCACAATGTGACCTCAAAGCCATAGGTTCTCCACCCCTGGTCTAGAGGATGGTCATCAAGATGGTGAAAGAATTTGATTCTGTAAGGTACATTGTCCCATTAAGACAAATGAAGCAGTTTGTTGTTGAAAGAGACAAAAGAATTATTTGTTTAAAAGAAAATATTTACATTAACTATTAAGGTGTGTGTGTGTGTGAAGAAACATTGCTTTTAGATAGAATTTGAGCAGTTTTGGACAGAAAATGAATTGTGGTGTAAATAGAAAGACTCAAATCACCTTGTGAACTGAGAACAATAATGCCTTACTTATGTGTGAATACTTTTATATTTTAAAGAAACCAAGAAAGGTCTTTTATTTATTTTAAAAACTAGAGAATTGTGATTGTAAAGAAACAGAACATCAAAAACACCAAAGGAACTGAAGCACTGTGTTGCAGACTTAGTGCTGCAGAGCTTTCTGGCGCTTAAGTTCATTTGTGTTGTGACTAAAGAGGGCAAAACTAAAAAAAAACAGTAGGATTCCTATAAACATTTGAGGTCTGGTGTATGATTTTTTTGTTGTTGCTTTTTTTTGGAGGGGGGAAGGCAGGGCAATTGGGGTTAAGTGACTTGCCCAGGGTCACACGGCTAGTAAGTGTTAAATGGCTGAGGCTGGATTTGAACTCAGGTCCTCCTGACTCCAGGGCCAGTCCTCTATTCACTGTGCCACCTAGCTGCCCCAGGTGTGTGATTTTTAAAAGACTGAATGTGATAGAGGAAGTTTGAGGAACAATGATTTTTCATGTGAAAAGTGAGTCACTGAGAAGATGGAGGCTCTTATTTAAGCTGTTGAAGTATTTAGAAAACAGATATAGTTTCCCAGTATAGGAGCTTGAGAGAAGAAATTGACATAGGAACTTGAGAAGAAGAATTGAAGACACAACTGGGGAAATGAAAAGCTGCTCTGTTGAACCTATCAGAATTAGAAGCAGTCAGTTACGAGATAACCTCTTCTGAGTGATTCTTGGCTTGTGGGAGAGAGAATTGACTCCACTGGCGAAGAACTTGAAGGATAGATATTTCCTTTCAATGACACCGTTTTTCCTCTTCATTTCCACCTTTAGCTTGAGGATAAAAAGCCAAAAGGGGTTTTGTAAGTGATTTTCTATCCTGGTTAGGTTTGTTTGCTTGGTTTCAAGAATCAAGCTGAGCCATGTTGTTGGGAGCTCTATTTTGAATAGTCAACACAAAACTCGGGTGAAGGAATAACTGCCAAGTCGAGTCTAAATAGCCTACAGATATAGACACTTCGAGGTGCTTTACAGTATTGTTAGAGACTAACTGTATAAATATCATCCAACATGTTACCTTGTGAGTGGCTGGTTGTATAGGCAGAAAATTTATTTATGGGACCTTCAGAGTCAGGAGAAGTAGGGAACTGTTCAACACTCAAGGGTTACCCCTAGGATTCTTAGAGAGTTTGAGGATAATGCTGTAGTGGTAGTCTATCTCTGTAAATTTAGACCCACCATGGTGAGGGCAGGTTGCATCAAATGAGCCAATCCAGAGATTGGATGGGCAACAATATGCCCCATGCAATGGGTGAAATATATATCGTCTTACAGAATATCACCTCACCCTGTACTGCCACCACACTTCCCATTATATTATAAGGTCCACTGTAGTGTGGCATATCTACACTGATAATCTTTTAATATCATATTTTAGCTAAAGTCTGATTTAATCAAACAAACTGCTCTGATTAAAAATTCCTTTCCCTGTGTCTGTAACTTCAAAGACCAGTGGTGAGATTTCCCTTATCTTGGGACTTACTCCACATGAGAGTAGAACAGACATCCTGAGACCATAAAATGTAAATAGACCCTGCTCTGGTTGTTGTTGCATTTAAAACCAAAGAACTCTGTTTTCACAAATAGATGGTAACAAATGGAAGTCATAAAGTTTTGTGACAGAGTCATCCTGAACTGGGATGGTTCTAAAAATGTATAAAGAGTCTTATGATTTCTCTGTTAATCAGTCAGGATTTTAGTCCTGCACTCCTTGAGCATGTAATCTAGCCTTAAGGGAATAATAAGGAATAAATAATGTGATTTTTATATTACTATCTGTTTGTCTCTTTAACCAAACCTTTTCTAGAGGTCGAAAACACCTATTGATGATTTCATTGATTGTGTTATGAGTCCAGAACATGTAAGTATTGTTGAAGGAACTGAACATGTTTGGCTTGGAGAAAAGAAACTTCATGGTGGAGACACCTCTTATCTGTGGTAAAATCCCTAAAAGGCTTTCACGGACAGGAGGGATTCGATCTGATGTCCTCTAAACCTCTTCCAGCTCTTAATCTATGATCCTATGATTTGTTTCATCCCAAAGGGCAGAATTAGGAGAAACAGGTATAAGTTGTCAAGAGACCAATTTAAGCTTAATGTCAAGGAAAACTTTTTAACAATTAGAATTGTCCAAAAGGTGATGGGTTGCAAGAAATGGTGGGTTCCTTTTCTTTGGAAGTCTTCAAACAGAAACTGGATGCCCAGTTGTTTGGTACATAGTAGAGTACGGATTGGACAGGATGGCTGCTGTGGTCCCTCTAAACTCTTAAATTCTATGATTCTGCCCTTCTAGTGTGTTCCATCTAGGAAAGATGCATTATAAGGAGGTGGGAGATAGTGTGTACTTGCCCTCTTGCATCCAGAGCAAGGCCAGTCCACTTTGTAGCCCTTATAATATCTCAAAGCCCAGCTGGGGAAGTGTTCCAAGCAGGGCCTGGTTGAGTTGTGGCCCTTTGAGATTATCTGAACATTTTTGTCAGGTATAAATTTTCTGACTTGAAAAAATGGTAAACTTACAAATGGTACACTTCTTTAAAAAAAATTCTTTATCAGACTTAATTAGTCAGTTTAATCAAATTGGCAAATCACACAGTCTGGCCTGAGAGGAATAAAGGAAAATAAAGAGTGATTAGAGCTATTCCCCCCATATAGCAGGAGGGTGAGGGTGTCATTGGGTGACTTGAAGGGAGGCAGAATAGACATCTCTAACCTCTTCTCCTCCTCCCCATCTCCAAGGGAGACTTTAATTCCTTCCAGAAGGATAATAATAGGTTAGGGCCAACAGAAATTTGGCCACTCTCTTCTCCTTCCACAGACAGGATACCAAGCTAGAAATATACGTATGTTTTCCCTTAAATATTATTAGTCTAGGGGATGTTATTTTCAGATTTGAGCTAACTTCTGGTTGTTGTTTTATTAGTGGGGGGAAGGAGGACGGTAAACTCTCTATGCTCAAGGCATGACTCTTCCCACAAAATGCCAGGTCTATGATGAACATACATGCTTTCCCAGAAAACCCATTTATCAAAATTGGTAGCAAGACAGAAATCAGAGAAAGTAAGCATAGGAGAATCTATAACAGACAATCAGATAATGGAGAGTGAAGAGTATTCCCAGTGGGGGAAAGGTAACTCAGTTCAACCGAGAGAGAGAGAGAGAGAGAGAGAGAGAGAGAGAGAGAGAGAGAAAGAGAGAGAGAGAGAGAGAGAATTTCCATAGTTTCTAGTGAAACATTCTGGCAATAGAAACTGTCAGGTTTTACCATGTTTTCCTAGAGTCTTTTTTTTCAGGACTTGAAGTTGAGCTTGGTCTCTTCTATTTTCCTTCTTGAAGCTGGGAGCCAGAAGCACCTAAGGGACAGGAAGACCCAAAAATCGAAGAGAGGGGAGTTCTCTTCCTTGGGCCAACTCTGCCTCATCCCACAAAGGGCAGGACAATCATCTCCACCAATGAGAAGGGAGTCCCATATCAGTGCTCTTAGGAACTGGGGTTACAAAAGGAATAGAATTGAAAACTTTGAAGGGAAAGGCGGAGAACAGTCCAGGTCACAGCTAGATTAGGACCATAAATTAGAAGAGGTGCCAGTAAGGAAAGGCAACTTGAGAGAAGGCTCTCTCTTTTTAGTACTGGAGAACACATTTTTGAATGTCTGAAGTCAAGACTGGGGACAAAGCTTTTTTGTTCATTTTCCCATCAGCAACTAGAGAGAAGACAGTGGGAAAACCCAGCTACTGGCTTTTTCAGGAATCAACTGCAGTTTCAAAAGCTTCAGACCAGGTACTTTTAAACTGACTTGAAAATCCCTTCTGGAGCGTCTCAGAATAAAAACCAATTTTTCAGTTCAAAGTTCATGTTTACCTAGAACTTAGGCATTTACATGACAGAGTTTCCACTTTCTGTTTTTGAGATATTGAAAGGAACTTATTTATCCTATCCTGCTTGGCATGCCCTAATTTAAGTGCATTTTCTGTACAATTATATGAATTATATATGAATTATGGAAGTTCAAAGGGAGGAAACATGTCTTATAGGCTATGGAGAGAATGTGAAGGTACTATTTCAGCTCAGGCATGTGATGATATTCTCATTGAGAATGACACACATTTTTTTTCTTGTAACTTAGTAGGAAAGGTATTCATTACTGAAGGGAAGAATAAAGGAGGGTTTCACATTTCCAGACTAATTTTTTTTCTTTAAAGACTGTTTGTTTTATAAAAAAGCCCTTATTCTAGAGGTGGATAATAATCTGCACATTTTCTGGCTTGAAATATTTATTTACTTTTTTTTTAACTTATGGAATAAAACAAGCATTTCCATAATATAGTACCATAAAAAAGATGATCACACATGAAACTGCAAATCTATTGGGTACAACTTGCTATTCCTTTTAAATATACAACAAAATTGTCATGTAAATTTCTTTTTTTTTCTTTTTTTTCCCTTCTCTTCCTCTCTTTCCCCATGGTTACCATTAGACACAAATAGGTGTATATCTATGTAAAATTGTTCTATACATACTTCTATTTATCATTTTTTTCTCTGGATGCAGATAGTTGATTTGAAATTAACATGATGTGAAAGAAAATCTCACTCTGCTCTGGTTGGCATCTATAGGCCCACCACTTAGTCTGTGAACTCTTTGGGGTCAAGTAGCTTTATTTCTTAAAGCTTCCTAGCATAGTGCCTTGTAGATAGCAGATACTAAATAAAAAGTTGTTGAATTCTCTTGAGTTACATTACACAGGTCAAGCTGAAGGCCAAAGGAAGTACGCTAGGATTTATCTAGGCCAATCTCCCTCATTTTACAGATGAGGAAACTTTAACCAGGAGAGGTTATATGACTTGCCCATGGTCACACAGGCAGAGTCAGGATTCAAACCTAGGTGTTCTGTTCTCTAAATTCATAACTCTTTCAACTATTCTTTGCTAGACAGCCCCAGTGCTGCATGGATATCCATGAAATCATTAAAACTCTAAAGACCTTCAATACACTGGGTAGAGCCTCTGCAGAGTGTTTGTGGAAGACTAAATGGGTGTGCTGGTAAATGTTTAACAACAGGATCTTCCAAAAAAAAGTCCCCATAACACACTTCTAAGTTTAATTAACATTATTAACATTTGCTTCATCACTTTCTTAAGTCTAGAAATTAACAAAACATTCTATCAAGCCCTGAGTCGTAGCTTGATTTCCAAAGTGTAAATTTCCACGCTGAAAATTTAACAAGTTGGCACAGCTAGTTGCAGTGTGCCTTTAGATCATACGGAAAAGAATCAGAGAGAAGGCACAGGAGGTTGCAACATGTCTCTGTTTCTGTCTGTCTTTCTCTCCCTCTGTGTCTCTCTCATTGCCTCCTTTTACCCTAGATATGGGTAAGAATAAGAGGAGTTGTGCATTTCAAGCTTTGTCAAGATCATCTCATTAAGAAATCAGAGAAAAGGAGAAAAAGCTGGGGTTTAGGACTAGTCTATTTCATTGCAGCAAGAGTTTCTTAGCTAGTGCAGCCTCATTCCGTTTTTATTACTTTGTCTTATATCCCTATACTTTGAACTTTATCTCCACTACAGATCTCCTTTGTGACTACCACAGCTGTTCGGGATCTGTATAGCTAATTAGTTAACGGCTCTCAACCTAGGTTTTAGCCTCAGTGGCTCAGCTGTGGCCAAAACCACAAACAGCCAGTGGACTATAGGCTGCTACCTCAACCACAAAGAAAGCATAGTCATTCCCAATAGTGTGGAAAGAATGAAGTATAAAAGTCTCTCTTCAGGGAGGAATACAAGAAACAGATAAAGAGTGAGGGAGTGAGCTGAACCTGCCCACTGTGTCTCACCCAGTTTCCAGCCTTTTATGTGGCTTCCTCCTGCAATCTGGAAAGCATAGTGAGATGGTACCACTTTTTGCATAGTTTGAGGACTCGGTTTCCACTGTGGCAGCCCTTGGGATCCCTCAATCTCCCACATATAAAATGCATTTCAAACCTCCCTAGAAATTCTATTTGTCTGTCTGTCTGATGCACATTATAATAGAGATGGTCAGGAGACCTGAATTCCTGCCTTGGCTCTGCTACTATTTTAATAGAGCCTACCCATGGTTTCCCTGGGCCTCCCTCCACCAATGTAGATGGCAACCACTCCATACCTCCTCCTCATCTGGCACAAAGTTTTATCTGTGTCTTTAGAACTTAACTTTGAAATATTATTGACAGTGATAGTTTTCTCCAGTTCTCTCTCAGATTGTGAACCCCTGTAGGGTAGTGACCATAGGGGTTGGCGTTTCAGGCACCTGGAAATACATTTAATATGGATGTGGGCGATAGAACCTGATTATGTTTCAACAGTGCGCAACTTCATTTTGAGAAAAAATGACAGAGTCAACCATGTCATCCTTCTACTCTTTAAATACCAGTAGCTCACTACTGACTGCATGAGCGTATATAAAGTCACCTGGTTGACACTGAAAGAACTTCCCAAAGCAGTCCCTTCCTACTTTTTATGCTTTTTTTACACTTACTCTCCTCCACGCTGCAGTGGCCCACCTACTGTTCTTCACCCAACATTCCAACATTCCATGTTCTTACTCTGGGCTTTACACTATTGTCCCCTAGGCCTGGGATCTTCGTCACCTCCACACCTCCATTTAGCTTCCTTGGCTTTCTTCAAGGCTTGGCTCATTTCACACCTTCTACAGGAGGTCTTTCCTTGTCTCATTTCCTCCCTCCACCGCTAGTGTCTTCTCTTTCTGATTGGCTGCCCTTTGCACAGGATATATCTTTTATCTACAAGAGTTCTTTGCATATTACTTTCCTCATTAGAATATAAGCTCCATGACGTCAGAGACTGTTGTTGCTTTCTTTGTCTCCTTGCTTGACACATAGTAAGTGCTTACTAAATAAATACTTGTTGATTGATCAATTTATTGATTTCTAACTGAAGTTGAAGATGTTAAATGACATCTCAGATAAGTCACTTAACTTTGTGGCATATTTATAGGAAATAGAGTAAGACATGTTTGGATTGGCAATACCAAATTCTTAACCTCAACTGAAAAATGCAGAAGAAATTTCCTCCTTAAGATTCAGTCGAAAAATGGGTATCAAATTGCTTGCCTTCTCAATGGGTGGGGGAGCGGCTGAAGGGAGGGAATTTGGAACTCAAAATAAAAAAAAAGAAAAAGATTACATGGATAATTAGCTCAGCCAGGACTCAAAACCAGGTCTCTTGTGTCCCCATTCAATGTCTTTCTTGCTAAATCATATCACTACTTTATTTAATTACTTTTCATTTTTTTAGACCTTCAGGTTTCATTGAAAACTGTCCAGTAGAAACTCTTCTAGTTGGCAGTTCCAACAATGGTCCAGATAATAGTCCACCCCAAAATAGCACTTGTTGATGAGCCAGTGTCCATCCGAGTAACTGGCCTGTTCCCTAACCAGCTGGTAGTACTGCAAGCAAAACTGACAGATGAAAAAGGAGGGCTCTTTTTTTCTCAAGTTTTCTATAGGGCTGATGAAAGTGGAAAAATAGACCTGGAGCATGCAGCAGCACTTGGAGGGGACTATGTGGGCATTCATCCCATGGGCCTCTTCTGGTCCTTGAAACCTAAGAAAATTTTATCTAGGCTACTAAAACAGGATGTGATAAACAGTCCCTTCCTGGTTCAGCTGTCTGTACATGATTCAGATATAATCTTCAAAGAATCACCTGAATCTCTTAAGGCCAGTGAGACTGTGGAGCGGTGGTACTCAGCACCTGGAGTACAACGAATCCCGATAAGGGAAGGTCGAATTCGAGGATCTCTCTTTCTCCCACCAGGTGAGTGTTCAGTGAGTCATTCTTATTCACTCATTCTCAATCTAATTTCTTCTCTTTTTGGTGGGCTTATCTCTCTCTTCAAGCATATAGCTTAGAGAGAAGTAATAATATTTTCAGTCTCCTTAGAATTCAGCATGCAAGGTTGTCTTTGGATCATACCCAGTTTTTAGCCAAGTCCAAAATATTAGGTTGATATGAACCATTCTGGAGCTAGAGCAGTCACTTTCCTGTTAATGAGCTTGTCATACTGAGAAACAAAAGTTTCCAGGCTCCAGTGGAAGCTTATTACTGATGGGGTTCAGGGAGTCCAGGAACCCCAATAACCAGAGTCCCTGGAAAGCAACCTGGAATGAATTCACAGACTCAAGCATTCTTTAAGTCAAGGTGGCAAAGATTTATTGTTATGCTCTACAGCAGGCAAGAATTCTTAGGGAACCTGCAACCTTAAAGGGAGTACAGTTAAAGTTTATATAGGGTAAACTATAGTACAACATGTGCCAAATATGCTAACTAGGTGAGTCAGGGCAGGATTAGGGAGTGGTTAAGGAGTGATCAGTTCTTAAAGGAACATGCACTTTTAACATCCACAGCGCAGGCATATTGCCCAGAATTCACTGGGGAAACAACCCAAGGGGGGGTGCTACATGGAGGTGTGGTTTTAGGCTTGAAACATCCTGAAACTAAGTCAGCTAGCCGTCAGGGCTGACCAAGCTGCCACCCATCAATGTTGTGTTTGACAAGATGGATGTTAGTAGTATATGTATATCTCAAGCCTAAGGCATACATAAAGAAGGGATTCAGGATGTATATAACAAGCTAGGGAGTTACTTATAGATAAGCTAATGAAGTTCTCACAGGTACAGCTTGTTATTGTAATAAGGGGAGATAAGCATTTGGTTGGGGCCTAGTCATATATGATTGCTAGGCATAATGCAGTGGATGGGGAAAGACAGGCAGAGATTATGCTCTGAGGCTAGAGAGAAAGATGCTTTTGAAATTGGGGTCCGAGCACACAGGCCCAGTCACTTCATCAATTACCAAGGTAGCCTAGAAATCTGGAAAAAGCTTATTCTCATACTGTGGAGCCCTATCCTAACCCTTGGGGCTCAGTCTAGTTCCCACTCCCATATCTGAAATGGCAGTTCAGACTAAGGACATATAACTGACCTGGAACTAACCTGCTGCTTCCAGTCATCCAGGATCCCCTTTTCTTCTTTGCTCTTTCACTTGGTGATACCATGAGCTTCCATAGATGCAGATGGTCCCTATAGATCCAGCCAGTCTTACAGCACTAACTGCCTATTGGACATTCCAAACTGATGCAATACTCAATGAGGACAAATTCAATAAGCCTAAGATAAAATTCATTGTCTTCCCTGTCCTCTGTCCCCAGCCCCCAGACCCTACCTCCTTTCAAACTTCTTTATCATTGTGGAGTTCCAGTTACTTTCAGTTTTGCTGTTGTTCAGTTGTTTTTAGTTGTGTCTGGCTCTTTATGACTCCATTTTGGATTTTCTTGGGAAAGATACTGGGATTGCTTTGCCATTTCCTCCTCTAGCTCATTTTACAGATGAGGAGACTGAGGCAAACAGGGTTAAATAATTTGCCTGGGGTCACATAGTTAGTAAGTGTCTGAGGCAGGATTTGAATTCAGAAAAATGAGGCCCTGCACTCTATCCGCTGCCCATTACTACTCATTGCCAAACAATAAATGTTTACTGACTGACTGACTATCAGACCGAGAAAACCAGGTTTATACCTTGTAGTCATTCTAAGTTTCTCACTCACTCAATCCACATAATCAGTTGCCAAATCTGGTTATTTCTCTGTAACATCTCTCATATGCATTCCTTCTTTCCACTCACATAACTTTATTCCTAGTTCAGACCCCCATCATTTTTCTCATATTCTATTGTTACAGTCTGAGTACAGTGGATAGAATGCTGGTCTTAGTGTCAGGAAGACCTGAGTTTGTACCATTCCTCAGAAGGTCATGCACTGGCTGTGTGACCCAGGGCAAGTCACTTGACCTCTCTGTGCCTCAGTTCTTCAGTTTGTCTAGGGCAAAGCTAGGCCAAAACCACTTCTCCAAGACATCTGCATAAGAACTGACCCCAAAAGTCAAATACTTTGGCTTTCTACAATAAGAAACAAGTCTTTTTAGGTGTCTGAAGTTTTGGGGGCAAAAGGCATTGTTGAAGTCAGGGTCTCACAAAAAAGTCCTTTAAAGTGTATTCCCAGGGCACCAGCCTTTTCAAGCTGCAGTCACCTGGAAAGGTACATCATTAAGATCTTTATCTGAGTCCTGGAATCAGCTTCTCTGGCCTCCCACAGTTCATTGTGCAGGATACTGGTCTTTTTTGTCTTCGAGATTTCTGTAACAGCAATCAATTTAGCAGATACTTAGCACTTAGTAACTTGGGGCTAAGTACAGAAGGTATGAGCTCTTCTCCTGTACAGATGTGGCAGGAGGGGGATGGCTGAGACAGGAGGCCAGTGTGTGTATATAAGAAGAGTTCTAGAGACAGAGAGACGGAATTGGGAATCTTCCTCCTGGTGGCTCCTGGTGGAGGAGGCAGAATTGTTCCAGCATCTGGGAGCTGGGCTGCTGGACTAAAGAAGTGAGTTGGAGTTTTCTTGAGAGAGAGAGAGTGTGTCTCTCCCAGCATCTGGAAGCTGACTGAGAACTGAGTTGGAGTTTTCCTGAGTCCAGAATCTGGTGAGGGCCACCTGGAAGGCTGAGAGGGCTTGCCTGGAAGGCCTCCTGGAAGGTCAAGATTTCTCCTGGGTCCTAGGGCCAGCTGAACTGCTGGAGGACTGAAGAAGCATGACTGAGATAAGCCTTTGCTGGTTCGTGGCTTGGTTGGTCTTTGAGTTCCCAGCAACAAGAAGTGGTGAAGGGTTTGAGATATGCTGGACCCTGTGAACTTTGTTGTATGCCAGGGACTGCCCAGAGGACTGGACAACGACCTGGGAGCTGTTTACCTCTGAGGACTGGATGAGAACCTGGGAACTGTCTGCCCCTGAATCCAGGTGACTGTTTGGTGAATTCAGGTAGGAGCTGGGACCATGGAAGGGGATCCAGGGAATCTGAGAGAACACCCCAAGTCAAGATGAAGAAAAGGCCTCTCCTTGGATATTGAACAAGTTTACTAGACAATTGAGGGGTGGAGGGTTTGTGTAATTTTCTAATGACTGTACTTAGTGATTAATGATATTTAGTAATTGTGAATCTAGGTGAGTGATTGATTAAGTTAATGATTTGCCCCATGAGTGGAAGATTGATTATTGTATTGTGAATTGATGTAATGATTAAGTATTGATTATTGTATTGTGAATTGATTGAGTGATTAAGTAAGGAGGGTTTCCCCCTTAGGAAAACCAGATGATTATTCTTTTGTTCTTTGTTCTAAATATTGTGGCCACTGTAGTGAAAACTGTGTGGCCATTGTAATGTTAAGCTGTTATGAACACTATATTGTGATTTTCTGTGATAAGATGTAATGTTGTGAATACTATATTATGATATGTTGTGAATGTTTGCCTTGATTTGTAATGGAATTAATGGAGTGTTCACTATATTGTGTAATCCAAACCTTAAAAGCTGTTCACAGAAGTATTCTTTTGGAAATCTGCTAGTACATGGCATTATAGTTTCCCATCACTGTGTTAAAAGAGATGGTAACCTAGGAACTCCATGAACACAATTACAAAACTCTTTTCACACAAATAAAGTCAGACCTAAATAATTGGAAAAACATCAGTTGCTAATGGTTAGGCTGAGCTAATATAATAAAAATGACAATTTTGCCTAAATTAATTTGCCTATTTAGTGCCATAGCAAATAAACTACCAAAAAATGTTTTTATAGAGCTAGAAAAAATAATAACAAAATTCATCTGGAAGAATAAAAGGTCCAGAATATCAAGGAAATTAATGAAAAGAAATGCTAGGGAAGGTGGCCTAGCCATACCAGATTTTAAACTTTATAATAAAGCAGCAGTCATCAAAACTACTTGGTACTGACTATATAATAGAATAGTGGATCAGTGGAATAGGGTAGGTATACAAGACACAGCAGTCAATGACTATGGTAATCTACTGTTTGATAAACCCAAAGACTTCAGCTTCTGGGATAAGAACTCATTATCTGATAAAAACTGCTGGGAAAACTGAAAAACAGTATGGTAGAAACTGGGCATAGACCAATATCTTATACTATATACCAAAATAAAGTCAAAATGGGTTC
Organism: Pseudochirops cupreus; assembly: GCA_028627135.1. Taxonomy (NCBI): domain Eukaryota; kingdom Metazoa; phylum Chordata; class Mammalia; order Diprotodontia; family Pseudocheiridae; genus Pseudochirops; species Pseudochirops cupreus. The sequence goes on along the minus strand of CM053583.1, from coordinate 344,535,314 downwards.
ACGATTTCCATATAATAGCTAATACTATAACCAATCTGGGAGAGCAAGGAATAGTTTACCTGTCAGATTTATGGAGAAGGGAAGAATTTATGACCAAAGAAGAAATAGAGTGCAGTACAAAATGCAAAGTGGGTAATTTTTATTACATTACATTGAAAAGTTTTTTTTACAAAGCCAATGTAACCAAGATTAGGACGGAAGCAGAAAATTGGGAGAGAATTTTTACAAGTATCTTTGATAAAGATCTCATTTCTAAACTATACAGAGAACTGAATCAAATTTATAAGAATACAAGTCATTCCCCAGTTGATAAATGTTCAAAAGATATGAACAGGCAGTTTTCAGAGGAAGAAATTAAAGATATCCATAATCATATGAAAATATGCTCTAAATCATTATTGATTAGAGAAATGCAAATCAAAGCAACTCTGGGGTGTCATATCTTATTGGTCAGAATGGCTAAGATGACAAAACGAAAATGATAAATGCTGGAGAAGATGTGGGAAAATTGAAACACTAATGCATTGTTGGTAGAGTTGTGAACTGATCCAACCATTCTGGAGAACAATTTGGAACTGTGCCCAAAGGGCTATAAAAAGTGCATTCCCTTTGGCCCAGCAATACCACTTCTAGGACTGTATCCCAAAGACATCATTCAAGTGGGAGGAGGAACCATATGTACAAAAATATTTATAGCAGTTCTTTTGTGCAAAGAATTGGAAATCAAGGGGATGCCCATCAATTGGGGAATGGCTAAAAAAAATTGTGGTATATGAATGTAATGGAATACTATTGTGCTATAAGAAATGAGGAGCAGGCAGAATTCATAAGAACTTGGAGAGATTTATATAAACTGATGCTCAGTGAGGGGAGCAGAACCAGGAGAACATTGTTTACAATTACAGACACATTGTATCTTCGATGACTAGCTTTAATAGACTGGGCTTTTCTCAGCAATGAAAGAAGGTTCTAAGACAACTCCGAAGGACTCATGATGGAAAAGGCTATCCACATCCAGAGAAAGAATTACAGAGTCTGAATGCAGATTGAAGCAAACTACAAGTTTTCTCTTTTTTCTTCTTTTGTGTTGTTTTGTCTTTCTTGTTGTTCATTCCATTGGTTATAGCTCTTTACAACTTGACTAATGTTTAAAGAGAGATGATGGAATTCATTAGATGAGTGTTTCACAATCTGTACTCAGTACAATGGACATTTTCATTCAGGAAAAACTGAGCATCAACAGAACAGGGAGAGATAGTCCTTCTTGTTCTCCCTTTTATATCTTGTCATTCTGCCACCTCCCATCACTCGACTTATCTTCTTTATCTGCTTTTTTGCCAATTCTTGCTTTGACTTCAGATCCACACCAAAGAAACAAAATCAACACATTTGGGACACAGTCAGGACTTTTGCCTTATAGATATCAATTTATGGTTACATAGTAGCTAGAGTCCTAGCTTGGAGTCAGAAAAGATCTGAATTCAAATCCTGCTTCTGACACTTTGGAGCTCAATGATTCTGGGCAGGTGTCGACATCTATTTGCATCAGACAGCTAACTAAGACTTAGAGGGCTTATGAGTTACTTTGGTAGTGAGTTCTCCTGCTTGTGAGGTTAGATATTTGTATTCAGAATGGGTCCATCAGCTTCAGCAGCTCTCATCTAGAATCTGGAGTATAATCAACAAGCATTTATTAAATACAAGGGTGGGGAATACAAAGGAAGGAAAAAAAACCAGTCCCTTCCCTCTGGCAGCTCATATTCTAGTGGGAGAGACAACACTTAAAAAAGACTATGTGCAAATAAGAATAAATTGGGGATAAACTGAGGGAATAGGCAGTAAGATTAAGGAATCAGCTATGTATAGCATATATGAGGAGACTGGGAAATTCTCTTTGTGATGCTAAGGCTTAATGCCCCAATTCTGAATATATTGTTTCTTTCCTCCTTCCTTCTTTCTTGACTTTCTCTTTTCATAGTCTCTTTTCTTTTCTCACCATAAAATCCTTTTAAAATTTTCTTCAGGAGAAGGCCCTTTCCCTGGAGTAATTGATTTATTTGGTCACATGGGTGGACTGGTTGAGTTTCGGGCCAGTCTCTTGGCCAGTCGTGGCTTTGCTGCATTGGCCTTAGCTTACTTTGCCTATGAAGACCTGCCCAAAAACCCAGATGTCGTGGATGTCAAATACTTTGAAGAAGCTGCTGATTTCCTCTTAAGTCATCCCAAGGTACTTTGAGCTCACAATTCGATTTAATGTTTGTGTCTAATTTTTTATGTAATCCCTATTCCAAATGACTAACTGGTCCTCTCTTGTGTGTCCTTTTCATTAGCATGGTTTGCTTCTCCAGGCTTGTGATTTCTGCTCTAAAGGAAGACAGGTCCTCAATCAGTTCTTTACTTCTTTTTCTTCCTGCTCTAGTCAGCTCACCTAGATTTCTTTTTTCCAAACCACTTATGGGACACATTCATCTACTGTCTATTTCAGTGTATGCTTTGATGCTCTTTATGAGAAATGAGACTGAATATTATCAGAGCCTTGCTACAAGGAGTATAGCTTAGTGCTTAAAACTCTAAACTTAGGAGTCAGGAAGGCCTGAAGACCACCTCAGACACTTATTAGCCACATAGACAGAACAAATCTTTGAACTCTAATGGAGGAGAATAATAACCAGCCTCCCAGGTTTGCTATTGTCAGGATTAAATGACAGATAAGGGACTTGACAAAACTTAAAGCACGGTTTACATGTCAGCTCGTGCCTTTATAAGCTAACTCACTCGAGAAGTTAACAAATTAAGAAAATGCCATGATGATATTATATACAAAATGTGGATATAATTCTCTGTATCAGCAAGCACCCTAGCATACCTAGGGCGGCTACTAGCACAGGTTCTTAGATCTGCTTTTCTAAAGGAAAGCAACTCAAAGTGGGTTAACAATCTTACTTTAATCAAACATATCATTTACCTAGTTCAGGG
>CM053583.1:344513844-344531838 GCA_028627135.1 Pseudochirops cupreus | reverse complement strand
GCCACAGGCTCCACGTGACCACATTCAGCCTATTAGGGAACAGAGTATACTTTCAAATATCCAAGGGTCCTCAGTCACGTAGACACTTTAGCAAAGGGCCTAGGGGCAGGGAAGATCTTCAGATTCCCATAACATTCTCCCAGTGTGGCCGAATCAAAATGGTACTAGATGAAGAACCAAGGAAACTGGTATCTAACCCTGTCCCCACTGCTAACTAGCTAAGTGACCAGGGGCAAGTTATTTAACATCAGTGGGCCTCAGCTGGGTCATAGGTGAAATCAGAGAGTGGGACTGAAGGGAAAATTTGGACTAGATGGTATTTAAGGATCCTACCATTTATATAAAAACAAGTGATTTTTTTTTAACATGCAAGTTTACTTCTAAGATGATTTTGTTTTAGAGTTTTGTTATAGTGAACGCATTGCCTGATAATTATAGTTGCCAACTGATCCAGTTAATCTTCATAACCCAGTGAAGTAGGTGCTATTAGTCCCATTATACAGATGAGGAAAGTGAGGCTCCAAGAGGTTAAGTGACATGCCTGGGTAACATACACTGGTCCCACAGGTAGTTCAGTGTCAGTGAAGGATTTAGTCTCCTTTGCTCCTGACTCCAAATCTAGCCATCTTTAAACTACACCCCACTGATACATGAAAATACTTAGCACAGTAGCTGGAACATAAATAACATATGTTTATTGATAGGTTAGTTGAGATTAGATTTGTTTGTTTTGGATACGTAGGGAGGGGCAGATCTAGACATCACAATTGGAAGTTGTTAGGAGGCAGATTTTGGAACAATTATGTGATCTGTAGAGCTAGCCAAAAATGAAATAGGCTGCCTTAAAAGGGAATCAAGGTATTGAAAGATTTTAAATGGAAGATGGATCACTTCTTGTAAGAAATATTATAGAAAAGATTCTTGTTTAGATGTGAGTTGGACTATATGACCTCAGAAATTATGTATAACCATGAGTTCATTATTCTATGACATATACAGAAATACTTATATTGCAAACTAGAGGGTTATAAGAACAAAAGAAAAGTACAAACAGAGTGCCCTGAGAAATTCAAGGAGAGTGAATTTCTGGGTGACAGCTGAGGGAAGGAAGGCTATATGGAAGAAGAGGGCCTTGTAGGAAGTCAAGGATTTCAGCTGTTGGAGACTGGAAATTGAGGACACGGAAGAAACCCATTTTAGGGAAAGGATGTAAGGAAAGACATGGAGATGGGAGAAGGTAGCAGAGAACAAGAATTGGTGAATAGTACCGTGTGGCTGGAACACAGAATGAAAAGGAATATACAGTGAGAAATAACACTGGAAAGAGACTGTGGAGGGTCTTGAATGTCAAACTAAGAAGTTTTTACTTTATTTGGAAGGTAATAGGGAGCCACTGAAGGTTGTATCATTGCCAAATATAGGATCTAAGCTGAGTCTTAAAGGAAGCCGGGGAGGCGGTAGGTAGACGGGAGGAGGGAGAACATTCCAGGCCTGGAGAAAAGGAACAGAGGAGGAGATGAATGCCATGTGCAAAAAATGGCAAGAGGGCAGAGTGGTATTACTGGATTGCAAAGTGTGAGGAGTGGAGAAAATAGTAAGAAGACTGGAAAGGGAGGAAGGAACTAGGTTCTGAAGGGCTTTAAATGCCAGACAGATCATTTTATATTTGATCCTGGAGGTTATAGGAAGCCACTGGAGTTTATTGCATAGAGGAGTGATATGGTCAGATCTGCATATTAGCAATCAGGTGGAGGATAGACTGGAGTGGGGAGTGACCCGAAGCAAAGGGATCCACTAGAAAGTTATTACAGTAGTCCAAGTGTGAGGTGATGATGCCTGCATTTGGGTTGTAGCTGTGTCAGTGGAGAAAAGGAGTGTATGAAATGAGGGGTGTTATGGTAGAAATGACAAGACTTGACAGCAGATTAGATAAGTGGAGTGAGTACAGCAGAGACTTGAGGATGGTATTGGCATTTTTAGTCTGAAGGATGGTGGCATCATTGACAATAATAGGGAAGTGTGGAAGAGGGAAAGTTTTGGGGAAAGGGAATGAGCTCTTATTTGGGCATTGCAAGTTCGAGATGCCTACAGGCAATTTGGTGAAATGAGACTGGAGTTCAGGAATGAAGTTAAGGCTAAATATATAGATCTGGGCATCATCTGAATTGAATTAGTAATTGAACCCATGGGAACTGATGAGACCACCCAGTGAGATAGTGTAGTGGGGTACACCCATGGTGATTAGCAGAGACTTGGATGAAGATGCAACAAAGGAGACTGAAAAGTTGCTGTCAGACAGGTAGAAGGAGAAGCAAGAGCAGTGTCCTGAAAACCTAGAGCTGAAGTCTTCCAGGAGAAGAGGATGATCAGTAATGTCAGAGAGGTCTGGGAGGATGATGATTGGCAAGTGAGAGATCATTAGTGACTTTGGAGGGAGCAGTTTTAATCAAATGAGAAGGTCAGAAGCCAAATTACAGAGAATTTAGAATCAAATGAGAGAAGAAGAAATGGAGGCATTGATTTTAGATAATAGTCTTTTCTGATTTTCCCCAACTCCTTGCTACTGCCTTCTATTTGAGATTACCTTCCACCTACTCTGTACATGTCTTATATGCACATATTTGTTTGCATGTTGTTTTCCCCATTAGAATGCGAACTCCTGGAGAGCACAGTAAGTGCTAATAAATGTTTGTTAGCTGACTGATTGGTGCTCCTATTATCTTGCTTAATATATCTACTATTCCAAACCTACTTTTAAGCCTTTTTTCATACTGCTCCTGATTTCACTATGTTCTAGCCAAACATTCAGTTTGACTCTTTCCTGTCTTTACACCAATTACTTTATGCCCATATCCATGAAATGAACTTCCGCTGCAGTCCAATTCCTCTTAAAATCCTTTCCTTATTATACATTTTCCTTATTATACATTATAAACTTAGTTGGGCCCTCACTGCTGCTGGGCAATCCTATCTCATTCTCCTCATTTAAAATCTTTTTCTTTCTCTTCAAGTCCCCACGACTGCTCCTAGCCCCTATAATCACATTTAGTGATATTAATCTCCTATTTCTTTCAGAAGGTTAAAGCCATCTGAGGTGAGTTCCTTCAACTTCTCTGCATATTTCAGAACTTTTCAGTATCTCATACTCTTTCCTCCATCCTTCCTCTCTCAGAGGCCTCCAATTCCTGGTTAAACCTAATTCTTCCACCTATGCCTTTAATCTCTGTCTCTGTCTCTGTCTCTATCTCTCTGTCTCTGTCTCTGTCTCTCTCTCTCTGTCTCTCTCTGTCTCTCTCTCTCTCTCTCTCACACACACACACACACACACACACACACACACATACCTCTCTCTCCATCTGTGTCTCAATTTCTTTCCCTTTCCCTTCACATACACTCCAATCTCTCTCTCTCCCTGCCTCTCAATTGTTCTCTCTCCTCATTTGTCTGTTTTTCTCCCCCTATCACTTCCCCCTCCTACACTGCCTCTTCTATACACACACCTTTCTCTCCCTCACTCCCTCATTGAACTTTCTCATCTTTTGCCACTAGGTTCCTTTCCTAATTGCTTGCAAATATATCCACTATCCTCCCAATGCAGAAAAAAATCTTCTTTTACCCAATCAAACTGCTATCCCATCTCTCTTCTCTCTTTTTACCAACACATTCCTTACAGTCAGTGCTTCCTTCTCCCCACCTGTTTCATCCTGATTCCCCTTTATAGAAGTTGCTCTCTGAAAGTTTGCTGAGGATCTCCTTAGTCTCAGTGCTCAACCTTCTTGATCTTTGGGCTACATTTGACCCTGTTGACCACTCCCTTCTCCAGAGCTTATTTCTTCCCTTAACTTCACAGACTGCATATCCTCCTGGTTCTTTTCTTGCCACCTGGACTACTCCTTTACTGGCTTCTCATCCTCTTCTGAACTCCTGAATGTTCATGTTCCCTAAAGGTCTGTTCATGACCAGTTCTCTCTATACACTCTCTTCTTCAGTGAACGCCCTCCTTCCTATGACTTTAACAATCTACCAGTATGCAGATAACTCTAGAACCTCTCTCTCCAGCCCTGACTTCTCTTCTCTTTTCTCCTAATCTTCAAGCCTGCTACTCTCCCCTCCTGTGTGACAACTCCTCCTGGGTGTCCAGCCTGTGTTCCAAACCCAACTTTTTAGCCTCCACCAAAACTTGTGCTTCCTCTGACTTCACTTTTCCTGTACTCATCACTACTGTTCATTCAGTCTTCTACGTCTGAAAATTTGGTGTTACTTTGAACCCTGCCTCAACTCCCACATCTAATCAGTTGTCGTGTCTTATTGATTCTATACAGCAGTGTTCTGGAGCTGGTTTGTGCCAGCTCATAAGAGAGGATTGATCAATATGAGCATTTATATCTCAGAAATTGGCAAATACTACAGAGTAGTGTTTTGTCAGGACACCCAAAGACTATCTGAGCTATTTGGACTGCTCAAAGAGCTGGTTGTTAAATATATACCAGCATACCCCTGACATTATCTCTGAAATAATCTCTTAGATTTATCTACCTCTGTTGCTACCACCCTAGTATAAACTTTCATTATTGCTGTAGTTGTACTATAGCAATATCTTCCTAAATTATCTTCTCATATTCATTTTTTTCTAGCTTCAATTCATCCTTTGTGCTACTGCAAGATTAATTTTCATTATGTATAGATCTCATCATGTTATTCCCCTGCTCATACTCCTTTAATGACTTTCTATTGCCCAACAAATAAAATTCAGACTCTTTATCTTGGCACTGAGTCCACAATCTGGTATCCCCAACTCTTCTAACCTTATATCATGTTCTTTCTCTCTACATATTCTTCATTCCAGTCCAACTGTTTTATTCTTAATTCTCTCTATATATCTTTTATTGTTTTCACTCAATACCCTGCCCTAGTTCCATTTCTCCATCTTTTGGAAACCTAATCATCTTGCAAATTTCCAACTAAAATACAGACTCTTCATGAAGCCGTCCTCTCCCCAGACCATAAGGATACTCTCTGCATGCAGAACTCACATAGCACTTGATTTACAACTTTCTTGTCACATGAGCCAGACCTAAAATGCTTGATCTCCTAATCCAACCCTTTCATTTTATAGATTGAGAAAAATCTCAAAGAGGTTCAGTGTCTTACTTGAATGACTTACTTACATACTGTAAAAGGCAGAGGGCCTGAAGAAGAAACCATATCTCTCTTTATTCCAAATGTAGTCAGTCTTCTTTCCACTAGAGGTGAATACTCTTCCCAGTTAGATTATAATACAGGGGGCTATCTAAACTCTCTATCACCCCCAAGCATACAGTCTATACTGGATATTTAATAAATGTGTATTTACTTGAATACCCTTTAATTCAAATTAGTTTATTAAATATACATCATAAAGTACTATACCAGTGGAAGTTTTTATTATTCCAGTTCATAATGCTGGAATGCTAAAAGAAGCCAATGGAATCATTCTTGCTATTTTTATGTATTTTCAGGTGCTTGGTCCCAGCATCGGGGTAGTTTCCGTGAGCCAAGGGGCCCAGATCGGATTGGCAATGGCAGTATTCCTGAAGCAGGTGACAGCCACAGTCTGCATCAATGGCTTCTTTTTTTCAGTTGGATGTATCAAGTATAGAAACGAGAACATTCACTCAATCAATATAATTTTCGAAGGGGCAAGAATAAATAATTTGGGGCTATTAGAGACACGTTCTACATTAGGAAACCCTCAAGAAGAGGCAAATAAGCACACTCTTCTGCCAGTAGAAAGGGCCCAGGGTCATATCCTATTCATTGTTGGAGAGAAGGACTGCAACATAAATAGCAAAGCTTATGCTGAGCAAGCAATGGAGCAGCTGAGGAGACATGGGAAAAGCAATGGCACCCTACTCTCCTATCCAGGAGCTGGGCACCTGATAGAGCCTCCCTATTCTCCCTTGTGTTTGGCCTCACCGAACCCCCTTATCCTGAGGCCTGTTTTGTGGGGTGGTGAGACCATCCTTCATGCTGAAGCCCAAGAACATTCCTGGAAAGAGATTCTGAAGTTCCTTAGACTTCACCTCAGCCCAGGCAGCATCAGCAAATTGTGAGGCGATGGATGGCTCCAGAGGTTTGGCAGCCTGGTGAAGTTCATGGATCTCTGCACAAAATAACGTCCTGCAGTGCGTACGATGAAATACATAGGGTTACAAAGAAAATCAATTCTATGGAAAAAAGGTGTTTTTTTTCTCCCCATCTGAATTCATGGTGCCCCTCATTTGACAAATGAGGGAATGGAGACCAAGAGAGGGAAAGTGACTCCTTAAAAGAGTCTGTGGTCAGATTGAACTCGACGTTCACTATTGGAGCTCCTTGTGAGTCTAGGTATTGAAACCAACTTATAAACCTCATACTTAAGGCCAATCATGCTGGATTAGTAGAATGTAAATTCCATGAGAACAGAGGTTATTTTTAATTTTTACTCTGTATCTATAGTATTTATCATAATGCCTTAAGGACACATAGTAGTAGCTGATTGATAAATCTTGAATTAGAGTGAATTTAATTAGGAAGTAGTGTGGTACTGTGGAGAATCATGTAGCTTAGAATCATTTGGACCTGAGTTCAAATCCTAATTCTGCCATTTACTAGCTGTGTGACTTTAGGCCTCATTTTTCTCTAAGTAAAATGAGAAGATTGGACTAAAAATCTAAGGTCCTCTTCAACTCTCCTTCTATGATACTAGAATCTCTAAGTCTCCTTTCTGCTCAAGGCCTATGATCCTATTAAATATAGCTTCCTTTTACATTCCTGTATTTTCATCTCATCAGAAACCTTCAGCTGTTTGGTTCATCTTTCTACTGTCCCCTCACCTCTCTGATAGTTCACCCATTTTGAGTCTAAGCATTTTGGACTAAAAGATCATTCCTCTTGTCAGAGAAGAAAGAATTAGCCAGCATCAAAACTAAGCTTTTTTGTTGTTGTTGTTCAGTGGAAGGAATTGAATTTGGAGTCAGTCAAAGAAACTAGGTTCAAATCCTGGCCCTGACACTAGCTGCATGACCCTGAGCAAGTAACTAGGCAATCTCAGGTCCTCAGATTCCTCATCTATAAAATAAAGAGATATTTGATGGGATGACTTTTTAGATTCCTTTCAGCTCTAAGCCTCTGATCCTGTGTTGTAAATCTGCCTTTTCCCCCAGATTCTGACACATTGTTGGGCATAATAGTCCCTTCATATTTATTGAATTGAATTAAATTTAAAGTAAAAATCAGGGGATGCAGATTTAATTGGATCAATAAAAGGAGGAACTTTTTTTTTAAACATTTACAGCTGTCCAAAAGGGGAATGGGCTGCCTTAGGCAACAGAGAGTTCTTCATCAATGGAGGTTAACATTGAGACACTGAATGACAATTTGTCAGGATGCAGAAAAGGTCTAGTAGGTAGAGAGCTGGACCTGAAGTCAGGAACATCTGCATTCATATAGCTATATGACCCTGGGCAAGTCATTTCATAGCTGTCTGCTTCAGTTTCCATTTCTGTAAAACAGGAATAAAATAATAAATAATTAATAGCATGGCTTAGGAAGGGAATGACATACACTCTAAATTGGGTATCCTGCCCTACAGGAGAGTAAGGGGGAAGGGAATGAGAGGGGGGATGATGGAGTGGAGGGTAGGTTGGGGAGGACAGTAGTTAGAAGCACACACTCTTGAAAAGGGACAGGGATAAAGTAGAGAATAGAACAAGTGGGGTGCAGGATAGAATGGAGGGAAATGTAGTCAGTGTTTCACAATATATCCACTATGGAAATGTCTTGCATAGCTACACACATACAACCTATATTGAATTGCTTATCTTCCCTGTAAGGGAGGAAGGGGAAGAATCTGGAATCCAAAATTTTAAAATCAAATGTTTAAAAAAATATATTATTATTATTATTTTACATGCAACTGGGAAATAAGATATACAGGTACTGGGGTAGGGAGATCCATCTTGCGCTACAGGAAAGTGGGAGGAGGGATGGGGGAGGATATAGGAGAGAGCAGATTAGGGGAGGGGGTATACAGTGGGATTGCTGTTATGGGGTGGTGGGTAGAGGAAAGATGAGGAGAAAATTTTAAACTCAAAATCTTGTGGAAATGAATGATGTAAACTAAAATAAATGTAAAATTTAATTTAAAAATTAAAAAAATAATAGCATGTACCCTAAACCCCCACTCCCTCTCCCCCAGGTTCTTATGATGATAAAGTGAGAGGATGTTTCTAAAATTTAATTGCGAACATTAAAGTGCTATATAAATACTAGCTCTTGTTATTTTTTAATTATACGCTTCTATTATATACTTTAAGTACAGGATTGATTCAAGCCCTTTCCAACAGCCATTCATATTTCTCTTTTCTTCTTAACATCTCAGGATTCATGTCTTTCACTCTTTTTTTTTAAATAATCTTTTTTTTTTTTTTTGCTTTTCGGAGGGTAATTGGAGTTAAGTGATGTGCCCAAAATCACACAGCTAGTTTTTTGTATGCGTGTTAAGTGTCCGAGGCTGGATTTAAACTCAGGTCCTCCTGACACCAGGACCTGTGCTCTATTCACTGCACCATCTAGCTGCCCCAAATAACTGAATTGAAGATGTATTTCCTTCCATTTGATCAATTTTCATATCTAGGTACAGAGCAAGCATTGATTTAAGAATAATAATAGTTATTACTATTTTTTGCTTTTTTGGAGGGCAATTGTGGTTAAGTGACTTCCCCAAGGTCACACAATAAATGTTAAGTGTCTGAGGTCAGATTTGAACTCAGGTCCTCCTGATTCCAGGGACAGTGCTCTATTCACTGTGTCACCTAGCTGCCCCAAGAATAATTATTGATTTGAAGGCATAGATAAATTGATTTGGGAATATTCACTATACAGACTTGTTGTCAAGATTTCAATAAAGTTACATTGGAAAGAAAACAAACACACTTGGCTACTTAATATGACTTACATGTTTTGATTACTACAGAAGTTGCTGTTTTTCTATAGCACAGTTTTACCACTGCTCAGTTTAGGGAAGACTCACTACTTTTTTAGAGTGAGATTGCATGGGGCCAACACACTCTAGGGATAGTCAATATACATTAAACTCTGGTGTTAGCCTCAAAATCCCAACCGGCTACCACACAAAAAGGTCTTTCAGGCAACTAAAGAACTTCCAGACTTGGCCTTATCAAGAGAAGGTCACCAGGCTTGTCAAGTTGAAAGAACATTAGATTTTTAGTCAGAGGATGTGGGTTTATAACCCAGATCTGCTACCTACTATCATGTGACCTTGGGCAATTAACTCAACTTCTAGCTGCCTCATCTGTAAAGTAAAGGTTCGATTAGTTAATCTGTAAGATACCTTCTGTGTCTGATATGATCAAGTCCATTCCTGAGTCAAGTTTGAATTCCATTCACTTCATGCCCACTCAGGGTGCATAAGTATAAACTCCTCCTCCCCTGAAATGACTAGCATTTATAAGAATCTTTTTGATACTGGGGTCCAACATTCCCATCCCTTTCAAATTACCCTTGTTGCCCACTGCTAAACTAATGCGAGACCATACAAATTATTTTGAAGTGCCAGTAAACTGCAAGAAGCATTAGAAATAGTGGAAGAGGAGGGGCAAAGCCTATTGACTTCAGCAGATATTCTGGCCATCACAACAAAAAGCCCATGCTGCCTTTCCCTCACTATAACAACAGTGACTTATTTAGCACATTTTACATAGCTGTTTGGTATAACAGAAAAACTTACAAAAACTTAAGTTGTTCTGGATTCCCTAGACTTGCCATTGTCTCCAGAAATGCTCCTTTAGAGTAGCCGTCACCAAAGTGGGGTGAATACCAGAGGGACATGCAAAGACAGTGTTTGAACTGAAGAGAGCAGCATAATTATTCACTGTTTATACAGATGCTGCCTGCTTTTTTCCTTCTCCCTGACTTACCCAGCGCAGGGTGCACAAGGACATTCAGTCCCACAAAATCCTCTCCAGTTAGGCAGACAAGAGAGTCATTCCCCAATCTGCCCAAGCCACCTGGTCCCTGACCTCTCCTCCAGCCCACTTGCAGCAACAGCAAATATCTAATCCCCAGGCATAATAATGTCAATGGTGGGAGTAGGAACTTCAGCCACTGAGACATGAGATTGTGGGGACCACTGCTACTGTGGGTTTAGGGCTTAAGTAAGAGAGAACTTTCTATTCTCTCAGATTCACAATCCTCCACTACTTATACCCTTCTCCCCAACTCCAAATTGGAAGCAAATGAAGGCCATCCACCACAAGGAAACTAGGACCTTTCCAGGCATCTTGCCATCTGCCTTGATATGTTCCCCTTCTCTTACTAACTGGAACAAACATCTTCTGGACCTTCTGAGACCTGACTCCTGTAAATCATACTACACCCAAAGAGAAGAGAGGTAGATGATTTTACTGGAACAATTTCAACAAGACTCTTTACAGAAGAGGTTGATGAAAGTTTAGAATAAGTATTGTAAATGATATAGAAAGAGTAGCTAACAACGACTTCTTCCATTTGGATCTACACTTTTTTTTGGTAAGGCATCTTTTTCAGCTATGATAGTCACTAAAAGCAAGTATTAAGATAAACTCAACTTTGAACCAGACCTTTGAACTACCAAATGACCAAATGTTAAACTAAAATTTTTCAAAATAAAGTATTTAATTTTGTTGTTTCCATTAAATACCATTCCTAATAATATCTCAGAGCCAAAAAGATTTTTGTACCACGAATATAATAAAGTCATTTAAAAATATTGTTTATTTTATCATTTCCATTTCTTTAAAAAATTCTCTTCTTGGTACATGTTTTAGCCCAATAATACACGCATATAATTTACAAATAGACAAAACACTTATACATTGGAGGTATGTCCTGGAAAATGTTTTATTGATAGGATGAGTAATTTTAAAATTCTCAGGACCTTTGCCTTAAAGGGAATTCCAATTCAGATATGTTAGATTGGATGACCTCTCAGGTCTCTTCCTGTCGCAATCACAAAATTGTATTTTGTGACATTCTGGGTGGAAAATTATGGTCAATGATGTCCCAGTCACAGAAATGCATCTAATACAATAGTAGCCATTATAAATCACAAGAACAAGATATCAGAACAAGGTGAGCTGGATCCAGAATTTTGTAGAACTTGCTAAGGACTGCTTGACAATGACTTCCTGAAATTATTTAGTGATATTTGAACAGGTAGGTCTATTCTAAATTCCTGGACAGGAACAGGCTCCAACTTAATAATGATCCAACAAAACAAAAACTGAACCTCATATTACTCACATCATTTTTATTGATTTTTTTATTGATAACAATAATAATAATACATTTTTATTGATTTTTTTTGTATCGACTACCTCTTGTATTGCTTGTCTTCCTACCTCTCCTCCTGGGGGAGGGGGTGCATCCATTATAAAAAAGACTTTTTTTTTTTAAGAAAAGAAAGAAGAGAAAAGAATCAACAAAACTAATCAATATCTCATAACATTCAGGCTATATATATATATACATACACACATATATGTATGTATGTATGTATGTGTATGTATATATGTATGTATATACACACATAAACTGTGTGGAAGGGAAGGAGGGAAGGAGGCCAGAGAGAGGCCTCCTTCTGAGGAGAGATGGCAAAGCACATGGTTCGAGGACAAGTGTAGGCTGGGAACAGAGAAACAAGACAGGATGTGGAACACATCGCCAGAGACCACCACGTAGGGGCCTGGTCTGGGCTGAGAGGAAGAAGGGGAGAGGCAGACATGTGGGGACTGGACATAGATAGGAGAGGACAGGCCATAGGCGAGGGCCAGGACAAACATGAGGACAGGTGGTCAGAGAAGTGCAAAGGTCTCTCTCAAAGCCATTGTGGCAGTATCTTTGTTCTGCTTTTATTTGGAGAGGTTTTTTGTTTGTTTGTGTTTTTAGTGAGGTTGGGGTGGAGTGGGGTGGTGAGAGGCCTTAGAGCCCAAGCTGATGGGCAGGAGAGGAGAAGAAGTTAACACGGGTGGGATATTTTGGAATGCGAATTTCTTTGAAAATTCTTTACATAAAGTTGAATTTGTGTAACATGAATTTACATAAAGCTAGAACTGCATTGGGTTTTGCACAGTTTTAAGTTAAGCAGCAAAAGGAGCCTGTCAGGTGAGGCTGCTCAGTCATTTATTTCAGAAGTAGAGAAGGTATAGGGTTGTCAGGTGGTTTGGGGTCTGGGGAAGAGACTATCAACTTTGGAGTAACCTTAGCATTACCCGAGATCAAGTCTGTTCTAGGTTTGTTTCCCTGAAGTTTATGTCATTAGACCATTTTGGTGGGGATAGGAGTTATGGGAATATCTGGGTGAACTTGGAGTGAAGGTTTCTCTTTTGAGATAGAATCAGCACAACACTGCAGGCTCCATTTCTTTGACTTCAAAGGTTTCTATTTCTAGAGAGATGCTAGGGAGGAGCAGATGGTTCCCCTAAACTTGTAGCACATAGGTTTTGTCCGTTTCCTCCATCAGGCATCAAAACCAGGGCTCACCAGTTTTGAGCTGCCACAGTAGCTGAAGGTCAAGAAATGAACACAAACCCTGGACAAGACAAGAGCCCTGGAAATCCTGAGAGTTCTTGGTCAAGTAATGTTGTGGGTAAGATGATGATCCTATTTCCCCCTCGTTTTCATACAACACCTGTGTGTACCTTTGACTTCCCTCTTTGCCTCTTGATTATGTTGTACCTAACCCCCAGTCACCCTCCATCTTGTCCCTGCCTCCAGTATTTTATGCTCCCTTCTTCATGGATGCACTTTCCCATCACAGAGAAGCATTTTTGAGCCCAAAGTAACTGCCCAAGGCATATTCCTGGAAAATTGCTCAAGGCACAGTCACCTATCCTGTTCTGGGAAATTGAAACTTAACTATAATCCATATTCCATATAAGGTCCTAAACTGAGTATTAACCAAGTGCTTTTCTCTGCTTCTGTAAGTTCTTGCTTATACATAGATCAGACAATTATTTTGTGTTTTTTGTCTTTAAATACTCTGGCTCTGCCCCTGCTGTGGGCTGTTTGATTTGAGTCTATACTCCAAAGAGTCATGCACTTCAATAAATCCAGATTAAATTTATAACTGGGTCTTGCCTCGCACTTTTCTGTACAACAATTACCATCACTAAAGCTATTTACTCCTAAGTGTCTAAGGCTACCACTTAAAGACAATGACAGACACTGAAAAAGGTTTACCTGGAAAGGAACATTTTTTTCAGAAATGCAGCTTTGGGAAATTTTCCTCTGGATTATTCATGCTCTGTATAAGGAGCAGTGCCTTTATACATAGAAGGGCCTAAGTGAATTGAAAAAGTGGAATGAAAACATACAGAAAAGCAAATGATCACTGATTCTTGGGCTTTGCAGGCAAAGGAGTTAGTGGTGTACACTCTTTGTACCCTCTGTGAAGACTACTCAGAATGAGAAGGGAGAGAACCTATCTGGAAACCAGAGAGACTTTTCTAAGACTGGACAGATCTGAGTTCTGGGTTTACGCAACCTAGGACACTTCTCCTCTTCCCTTGCTGTCATCAGTATTAGGCCCCTTTCAGGAGTTTTAGACCTCCACCCTTGCTTGTGACCTTCCCCTCCCTCCCCTTGCTTTGGTGTTTACCAAATAAGGACATGGATAATACCTTGGCTTCCTCTCCCACCTCCCTGCCCACAGGAGATAGTGGTGAGTTTCTTTGTTATACATCCCTGGGTTAGATTTCGAGCCAAGACTGAGAGACCACCTCCCATCCAATGGGAGAAGGGACATCTGGGGGGGCGGTGAGGGGGCTTGACTGTGTTAGGGTATAAATTCTTGTTCTGTCTTTTGTAACATGCCTCCTCTCCTTGATCCCTGCCATGGAGAGGACCGTCCTCTTCCTGTGGGGGAAGAAAATAAATTTCCTTCCTCAAGATACCTCTGACTTTTGATTTTTTTTGGGTAGGGGATTTTTGGGGTTCCCACACCCTACACCCCACACAGATTTGGGGGCTTGTTGGGATCCTCCCATTTGTGAACAACTGCTCCTGGCTTCAGTCTCGAGGCAGGAGCCCTCCAGAGACTTCTCTGGTGTCTCTGGACATAGATGGGGAGTTCTGGCTCCATGTGGGTAAAGTCCTGGAGACAGGAACTTTTGGGAGGAACAGGAACATACCAAGAGCAACCAGGAAACTCCAGCTGGCTGGTGGGAAGAGAGGACAGTCATGCAAACTATGTGCATATAGTGTGTAGGAAAAATACCTTGTGAGTAAGATACCTTAATTTGTTAAATTTTTCTTTAACCTGGAGGGACCTGCAGTGGCTCTCAGTTAAAAGTATGGGTTGGGTTGACTCTGAGCTAAGGACTCCATCTGGTAGGCTTCACGGGTGACTGAAAGAAGGAGGTATTTCCTCCCTAATTAGTGGGGTCTTCTGATCCAGGGGAGTCAGCAGTGATCCCCAACCAAATTAAACATGAGTGTAAGAGAAAAGATGAAAGGAAGAAAAATTTGGAAAGGATTCTGAGTTTTTGACCAGTCTTAATTAGAATTACCACCTGGGTGCACTCTGTAATGTTCTGTGTCTAGTCTGTCTCTGTGTGTCTGTGTGTCTGGAATGTTTCATGTTTATGTTGGAATTAGTAAGGAAAAAAAAAACTGAAGAAGCTTTTGGAGACTGACTTGGGGGAAAAGAACACCCCTGGTACACTCTTCTTTCCCTACCCTTGCCCTACATTCCTTCACCCAGAGATGAAACAATGGAGGGCTAGTGACTAACAGGTTTGGGCCAAGCCACAATGAAAGGCTTATGGCATCAGGCAAGTGCCTCATCAAATGGGAAGATTAAATCATTGTTCAAGGGGGTCCCAGAGCCTGTACCTTGTCAGTTTAGAGTTATAATTTATTTCCTGTGCAAAGTGGTTTGGCAATGCATTCACCTAAAATTGCTAATGGGATGGAAGCAAGTTTTAAATACATAATGTTTGGGACATTGTACATTTCTAAATTACATAATTTGGTAAAATTATGAATTCTGTTGTTAAAAACAATTTTATAGTTATGCATGTCAATTGGGATATATTATTGTGCAGAAAAATGAGAGGTGAGACACGGTTATAAATTTAACGTGAATTTATTGAAGCATGCAACTGTTTGGAGTATAGACTCAAATTGAACAGCCTAGAGCAGGGGCAGAGCCAGAATATTTAAAGGCAAAAACCACAAAATAATAGTCTGATCTATGCGTAAGCAGGAACTTACAGAAGCAGAAAAATGCAATTGGTTATAACTCAGTTTAGGACCTTATATGGAATATGGAGTATAGTTAAGTTTTGATTTCCCAGAACAGGATGGGTAAATGTGCCTTGGGTAGTTTCCCAGAAATATGCCTTGGGTGGTTCTCTGTGATGGGACTTCACTTCCGTGAAGAAGGGAGCACAAAATGGTGGGGACTGGGACAAGATGGAGGGTGACTCGGGGTCCAGTACAACAGTATGTGAAATATACAATGTTTTGAGAACTTATATTACTTAAGGATATTTTAATTTTAAGGAATGGGGAACTGAAAATATATAAATTTGTGGATAATATTTCCTTTTTGAAGGCCAAGGGTATTAGAACTCAGCAATGTATGGTCATATGATCAAAAAGGTATATATTGTTATTTGGAATTAAGGAATTGATTCACTGTATGGACCCAGAAAGTTTTATTTACCCTAGCTTACTGTTCAGTAAGGGGGTGGTCTAGGGATTTTATGGGATTAATATAATTATAAGCAATTTGGAAATGATGAAATTAAGGTCACCAAATTGGTAATTAATTGGTTTTGAATTCAAAGTTTAAATTTAAGAACATAATACTTGTGTTACTGGTAAACAGTTGTAGTAAATTAAGAACTATATTGTCAGAGGAGGAATGAGACCCTCTGACCATGTATTGTAATATTTTGAAATATTGTAATTTAGGAAATCTTAAGCCTCCAAATTTGTCTTTTTTTTTTTAAATGGGAGTTTCAGTTGAGATTGTTTTACTATGAAATTTAATAAGATACTGTTTTAATGTTAAAACCTAAAATTGTTCAAACAAATTTGTAAAACTCCTTGTCATTTCTGGTCTGGTCAGCCTGGAATTACAACAAAAGTTAGATAGAGCTAAAACATCTTAGCAGATTCTGAGAATTAAGCATTAAGAAGCTAGAAATTGATTATTGGGATTGCTGGAGAAATTGTAGCATTAAAACCCTCACCCAGTTAAGAGAGTACCTCAGCAGCATGGGGATCTGTCTTTAAACAACCAGAAGTTTTGTTAACCCTTCTCATCCCAGATCAGATGGGAGAGGAGAATAGAGGAGAATTGTGGGGATAGTGCTTGCAGACTGGCAGTAGCCCCATCTAACTGCCTATGCATCTGGGCACCTTGTAGAAAATCAGCCTCTACTCCAGGTAAACTCTGCATTTCTCTGTTCTAGTTGCAGAAATGTGTTTTATCTCTGTTTAACCTGGAGTTTTTGAATTTGTAAAAGAAAAATAATAAGTCATTTGATGTCATTTGAAATTCATTGTTATGTTGTTGCCATATTTCTAAGATTTGTAATTTTGTGATATATGAATTCTGTCCAATTTCAAAGGTTTATTATTATCATTTTTTGCTTAAAGGAAAAATAAAGATTTCATTTAAAACTTCCAATTAGTTTTCCTTTGTAAAGGTTTAGTGAGTACTCCTCTTAACATCAAGATAAAGTTTAAACTGTTTTTTTTTTTTAAGAAAAGAAAATAATCTTAGGAAGAAATGTTTTATAAGACCTTTGATATGAGGCAATGGGGAATAGATTAGCAGACTGGAAGGCTAAGGGTGCTGCCCAGTCCATAGAATCTATGAAGATATATGTGTTAATTCCCCAGGTTCCTAAAGTCATAGAAGCTGAAAAGAAAGATATTACTAAGTTTGAGAATGTTGAAACTGAGCAAGGCCTTTGGTTATTGTTTGATATGAGAGAAATGGTTAATCAACCAATCATGAAGGATAATTTGACACAGCAACAGCCCTGCAAAAAGAAAGCAGGGAGAAAGGGAGTATGAGTAGAGAGTGCCCTGCTCCTAAGATAAGTTAACTATAATTACAGTGATTTGATGAAACTGGGTTAATACTAAGACCTAAAATTATTAATGTGTATGGAAAAGGTGGGGTTAGGTACCCCTGGAAACAATCTGTGAGGGCAAAGATCATCAACCCTGGAGAGGGGAGCTTGTTTTAGTTATGAAGCTCCTAAACAATGAGAAGTAGCAAGTCTATGTGCAAAAGACTAAAAAGCATCTATAACAATTGGCTTTTATACCAGGATAAGTTTAAAATTTGTGAAGGGAAAGTTATTAACTATACAAAGACTTTGTAAGATTTCTGGTCATTTT
This sequence comes from Pseudochirops cupreus, assembly GCA_028627135.1. Taxonomy (NCBI): domain Eukaryota; kingdom Metazoa; phylum Chordata; class Mammalia; order Diprotodontia; family Pseudocheiridae; genus Pseudochirops; species Pseudochirops cupreus. Next base: position 344,514,396 of record CM053583.1, on the reverse strand, counting down.
ATCAATTATGTATAGATTTTTAAATATTCAAACTTACTGTGAATTTTCTGAAGTTTCTAAAGACCCTAAGATTTGGGAATGTCAGGCAGATTGCCTAAAGAGTCATTTGATTTATCATAGATCAGATTAAGCAGAGGGCCTCACCATGCCCGACCAGGAAGGGGGAGTGGGGGAAGTAGTTACAATAAAGGGCTCTAAAGAAGTTTTATTGAGGGACAGTAGAGTTAGAAAGCAGGCAGTCTGCAAACTGGACTTTACAGTTAATAAAATTAATCTCTAGAAGTAGGTTTGTTTTTTTTTTCCTTTCTCTTCAGTACGAATTTAGAATTCAGGTAAAGTTCTTGATTAATAACAGAAGAAAGGAACTGGCCCATACTACCTTAATAAGCAGCTGGGACAATCCTTTAAGGCCAGAGGAAACCCCTTGCAGATGAGGAGACTAAGAGAGCTGGAGAGGGAGGATCAGGACAGGAAGAATGATCACTTCGTTTCCTCCCAGGCTCCCCTCCCTTTCTTTTTTAAAAAAAATAAATTTATTTATTTTCTTGTTTA
>CM053583.1:344487507-344513344 GCA_028627135.1 Pseudochirops cupreus | reverse complement strand
TAATAAAACATGTTTGTACCACAGAAAACAGGTATTATTTCCACAATAGTAACAAACTTCGAATGAAGTTGACTTTTCCATTAATACAAAAGTATTTCATAATTTAGCTCCCTCTAAGAAATTTGCACTGAAACTCTTTTCCTCACATAGAAGACGTTTCTGATCTAGTTTCAGTAATTAATAGAATAATAGCTACGTTCCTCAATCAGTTGTACCAATACTCAATTATTCTAACATGATTTTGAAACATTTAAGGACCTTATTCCATACAGACAAATACCTAGTGACAGGCAGATGACTAAGCCAAATACCTATTTACCAAGTTCTTTAATATATATAAAGGAATATAATCTGAGGCTGAATAGCCCAGATCCTAAACACACACTTTATTATAGTAGCTCAGATGTATCCCAGCCTTAGTTTATGGGATAATGATTCAACACTGTATTTGTACCTTTGCTTCACAAACTTCTTTTCCCTTGGTCTAATTATTCCCATATTATTCAGAAAAGAATGTTCTCCCAAGTTTGTTTATTCTTACTTAATTACACTCAGTCTGGAAGAATGAGATACTTCAGGAATCTAAACTTTTTACTTATACATTCAATTATAAATTAACTCTTGCTTATACCATGCAATAACTACAAATTTAGATTAAAACAGTAAGATGTCTTCTGCAAAACATCCTTTCTAAAAGTATTTCCTGGAATCACTGAACCTGTATGAAAGCAACATACAGTATACCACAAAGGTTTACCAGGACTCATATGCATAATTAATTCCTGTTCTATATTCTAAATTATATTCTATATTCCAAATATATTCCAAATTATTACCAAAAACCAATTGGTAGAAATAAATTATACCAACTTTAAAGGGCCAGCCTCAAGATGGCTCAATGAGGCTCTTTCATTGTCTGAAGAAGTAACTGCTGCCCCTCCCCAACCCTTCTTCTTGGTGGGGAGTGGAGAAATTCCCTTAGTTAGTCTGATAAGGACGCTGTAGGCAATTTGCCTGAAATAAAAAAATTCACAGTAAGTTTGAATACTACAAAATCTATACACAATTAATAAAATAACCAAAAATCTTACAAAGTCTTTGTATAATTACTAACTTTCCCTTTACAAATTTTAAATTTCTTATTGCCCCTTTCCTGCAATTGATGGTGTTTCTAGGGGCCACTTAACCCCTTCTTCCTCCCATACACATTAACAGACTAAGTGGCAGGTTTCCCTATCTGAGCTTTCTTATCTTGTGTCCCTCATCTTATAACAAAGGATCTTGTAAAACATTTCTTAGTAAGAATGTTTCTCTTTTTCAAAAACAATTTAACACAATTTCTAAATTCTCTGATCATAAAAATCTTTCCCACATAATCGACAAAACTTAGAAGGTTGCACTGGTCTTTTCTTCACATAATTACCAATAATTACTTCTCACAAATATATTTCTTAGCTGAAACTTCCTTTTAAATATAGAAAAACTTGAAAATTTATGATTTCTTAAGTTGCAATACTTCAAAATATCATAACACAACTGTTTATCAATAACACAATTATTATGTTCTTACATTTAAACTTTTGAATTCAAAGCCCATTTAATGACCAATCCAGTGACCTTAATTCAGCTGGATGTATTTTTCAAATTGAGCCACATCCCTCTATATCTATCTATCTATCTATCTATATCTATATATTTTAATTTGCTCAATAAGAGTTCTACAAAAACACATTTCCAATTCACCTTGCACAGAAGATCATTCATAACTACAGGTAAGGTGTATATACCTGGTTTTCTGAATAGCAGAAGTAACAACATATAACATTTTACACAATTTTTGTACATTTTTAGTTTCAACCCAATTTAGATTAAAACTGACGCCATTCCTGGCTCTCACTCCATTTTTACAATATATGAGGATTTTGCAATTTAGATACCATAATAAATAACACAATGACATTATACCATTAATTGCATTTCCAAAGCAAGTAGAGGTTTTTTTTCCCTCCCCATCCCCTGATCTCCTTTTTTTTCCCAAGTGGGGGAAGGTAATTCAAAACTCCTATTCTCCTCCAGCATTCCCTTTCTTATCTGATCTGGTTCAGAAGGCTTTAACAGGCAGGCTGGCCAGATCAAGGATTATAAGGTTTACAGATTTTCCAAATTATAGTTATTCAGAAAATATTATAGCACTCGGGTCAGTGTCCCATTCCTCATTTTCTATCCCTTTGAACAACATTTAAACAAACAAACAAACAAACAAAAATTGCTCTTGCTAAAACATAGATAATACCCATTCCTGCTCACATTTTAGATACCAGTTTACAATATGCTGGGCTAATCATTTTAACTGCTTCTTTTGGTTCTAGTGATAATTACAAATATCTTTAAATTCTAATTTCTTAAGTACTATAAATTCCAAAACATTACACATTTCACCTATATCCAAATTAACATACATAACCATATCCTTAGATAATTTAACAGCTTCTGAATAGGAATAAGAAAGTTGTTTTAACATCAGAGTTTATGAATATTTCCAAATTATATAATTTAGAAATGTTTAAAACTTACATTCTGCTAAAAACTTTAGGTGAATACATTTCCAAATGCCCTTAAACAGGAATTAAATTATAACTTTATAACTTTAAACCACTGTATACATTTTCATAATAGCCAAGAGTTCAAATGATCACTCTGAGCATTATTTACATTTATACCCAAATATAATGGTCTCACATTTTACCAAATAAAGCCAAATGCCAACCTAGTTCCCCAGAAATATCTTTAAGCCAACATGTGGCCTTTCAGAAGACACATGCTTGTGTCTGTGTAAGGAGGCTCAGACTCCTCCCCCATTCCTATTCTTATCTTCCTATCATAGACAAAGGATTTCCAACCCAGTAAAATGGGTGTGGTTTTAACTTCTCTCTCAAGTTGGGGCCTTAGGAATTTAATGATTATCTGAACTTTTTGGAACAAAATTCCAATAGACATTATCCCTTCTGACTCCCCATGACTTGCTTTGTTGGTTTTGAAGTCAGGCTAAAAATTCACTAGCACTATCTTCTAACCTTCTAAAGGTGGTGGGGAGTAGTGGTTCCTCCACCCTAATTAACACAATCAGGCTTCTCCTTCCACCTCTTCTCCTTCCACCTCTGCCTTAGGCATTTCATACAAACAGAAAAAGAAGTTTCACTTACCTATTATCTGCTAAAGATCTCTCTCTCCATTCTAAGTTTAGTTAGGCAGAAAAGGAAGATTTCTAAACTTCCCAAGGCTTTTTCAATCCGAATGGTAAAACATTTTCTCTCTTTCAGAAATAGACGAATTTCAAACAAACAAACAAACAAGATACAGAACAAACAGTCTTAACTAGCTTTGCCAAATTTATCTCCCAAGGGATTATCAGGGGGGGTTGAAAGAAACATTCCTTCCCAATTGACTAGCAGCTTGTGGGTAAAAGCTGAAAAATTTCCCTTTACCAGAGGCAGGTGGCATGGCCCGTTACCCAGCCCCCCCCTCCTTCCGAATCCAAGGTCTAGCCAGACATGTGGTCAATCTCTTGGTTCAGAAATTGGGGTGCTGAGGCATGAATTCTGAGGGGCCTTCGTCAGGGACCACTCCTCAGTGTCCCCCCAAAAACTGCCTCCCGGTCGCCTCAACTCCTGGCCAGACTCAGTTGACCAGGTCAACCTCTTAGTCCAGGAATTTCTCAACTTCTGGCCACACTCAGTCAACTTCACCCACCGTCAAATCACCCAGGCCTCTCCTTACCTGGGTCTGTGTACAGACTTATGTGATTTCCAGTAATCTTTGTTCCCCCCTTTTTGGCATTTTCTGCTCTCAGATTCAGAACCCCTCAGGCTTCACTCTCCATAGAGGAGAGTCGCTCCCCCACCTTACCAAGAGGTCACTGAGAAAGAGCCAGTGGGACGTCTTTTACCTATTGGTCAAGGCTGAGGAGCCCTCCACCTCTCCAGAGAGGAGTCTGAAATATCTCAGTGGGACCTCCAAACTGTGTGAGATGAAAGAGTTCAGAGTCTGAATCTAAGGTCAGAAAAGGTCTTTACTCTTTCTCATGAGAAAGGACTCTACCCCCTGTCGCCCAACATGGCATCTGCAGGGAGAGAGCACCAGGTAGAAGGCAGCCCATGATTATATAATATTCTAAGGCAGGAACCCAACCCCCCCAACTGGCCTTCACTCTTATTGGTAGGGGGGCTGTCCCACAACCTAAGCACGGGAAATTCTCTGAGAAAAAGGACCCGGAAATATGTGGGTGTCCAGTAAAAGCAGTCTTAACCTTATTTGACATATCTTCTGCTGTGTTGGCTCTGGGGGAGGGTCTCCATTGCTCTAAGCCCCAGATTGCTTGAAGGTCAGGTGACCTAACCCTAGGCCTAGTGAATACTGAAGCCATTCTAGATTTGATTTTTCAGAATGGGAAAACTTTGCTATAAATTATCCCTCACAATAGTAACAATGTGAACAGAAATTTGTATTAACTTTGAAAGAAATTGATATTATATCATTATACTAATAACTAATTATTGATTTGTGGTTCATCCTTTTTCTCTCATTTTTGTTAAGACTCCACTCAAGAATAAGGCAAATTAGTCTCTGAAGGATGTAACTGAATAAGGTGATCTTCATCTAGCTCCAAGACATCTCTCTGTGCTGTGATACTTACTTTTTGTTTACTCTGTAAACAAAAGCCAGTTCCAACTAAATCTTTTCCCCAGGACTTGTTTCCTTGTCCTTAATCCCCTCCATTAAAGTTTAGGGAGACCTGGTTCATGAAGCAGAAAAGTAGCCAGAGAGGTCGGCATGGAAATGGTTTTCCCTGCCCAGATTGCTGGAGGCTGCTGAGTCTCATGATCAAGCCACATTCTCAGCTCCTCATTAAATATCCACCAATCAGGGTTGAGTTTTATTTGTCAAGGGAGCTCCCTATCGGAAGATACACACATGATTTAAGGTGTTTCAGAGTCTCTAGAGTTGTCTTTCATGACAGACAGAACCCATTGACCATCAATTTATTGATTATTGGCTAGCCTAATTAATAAATTGATTATTAATTACCTGGAAATTCTGTCTCTCCAGGATTTTATTCACAACAACTTGCTGGGCAATGCACATTTCATCAAGCCTAGAGAACCACTATCTCCTCAAAGGTTGGCCTTTTATAGCCAAGATAATCGGGTGTGGACCACTAGAAAAGGTTTGGTTAAAGAGACAAACAGATAGTAATATAAAAATTACATTATTTATTCCTTATTATTTCCTTAATGCTAGCTTTACTTGCACAAGGAGTGCAGGACTAAAGTCCTGACTGATGAACAGAGAAATCATAAGAATCTTTACGCATTTTTAGAACCATCCCAGTTCAGGATGACTATGTCACAAAACTTTATGATTTTCATTTGTTACCATCTGTATGTGATACAGAGTTCCTCGGTTGTAAATGCAAATTGACAATGACCAGAGCAGGGTTTATTTACATTTTACAGTCTCAGGATGTCTGTTTTGCTCTCATATGGAGTAAGTCTCAAGATAAGGGGAATCTTACCTTTGGTCTTTGAAATTACAGACACAGGGAAAGGCATTTTTAATCACGGCAGTTTGATTAAATCAGACTTTAGCTAAAATATGATATTAAAAGATGATCATTTTCCTGCTTTTGGTCAAGAACAAATCTATTAAGATTTAGTTCTAAGACCAAAGAAGGTATGAAAAAAAAATCTCTCTTGTTAGCTTTTCCAATATGCTTATCTAGGTGAATTCAAGTTTTTCCCAATCATTTCCTGAAATAGGGGGCACTAAGGATAATAGTTAAACAGCTGGATACCCCCAGAGATGTAAGTCAATTGCAATACAAGCAAAAGGAGCAGGCTGCAAGGGGGATCAAGGTAGCACAATGAGAATCCAGAACAATAAGCTAAAGCTGTAGCATCCTATGCATGCCTGGTCTGGATTCTTAGGAAAGCTGTCTGCATCTGATGTAATCTTTTTCAGGTCTCTTGGCTCAGATGTTCACTCAGGAGCAGGAGTATTCACAAGCTGGAGTAGTCAGGCAGGCATGACAGGAGCTCCCAGAAACATGTGATTTGACATCAAAGGCACATAGAAACAGTTCAGTTTCCCAGCCATGCAAGACTAGGCTCACACAGTATCACAGATAGCTCAGTTTTCTAGCCACACAGGGATAGGCTCAAACATTACAATAAAGTCTTCCCCACAGTTTACAAAATTGCATAATTAAGTCAGGTACAGATTAAACTTCTTAGGTGGCTCACAATATACTAGTTTTGGGATGGGAGATCACATGTCCTCAAGATAACTAAGAAAACTTACACATGAACCATACAAACTAACAAAATCATTATTACTAGGGTTAGTTAACTTCAATTTTTTATATCCCCATGACCAATATCCATTTAAACAGCACTTTTTTGAATTCCAGATGCCTCATGTAGTTATACAATTCAAAAATGGAGTTCTGTTTTTCTGGTTCAGATGTAGAGGTTACCAGATAATTCTGAACTTAATATAAATTTATACAATCACTTAAAATTGGTTCCATATTTTTGAAACTTCTGAGAATTTTCAGTTTACCTATTTGTTATTTCCATTCTTAAATCCTGTTCTTGGTATAGGAATCCTTAAAATGTGAAGATCTATCCAAAATGAGTTCATCTGTCTTTTAAAATCATCAGAAAGCTGCTTTAATAAAGTAACATTAATTTCAATTTTTCTACTATGTTATACAATTTTTGTGCAAAACTCCAAACTTTTGATCTTATTACCAAACATGCTCAAAGTTTGAGTTTCCATGATAGAAAAAAAAATTTTTTTTGGAAGCCAATCTTATACACCTATATATAGTTCTTAGAAGGATCAATCTGATCCTGTTGATTTTCTCAAAATTTTCTATCCTATTTAATTAGACATCTATCACATTACATCTTTGTCTTATTAGTTGTTCCAATCATTTCCTCCTTTGAAAGATGTGATTTCTATATTTATTTATTTATTTGGCCATAAATATAATTGCTTGATAAATTTGCTATAAAAGAAAAAGAGGGGCCATGTCATAAATCTTACCAGAAGAAAAACTTCCTTAGCTCTATTGATTCCTGGCATGAGTCATCTCTGGTAGGCAATCATGGAGCCACTAGGTGCTGAAAGCAGGGCTTAGGTATAAATGGGAGGGGGGGGTTCCTTTTCAGAAAGAAAATGCACAATTGGGAAATAGAGTCAGAGAGATCTCACCTGTGCAGTGCCCAAGGTTGTCCTCCAACTTTCTCCAGGCACAGACATCCACCTTTAGCAGTTTTCAGCCTGCAACCCATGCCATTCTATTATTGGCCTTTATGACAACTATTCCCGTAATCAAGGCTTAAAATAATAGTAACTTTTGAAGTCCCCAAAATTCTTAAAGAGCAAATTAATATAGACTGGTATGCTTCAGATAAGGCCATCTAAAATTTGATTGAGCTATTAATTATAAAATCAAACTACCGATCTTTCTGCCTTCCATATTTCTAATGAAACCTTTATTAATTCCTAGATATTACAAAGTTTAGTCTTAAGCAGTTTGCATAACTTTCTGACTAGTTTTAATTCTAGATTATAATAGATTTCTCAGTAAGCTAACTGAAAAGAGTTCCTATCTTTTACTGACGATTTGCTTTTATCACAGAAATTTTGCTATAAAAGGAAAGAAGCAGGGACACATGGCATTCCAAATTATGTCAGGATAAAACAACCTTGACTTTTTAAATTCAGATAGAGTCACCATCCTCCAACCATGCAGTATCTGTCCCACCTCATAGCTAGACTCAGGAAATTCAGGAGGGGAACATCCCTTTTCAAAGGAACATCATGGGCAAATTGAATCAGGAGGAGTCCCATCCCAGACTGAGGCTGAGATTGCCCCTTCAACTTTTCCCAAATGCAGACTTCCCCCTGTTAACAGTACAGGATCACATTCCCTCTGAGTAACTTGAGGCATTTCTCTCAGATAATGATTTAATGCAGACAACTATATCCAAATTCAAACTCAAAACAAAATTAATTAGGCTCCCAAGTGCTTTTTACCTTAAATAGCAAATTTCACCAGTCACAGCTTAGAGTCAGTTTTTATTCTCATGGAGCTACAATAAGCAATAAGGATCTCATATGAAAGGGATTTCATTAGCACCTTTCTTTCCCAAATGTAAATTTAAGCCAATTCTTAGCAATCCCTTCTACGTATTTCATATAGACTTGCAACTTCTCAGCAAGCCTGATTCATAGTTTAGGAAAAACAAGTTCCTTTCCTGGGTCTGATACTGGTGCTCAAACCTTCCACTCCCATAGACAGTGTAATCAATGAACAATTTTAGGTTTTAGCATTAAAACAGTAGCCCAAATCATTTAGTTAACAATCTTACAAGTTTAAACAATGTTAGCTGAAACTTCCTTTTAAACAAAGACAAACTTGGAAGCTTATGATTTCTCAAATTACAATACTACAAAATATAACAACTTTTAGACTTTAAGAGAAACTGCTTCTCTTACAACATAGATAACACAACTGTTTACCAGTAACACAATTATTATGTTCTTAAATTTAAAATTTAAACTTTGAATTCAAAATCAATTAATTACCAGTCTGGTGACCTTAATTCAGTCGGATGTATTTTACAAATTGTTATACACAAAATAAAACTTGCTTTAGTGCCACATTGGCAATCACCTTATCATTAGAAATAATTTACATTCTAGAAACCTTCAAATGAACACAAATACATCCTTAGATGGAGTAGGCTTGAAAGCCACATTCCCCCCCCCCCCTTTTTTTTTAAGGATTCTCATTTGCTCAATAAGAATTCTACAAAACACATTTCCAATTCACCTTGCACAGAGAATCATTCATCTCATCATTAATAATGTGCAAACTACAACTATATACTTCCATAATAGTCAAAATATTAAATGAAATATCAGCAGTATTATTACTACCTGTTTGTAACCCAAATATAAGAGCTTTAAATTATCAAATTTTGTAACATAAAATGCAATTTTCATGTAACACAATTCAGATTAAAAGTTGCTGTAACACCATTCCTACTTCAAAATGTTTTTTTCAAAATTCACATGCCAAGCAGACTTTTAGAAACACAATACAATTTTAGAAAGGTGGCAACAACATAATAATGGATTTCAAATGACATATGACATATAAAAGAATTGATCTTATCACTCCTGTCATTCAAAAACCCACTTCAAAGTTAGAGAGATAATAATGTTGTATCCAACATATACCAGTTATTAAATATTTTACAATCATTACCTCAGAATCTGCTAAGATGTTTTTAGCTATACCTAACTTTTAATTGTAATTCCAGGTTAGCCAGACCAGAAACCACAAGGAAAAAGCAACCTTTAGAAAATCTTTGCTGCCAGTTAGATCTAACAAGATAACAAACTCATTCACAGAACATAGAATACAGACACAGAGACATAGACAGACAACTGACAAAATACAAATACGAAGTCCACATTTAACTATCAAAAAGGAAAAAGTGAATTAGAGGCTTGTTATCAGCGTTTTGCTTGGAGCAGCTCTACAGTTCGTATCCTGGCTTGTCTGTCCACTTCAGGACCAGGGCCTTTGAGGAAAGGAGAAGGGAGAAGCCTATGGGAATGGAACAGAGTTGCTCTCCTTAGGACTAGAGTAGGTAAGGGGAGGGGAAGGCAGGGGAGAGGAAGCTACAGCAGCAGAATGAGAATAGCTATCCTCAGGACTAGGGGAGAGGGAAGGGGAAGCAAGGGAGAGGAGGTATCCTCCCCAGGATCAGAGTCTTTAAGAGAAAGAAGGGAGGCTATTGGAGAAGAGGGGAGAGGAGGTGCTGAAATCCAAGATTTTGCAAGCCTTAAAGGAAAAGGCTGCAGCCTTTTGTTCTTGCTTTGCCTTCAAAAATGAAAACATTCCCTCTCCTGGTAGTTAACTGAGCACTAGTGCTGGCAATAATTTTATGAAGACTGATATCCAGAGGGGATCTAATTAATACGGAAAGATCCCAAGTCACTAGAGGGTATCTAGTTAGTACAGAGAGATCCGAGATCACCAGAGGGGATCTAGATAATATAGAGAGATCTCAGAATTTCTTTCCAAAGGGGATCTAGTTAATCACAAAGAGATCCCAGGTCCTAAATTCCTTCAAAGGGGATCTAGTTAATTACAAGGAGATCCCACATCGAAAGGGGATCTAGTCAGTACAAAGAGATCCCAGGTCAAAGGGGATCTAGTTAATACAAAGAAGTCCCAGGTCAAAGGGTAGCTTAAGGGAATTTTGGATTTCAACCAAACTAGTGGGAAGTTTGTTGGAAGCTGGGAATAGAGAAATTTACCAATCTCATCAAGGTCAAGATTCCAGGAAGAATAAATCCTGAGGCACCTGAATCATTAACTTTGATGAAGTGAGGTACTGTTCAGCCATTCAGCAGTTCCATTCCAATGTCATGGCACCATTAACTGTGGACCACTAGAAAAAGGTTTGGTTAAAGAAACAAACAGATAGTAATATAAAAATTACATGATTTATTCCTTATTATTCCCTTAAGGCTAGCATTACTTGCACAAGGGGTGCAGGACTAAAGTCCTGACTGATGAACAGAGAAATCAAAAGACCATTTTATACATTTTTAGAACCATCCCACTTTAGGATGACTATGTCACAAAACTTTATGACTTCCATTTGTTACCATATATGTGATACAGAGTTCCTTGGTTGTAAACGCAAATTGGCAAATTGACAATGACCAGAGCAGGGTCTATTTACATTTTACAGGCTCAGGATGTCTGTTTTGCTCTCATGTGGAGTAAGTCCCAGGATAAGGGAAATCTCACCTTTGGTCTTTGAAGTTACAGACACAGGGAAAGGCATTTTTAATCAGAGCAGTTTGATTAAATCAGACTTTAGCTAAAATATATTAAAATATCACAGGAAACCCTCCTCTTTGAAAAGAAAGTAGCCCAGTCTACAAGAAGAATATGTTACTGCTACAACATTGGACCTATGCTGACTGATTGTGGCAGGAGTAGATCATACTCTTATTAAGATTTGATGTGAGAGAAATGGAAGATTCATTTTTCGTACTTTTATATTTAGCCTGTTAGGGGATAGAATTTATCTTCACAGCAGGGAAGCTTCCTGTGGGCTCTGCTGCACCCTTCAGCAAATTCCCTCCATTACAGGGTCCATGTGATTACATTCAGCCTATTAGGGAGCAGAGTTTACTTTCAAAGGGAAGTCTTCAAATTCCACCCTCCTGCTCCCAGTTCTATTAATGGGCAGGGAAGATCTTCAAATTCCCATTCCCATTACAGGATCTTATAGAGCAGTGGTTCTCAACCTTCCTAATACCGTGACCCTTTAATACTTGTATGTGGGCATTATCTGCATGTGGGCAGACCCACCTGGAGACAGATAGAGGAGCTATGTCTCAGTTCCTAAGACCATCAGAAATATGTGTTTTCCAATGGTAGTAGGCAATCCCATTCAACCCCTAAAGGGGTCGCAACCCACAGGTTGAGAACTGCTGTTCTAGAGGAATTGTAGAATGACAGAAACCAACCTGATTAGAAGGTAAAGGTAGGAAAAATACAATCTACAGTACTAGCTAGTGAAACATTAAAGAGGAAAAGGGAGAGGAGGAACAAAAGGTCAGACCTGAACAGCCGAAGTCTAGAAAAATAAGAAACCTAGGTAAGTTCATCAGAGTCAAAAGACTAAAGGTCACTCTAAGCAAAGATTAGCAAAGATTTATTGATCAGAAAAATGGGAGAAGTAGGTAGAAGCTTGCAGTTGGTGACTGGAATTTTAAAGTTCCAGAACTGACTTGGAAGTGGTATGTTACTGAGAACAGTGAGATGTAAGGTGTGATAATATTGGTAGAAGTGGTTTGGAAAATGGATTTGAGGATGGGGGAAAATTTTGCTAGAGGCAAAATTCACTGTCAGTTTTATGGATTCATTATGTTAACCTCACTTTTGTTTATGTTGATTTGAATTTTGCTTTCTTCAAAAGTGGATCTATTTAAGTGGGAAATGTACTTAAAAACATGCATAACTTTGACCCTTTCATATCATCTTTATGAGGATTTCATATTTAGGGAATTGAGGGGATTAGGACAGCAAGTGGTTAATTGTGGGAATTGAGCGAACCACACAGACTCCATGTTGTGACTTAGTGCTGGACTTAGCTCAGTTCCCTTTCTTTCAATTGTGGGTCTAAGCCAAACTCTGTGAGCAAAATTTATTCAATTGTGGGAATTCAGAACCTAGTATTACATCGCTGGGAAACTGGACCCTTTCTTCTTGATATTTAGAGACTCTTAACTTATAATCTAAGTTGTGCTGACCAGAAACCCAGTCAGATACAAAGACTGATGCAAGGAGTTTTCTCACAACTGTACATTTCAAACAATCCATGTGTATTATCTGAAAACCGGCCTCATACTGATCAATTAATTATTGTTTTCATGTTCCGTTGATTGTTTACAGACACTTGGGGGGAGTGGGACCTCTTTTACTGAATTCAAGGAATTGTCCCTGTTCATTCTCCCCATCCCAACTTGGAAAGTCCTTAATCTTTCATTCAATTAGAAATCACATTACTTAATGTTGTATTCTCTCCTTTTAATCAATTTGTCTTATATGATTGTCTTTAATGTATCTATCTCCCCCTGATTTGGGGTCCAGGCCTAAGTTGTGGAGGTCTGGTCCTGCTTTCTTAGGCAATTAGCATGTATTGTTTAATAAACCTATATGCTTGGAAGATCAGACCTTTGTTTTCCTCAATCATTTCATCTTTCATCTGCCACAATATTCACCCAGGAAGACAGACCTCACAATTTGATTCTTCTTTAATAGAAACCTAACTTTCTCCTGAGCATACCTTATCCTTTATACTTCTCTGCACTGGTAGGTTAGGTACTCTTCCCATTCTCCGCAATTCAGAGTATCAAGAAGAGTGGTAGGTATGTTTTTTGCTCCCTAGTATCACTTTTAGCCCATTTCTCATACCATCTCATGCTGAACTTTCTGCTTTGGTGATAGGAGATAGAAACTGGACCTACAATTTCATTGGTATAGGGAACTCCCAGATAAGGAAGCTCCTTTTACTAATGCAGTCAGTGAATAAGCCTTTGTTAAGTACCTATTATGTTCCAGGTATTGTACTAAGTACTGGAGATGAAGGAACACTGGCTTACCTCTATTATTGGCAATGGTTAGACTTGCTAATAAATAGATTACACTCAGACATTTCCGCCTCATTTTTTCTTCTTCGAAGATTTTTATCATGACATCTCACATCATCCTTAGGTAATTCAATATTCATGTTAATCACCTTACCATAAAAATTTTCCCCCATCCTCAAATCTATTTTCCAAACCACTTCCACCAACATTATCGCACCTTCTATCTCACTGTTCTCAGAAATATACCAATTCCCAATCAGTTCTGGAACTTTAAAATTCCACTCACCAACTACAACCTACTACTTACTTCTCCCATTTTTCTGATCAGTAGATCTTTGCTAATCTTTGCTCTTAGAGTGACCTTTAGTCTTTTGACTTTGACGTACTTACCTAGCTTTCTTATTTTTTTAGGCTTCAGTTTTTCAGGTCTGACCCTTTGTTCCTCCTCTCCCTTTCCTCTTTAATGTTTCACTAGCTAGTACTGTAGATTGTATTTCTCCTACCTTTACCTTCTAATCAGGTTGGTTTCTATCATCGTACAATTCCTCTATAAGATCCTGTAATGGGAATTTGAAGATCTTCCCTGCCCCTTAATAGACCGGGGGAGAAGGGGTGTAGTTTGAAGACCTCCTCTGCTTTGAAAGTAAACTCTGGCCCCTAATAGGCTGAATGCAATCACATGGAGCCTGTGATGGAGGGAATTTGCTGAAAGGTGCCCACAAGAAGCTTCCCTGCTGTGAAGATAAAGTCTACCCCCTAATACACTACATATAGTCATGTGGAACTTGTGGTGGGTGGAGTTTGCTGAAGGGAAGTAGAGCCCACAGGAAGCTGGTAGTCAGAGCTAGCCAAACAGTGGAGGGGAGAGGACGCTCAGGCAAGGAGTCAGATAGGCTCGTGAGTAGATGTTGATCTTGTATTGGTTTGTGGGAAGGCTGAAGAATGCTGTGGCTTTCAATGTTATTATGGCTTCTTAATATCTTTGGTACTATGATGGAATTGGCTTACTGGTTTTGGGACTTAGTTCTCTGGTGTCTAAATAGATGCTTCAGTTCTGTTCTCTACCTGGAGAATCTGATATATTTTGTGATTGAATGTCATGTGATATTTATAGTTGTAGTCTTTATCATGATCATGGGAGCTGTAAATATTGCATTGGCACTATAGATCCCCAGTGACACCATTAGCTGCCTCTTCCTACGTCTTCAGCTTCTGAAGTATTTTACTCTTGTTTCTGAAATTCCAACTCATTCTCCATCACCTCCTCTCACTTCTCATTCTCTTTACATATCTCTTTATGTAGGTATTTCACCAAGGTGTCTTGGTCCTCTTTTATCTTTAGCATGAGACTCTTCCTTGACAAACTTAGTTACTCCTATAGCTGAAGGTGAAATAAGAATAATAGCTAGCATTTATCCAGTGCTTTAAGGTCTTCAAAATCCTTACACATATTATTTCACTTAGTCCTCACAACAGCCCTATAAAGTGGTATTATCCCCATTTCACATATCAGAAAACTGTGGCTGAGAACTTAGGTGACTTGCCCAGGGTCACCTGTTGTTTGTCCTTCATTTTCAAAGAGGACCAATGATGGCATGGGATAATGTCTTGACTTGCCTGTGAATTGGATTTGTGTGAGGCAGAGTCATCAGCCTCACTTTTCCAGAGTCACTGAAATCTAGTGGCAAGACAAAAGTCTGGATGACTGACAATGGCCCAGGTTGCAGTGAATGACCTTAGCTTCTTTGATGCCTGACCAAGTTCTCAGCACTCTATAGAGCCTGCTTCAGTTGCCTTCATGGCCACTAAAATTAATTGTTCTCATTTGCTCATTCCACCAGGGAAGTCTTCACATGCTTAGGTAGATAGATAGAAACCTAACTCTAATGGGTTTGAGGTCTTTTGGTTACCCTCAACCTGTTTAGCCCATCTGCCAAGATGGTTTTGCCAAGATGGTTTTACCAAGATGTGGTCACTGGGCATACTACAGCCTCTTGAAGCCACAGGTGAAAATTAGGTGACAGGTGTACATCAAAGGTGGATGAGTAGCCCTACAAAGGGCTTGACAAGCCCTCACACCAATGTTGCTAGTCCTCCCTGAATACTCTATATACCCCCCAGGGTCACAAAGCTAGTAAGTGTCTGAATCAAAATTTGAAACCAGATCTTCCTGATTACAAGTCCAGTACTCTGTAACTAATAAATGTCTGTCAGGATTTGAACTCAGGTCTTCCTGAGTTCAGTGTTCTGTCTTCTCTGCCACCTAGCTGCCTCTGTCACAATATAGCTAGTGTGTGAGGCTAGATTTGAACTCAAGTCTGACTTCACATTCAGTGCTTTACCCACTGTACTGCCTAGCTGTCTCCCTTCTGGCAAGTTCAGATCTGAATCAAAGTTAAGAGAAAATTCCCCAATAGCAATAGACTCCAAACTGGTCTGCAATGCTCTCTAGAATGATAATATCAAGTTGGTCAGTCATCTAACTGCAACTTCTGCAATTTAATGGAAGGCTTCTAGGTCCTGTCTAAAGTGGATGCTATGCTGCAAAATACCCCAGTGTATGCAGGAATCTGGGGAACAGAAGTGACTACAGGTTCGGCACACATATTCTGTTATATAGCCTTGTCCATGACAGGCTTTGATTACCTCAGTGGTGAATGCAAATTCCTTCTTTGGCTTAAAACCCAGAAAAGGGGAGAGAGGGAGACAGAGAAAGAGAGCTTATTTTTTCCAAGTTTTCCTAATATACCCCCTCTAAACAACTTTTAAAAAATGAGTCAAACAGAATTCTGAACAGGATTACCAACAAAAAGTCACAATGACTCATTTTTTTTTCCAGTCCAGGGGAGATTAGGAAGACAGAAAGTTGAGTCTGTAGACACTGGGCAGGTGGGGTGGAGGGAGATTGAGAGGAGAAGGGACTGGTGGCATTGAAGAAACAGCACTGGTTGTAAGTCTTGGAGGCAGTGACAGGAGTATCAACTGCAGTGGCACTAGGAACACCCAGTGCACAGGAACATTAAGGGGACTGAACACCCAATCAGAAAGAGATTCTAGGCACCCCTGTGCTAGTACTGAGCACAAGATTGGATACTATTTGTCAGCTCTTGTAGCTCATTATCCAGTTCTAGGCATAGTTCCAGGAGGAGAGGAGTAGCTGTAGTCATAAGGAAACAGAGACCCTACCTGTATATGGACTAAAGCACAGACCAAGAGGGTAGTGAACAGAACTCTCCCTGATCACACCACTTTGCAGCCACCAAAAACTTATAGGTGTCTACTGAGCTATAAAAGCAGTAGAATCTCATGAAAGACAGAAACTCCAGCCATACATACTCCTACCACCAAAGGTGAGCAGAGTTCAAAGTCCAAAGTCAAGAATCAAGCTGTAAAAATGAGCAAACAACAAGAACCTGACCATAAAAAGTTACTATGGTGACAGGGATGCTCAAGACACAAATTCAAAAGAAAACATGACTTGAAAACATAAGTAAAGCCTCAAAAGAAAATATGCAGATTGGACACAAATCCACCAAGAATTCTTGAGAAAGCTAAAGAGAAAAAAATTATTTTAAAAATCAAGTAAGAAAAATAGTGAATGACAGCTCTTCTCAGCCATACAATGATCCAAGACAATCTCAAAGGACTCATGATGAAAAATGCTGTCTGCATTCAGAGAAAGAGTTGATGTTATCTGCATATAAACTGAAGCATACTATTTTTCTCTTCTTTCTTTCCTTCCTTCCTTTCTTCTTTTGTCTTCTTGCACAAAATGACTACTATGGAAATGTTTTTACATAATTACAACATATGCCACCTATATCAGATTGCTTGCCATCAAAGAAAGTGGGAAGGGAAGGGAGGGAGAGAAAGAGAATTTGGAACTCAAAACTAAAAAAAAAATCAAATGTTAAAAATTGTTTTTTATATATAATTGGGGAGAAAAAATATTATTTTAAAAATTAAGCAAGAGCAGTGAAGCAAAATTGGGAAAAAGAAATGAGAGCAATGTAAGAAAATTATGAAAAGACAATTAACAGCTTGGTAGAAGAGGCACCAAAAATATTACAGAAAATAATTCCTTAAAAATGAGCTATGGTCAGATGGCAAAAGGGGTTCAAAACTTCACTGAAGAAAATAACTTTTTAAAAAGTATAATTGCTTAAGTAGAAGTTTAACTCAATGAAACATCAAGAAACAATAAAAATAAAATCAAAAGACTGAAAAATTGAAAACAATGTGAAATAGGAAAAACAACAGACCTGGAAAATAGATCAAAGAGAGATTATTTAAGGATTATTGAACTACCTGAAAGCCATGATCAAAAAAAGAGTCCAGATATCATATTTCAAGAAATCATAGAGGAAAATTTCCCAGGTATCTTCAAAGAAGAAGCCAACGTAGAAATGGAAAGAATCGACTGTTAACCAGAAAATCACAAGTCCATGAAACATGCACTGAAAATGGTTTTATTAAAAGAGAAATGAATATACATGTGAAACTCCTATACCAAGTGTGAAGGAGTTCACAATCCAGGCAGAAGCTTGAATATTTATGAGTTTTAAAAAGGGGGGGGAAGTTTCATGGGAGGAGTAGAGGGCAATCCCTTCCCAGATGGGAGCAGCAGGGGAGGAGAAAGGGAGCCATAGGGAAAGGAGAGGGAGCAGGAGTGCTTAGGAATGTCAAATCATCAAAGGAGGATGTTCTGCTTATCTGAAAGGGTCCCAGCTACACATACAGATAATCAGCCTGATGTAGACTAACTGGCATCTATCTTGTAACTGATTCAACTCTGAAGGACACACTGAGAGTCCAGGTCCAGAAAATATAGTAACTCAAGAAGAAAGGTTAAGTTGGGTTTCAGGGCAACACTATTGATCATGTCATCAAAAAAAGGGGGTAGAGGTAAGGGAAAGACCAATTTGTACAAAAGTATTTATAGCAGCTATTTTTGTGGTGGCTAAGAACTGGAAATCCAAGGGATGCCCATCAATTGGGGAATGACCAAACAATCTGTGGCATGTGATTGTGGTAGAATATTTTTGTGCTATAAGAAATGACAAATGTAGCACATTTCTTGTGCTACAAGAAATGAAAAACCTGGAAAGACTTGCACAAACTGATGCAAAGTAAAGTGAGCAGAACCAAGCAAACATTGTACACAGTAACAGCAATATTATATGATGAAGAATTGGGAATGACTTAGTTGTTCCCAGCAATGCAATGATCTGAGACAATCCTAAAGGATTCATGATGAAGCATTCTATCTGCCTCTAGAGAAGGAACTTACACTGTCTGAATACAGACTGAAGCATAATGTTTTTCACTTTCTTTTCTCTTTTCTTCCTTCCTTCCTTTCTTCTTTCTTCCTTCCTTCCTTCCTCCCTTCCTCCCTCCCTCCCTTTCTTTCTTTCTTTATTTCTTTCTTTCTTTCTGACTATATGGAAATGTTTTAAGTTTGCACGTGTATAACCTATATCTGATTGCTTAACATCTTGGGGAGGGTGGAGGGGAGGAAGGAAGGAGGGACAGAGTTTGGAATTCAAATTTTTTTAAACATTTTTTTTAAATGTTGAAAAATTGTTTTAACATATAATTGGGGAAAATAAAATATTATTTTTAAAAATGCTACCGATCACTTCCCAAAAGAAATTCCAAAATAAAAACTATCAAATCCCCAATTTCAGAGGGAAAAATCAAAACTATCTAGTCATATAAAAATGCTCTAAATTACTAATAATTAGAGAAATGCAAATTAAAACAACTCTAAGGTACCACCTTGTACCCATCAATCAGATTGGCTAAGACAACAGAAGAAAATGACAAATGCTGTAATGGATATAAGAAAATAGGTACACTAATGTACTGTTGGTAGAGATATGAACTAGTCCACCCATTCTGGAAAATAATTCAGAACTCAAAGGACTATACAATAGCAAATACCTTTTGACCCAGCAATACCACTACTACTAGGTTTATAC
The DNA here is from genome assembly GCA_028627135.1 of Pseudochirops cupreus. Classification (NCBI taxonomy): domain Eukaryota; kingdom Metazoa; phylum Chordata; class Mammalia; order Diprotodontia; family Pseudocheiridae; genus Pseudochirops; species Pseudochirops cupreus. The sequence continues at coordinate 344,494,109 of CM053583.1, read as the reverse complement.
ACCAAGGTATATCGCCAATGAGTTCATAGCAGCTGCTATGAATATGTATGCATATTTCCAGGGTAAGTTTGCAAAAATTAAATAACTCTCTTCCTCAAATGTAAAACCAAAATATTAATATATTTATTCAGATACCAGAAAGCCAATTCCACTGTAGTAACTGTAAAGCCAATCATGAGCAGCTCTCCTGAGGACTGCTGCTGTGAATAACTTTAAGAATCTAATTGCATAGTATAGTGAACTCTCTATTTATTCATCAGTAAACTAAAGCAAACCATTAAAGAAACTAAAGCACAACATTCACAACAATATGACATAATAACTTATTACTAAGGTGGCCACATAGTCTTAAACAAAACATATAATTTGGTAAGTCACAATCTCCTCAATCAATATAAAGTACCCATCCAAAGTTCTCTTTCATCTTGACTTAGAGGCTGATTTCCAATTATGCTCAAGCCAATCATCCTTAAGAGGTAAGCAGAAAGTGCAAACACCATCCACCCCTAGGTCACAGTAAGGTACAATACTATCAGTCAGCACTGAATACTGAAGTAAAGTAAATCCTCTTTCATCTTAAGGCTAACTTTCAAACCCCACAGCTCCTCTTTCACAGGTTGACTGCTCCCAGCTCTTGCCTGGACTCACATGTAGGCAACTGTCTGCTCCTGTTTCACCCCTCAGCTTATGGGGACTACTCTTCAAAGTTTGTTTCTAGGAAGACAAAGCTTAACAGAAGTACAACATTTACACACATTGCCAGCAGCATCATCTCAATTGACTTTCTGTCTGACAAAGTACAGGACGTGTGTAAACAGCAGTAAAGCTCACTTTCAGGACTTTTGTAAACAACAGTAAAGACCTCTGTCAGGGCTTCTGAATCAGCAGTAAAGTTCTCTTTCAGGACTTCTGTCTAAAAACAACAGACAAGGCTTTTGTCTGATAGACCAACAGACAAGAGTACTACAGAGTGCTGAAATCACAAGCATACTTCCTATCAGTTTGGCTTGGTCCCAGCTCATGCTCCAGCTTTTATCTGCTCTGCTCCTTCCTGTTTCATCCTCCTGTTCCACTCCTTCAGCTTCCACTCTTTCACTACCTTCAGCTCCCTATGATGACTTTAGGCCAATTAACGACAGGGAAGGTTTCCAAACTCCCTTAGGCCTATTAAAGGCAACACAAATGTATACTGTTTCCAACAAAGACTTGACACAATCAAAGGCAAGGCTCAAAGGCACTTGAATAGCTGAAACAAGTAGCAAAATACTACTTTGCTTGTAACAAAGAAGTTTATGCACATCACACTTCCAGGGAGCACTGACATCCCCAAGCCTTCCCTCCATTAGGCCTCCCCACAAATAAGTTTTCCTAGGTAAAATTCCTCCCTCCCTCATGCTGGATGCTCTGCCTCAGCTCTGCTTTGCTGTAGCAACAATGCAATATTCACAGCACCAACTGCAACTATGAATATGCCAGAACAGTTAACAGACTCTCCATATAGAAGACAGAAGCAAAACATTTATTCAGATACCAGAAAGCCAAATCCCAACACCAGAAAACTGAATCCATCATAGCAACAAAGAAGTTAATACATAATAACACAGCAGGGAGCCATACCATACCTAGTTGTCTCCTTGCCTGCATCCTCTCCTCCCTCCAGCTCTAACTGCTCTGATTCCCAGCTTCCTCTGGGCTCTGCCCCATCTGTTAAGCAAACTCCTCCTACCACAGGCTCCATGTGATTATTCAACCTCTTAAGGGGCAGAGAAGATCTTTAAATTTCCTTAGGCCTATTAAGGAACAGAGAATATCTTCAAATTACCATTCACTCACTCTCTCCCAGCTCTGCCTCACTCTCTTCCTGCTCCACCCATTCAATAAGCTCGTCCCACCAAGGGCTCCATGCGATTTAAGCTCCATGTGACTCAGGCTCCATCACAGTAGTTAGCTGGGCCCAAGTTCAGGTCACATAGGATTAATGAGTGGGGAGCTCTTCCTATTTCATTAACATTACAAGGAGACAAAAATGGGGAGGGGACATTGTGGAAGGGGGTGAAGGACCCATAAGTAGAAAAACATTTATAGCAGCTCTTTTTATGGAACAAACAATTGGAAACTGAGGTAATGCCCATCAATAGGAAAATGAGTGAACAAGTTGTGTCATATGATTGTGATGTAATACTATTGTGATATAAGCAATGATGAGCAAAATGGTTTCAGAAAAAACCTGAATTTATATGAACTGATGCAAAGTGAAGGAAGTAGAACCAGAACACTGCACACAGTAACAGCAATATTATAATGACAATCAACTGCAAAAGACTTGGTAGCACTCATCAATACAATGATTCACCATAGCTCCAAAAGATTTATTTTATAAAATACTATCCATCTCCAGAAAAAGATAGACCCAAGAATGTGGATTGAAGCACATTTTTCTTTATTTTTCTTGTTTGTTTGAGGGAGGGGGGAAGGAACATAGACATGTTTTACATAATTCATATGTATGCATAATTCATGATTTATATAATTCATACGTATAAGGATATTGTATTTTGCGCGTTCTCAGTGGCTGGGGGAGGAGAGAATTTGGAACTGAAAATAAAAATAAGATAAAAAAAAAACACCAGTAACCCCAAACTGAGTAAAAGTTCAATTGGGCCAGAATAACTGACAGTTATAGCACCTTGAAGGCCACTTCAGACAGATGCATATAAAAATGGAATGGACAGGATTTTATGTTTTGTAACAAAGCACACAATACAATTGTCTGAGAGTTGATTTACCTTTTGATTACAAAAAAAAATTTAACTTGGTATAGTAAAAGGAGGAAGAGAAAGGAATAAGCATTTATTCCTACTATGTGCCTCAAAACAAACAAACAAAAAAAGGTAGCTAGATGGTGCAGTGGATAGAGCACCAGCCCTAAAGTCAGGAGGATCTGAATTCAAATTCAGCCTTAGACACTTGACACAAACCAGCTGTGTGACCCTAGGCAAGTCACTTAACCACAACTACCTTGCCAAAAAAAAAATTTACAATTATCTCATTTGATCCTCACAGCAATCCTGTTACATGTGTGCTATTATTTTCCCTATTTTAGTTGAGGAAACTGAGGTAAACAGAGGTTAAGTGACTTGCCCATGAATATACAACTAGTAAGTATCTAAGGCTGAATCTCAACTCAGGTCTTCCTGATTCCAGGCCCAGCACTCCATCCACTCTGCCACCTTGCTGCCTCAAAAGGCCGACTTAAAGGCTTTACTTCCACGAGGGACAATATCACTTTTTATCAACTCATTTGTTAAAAGCTCCATTCCCATAAATAATCTCTTTGTGCATTTAAAAATTTTTTATTCATTTTAAATTTAAATACATAAAGATGAAAAAAAAAGTTTCCATGAGCATAGCACAAGATTCAATATAAAACCATGAATTTCCATTTCAGTTTACTTTTAAAAAAAAACTATGTAGTAAGTACTACACATCATTTTCAAAGTTACTCTGCTTTTCTGTGCTTCAAGTTTTCTTTTGTTTTCTGCTCTGTACCTTTTTTCTCCCTCTCTCCCCACTCTGCCTTAGAGAAGGCTACCATTAGACACAAATATGTATATATATATATATATATATATATGTAAAACCATACTATACATACTTCTATTTATCAGTTCTTTCTCTGGAGTCAGATAGCAAGTTCATACAAGATTTCTTGATAAGTACAAGAGGTAAACTGTTCAATGATACTCTGATGAGTATCAATGATACTCTGATGAATATCAATGATACACAAAGTCGAAATGGAAAAGGGATTCCGTCTAGGATCTCAATGGTGAGGGCCCCCAGATACTCCTATTTAAGGATATTTACATTATCAAGCCCCAGATCATGGCATCCTCACTTAGATAGCTAATTACTCAAAAGAGATCAGCTTAATGATCCAAACAAGAAAAACTCAATGGATGAAACATGCCAATTATGGAAAAAAAAACATACACAACTAAATGGTTAGTCCACTAAATTAGTACATCGGGGTACGTGCCCAATGAATCGGGTCTAAAATTAAAAGAAAAGAGTACTGAATTACACTGGAAACTTATTCCTTACCTTCTGTAATTCCAAATTATTTCACAACATTAAAAAACAAAATCTTTTTAATACCAATGTTCTCTCAGTGACACCATATGGTTATGAATCCCAGAATACCACAATCTGCAAATAATCCAAGCTGCAATGGAGATATACATGGTAAGTACAAGTAAGTTCCTGTAGTAGACTTTCAGGGGTCCCCTGGCCCCACTAATGGAATGCTCCTCTTCTATGAGGTCACTAGGTAGATATGCAGGAAGAGTATAATCTTGTTTTGATGCCTCCATTGGTCCTATGAATAACTAAGGAAAATTCAGGGTACTTAATTAGCCAAGTCTTGTTTGTGACTCCCTGTTTGTTTGTGCCTCAGGACATGGTCCTAGGATGAAGTCTTAATGAACAATTAGCCTTGGGTTGGAGTAGGGAGTGGTCAAGACCAAAGGAGGGTACTTTCATTCTGGTAACATAAGAATTTCTGCTAGAGGCATATAAGCCTTGTAAGTTTTTTGCATCTTGGCTCTGTATGAAATGGTTCTGGAATAAACACACTATCAAACACATATCAAATACGTCTCTTTACTCAACTGGTTGCTAGGCCACCCAACTATGCTGGTCACAGCAAGTTGCAGCACATTTCTAGGGGTGTCTTACAGAGTAGTGCAAGCAGTACAAATAAGGAAATTCTTATCAGAAAACACAGGCTAGTCATGTAATAATACAGGTTGTCTCCTGTATGTTGCATAGATTTCCTTTGGATGACCTGTTGAAGAATGTGGATAAGTTACTTACACAAGACTGAGGGGATACAGATGAGTTGTAGTCTTCATCAAAGGAGGGAATACTCACATTGAGGAGATAACAGGTTCAATGAAGTAATGAATACTGAAGTACCAAATAGTGAAAGAAGTATTTGAAGTTTGTGTGGTTTGCGAGGTATTATAATTTCTATTCCTTTTGCAAAAAAAATATTGAGCAAAGACAAAGTTGACTTGCACTCGATAACAATAGGTTTAAAGTTTACAAAGCGCTTTACAATTATCTCATTTTATTCTCACAACTCTAGGAGGTAAGTACTCCTCCCCATTTTACAGATGAAAAAATTGAGGCAGACAGAGGTTAGGTGGTTTGCCCAGGGTCAAAACAGCTCATAGTGTATGAAGTCAGATTTGTCTTTTTTTGATATTTATATAGCACTTACTACATGTCAGGTTCTGTGTTAAATGCTTTACAATTATAGTCTAATTTTTAGTTTTAGAGTCGCTGGTTTTGCTCTAAATTGCACACTAATTTGGACTGGCCATTTAATATTTTCTTGTGCTCACAGAGATAAATAAAACATAATACATAAGAGAATCCAGAGAGAAAAATTGTAACTGAGATTATGACTGTCTCAAAGCCAGGCAACTTTCTAGTAATTACCCTTCCTCTCGGAGAACAGAAAGACACCAACCCATTCAAATCAATTCAGTTCAACAAGTATTTATTAAACAAACACACATTCTGGGTAGAGCATAAATCAACTGATCCTGTAAGAACAGGCGAGAAAACTCCAGGAGGAAAGAAAATGCAAATCCCTGTCTTTCCCCTTTCTTAACACATGAGGTCACTAGTGAATCAAAAATACATACTTCCTGGGAATAAGAGCTCTAGCAGAACAATTTTATATGATGGTAAGTTTTAAAAAGGTTGATGAGAAATCACTCTCCTTTAGGAGAAAAATAAAATTCAAGTTCAATTTGCCTCAGTAATCCCAGGTGATTTTCAAGTTGGAAGGTAGATGCCTCGAGCTAATCTCATCAAATTTAGTTCCATCCTGCACAGGTATGCTATAGAAATGAACCACATCCTTGACACTGCGCATCTCATGAAGTCTAGAGTTGGGTACCACGTGGCCAAATTCTTCAGCCAGCTGTGCCAAGAGAAAAAACTTCAGATGACTCTTTTCCAGGCTGGTTTCTTGCCAATTATTATTCATGCATGTACCAAAAACTCCCCTGACAAGAGATTCTACACGACTCTGGAGATCCTCAGGAGGAATGTACTTTCGACTTCGAGGTGGTGGACATTCCAGAATAGGCTCTTCTTTAATCTCTACTGCCTTCTCAGGCACCTGTACTTCTTCCTGCTTCTCTCTAAAATAAGAAACAATAATATTAATTATTATCATTCCTACCAATAACAACTTTAAGGTTACAAAGCACTTTTAATGCCTAGACCATGGCATTACTGAAACAATTAAGACACTAATGGTTAAAAAAAAATGCAACAACCTAACTCCATCTACTAAAGAGGAAACTGAGGTTGGGAGCAGTAACCTGAAGGGCCAGAACACCAAAGATTCAGCCAGTCATTCATTTAACATAGAGCTGAGTAACCTTGATAAACTGGACTATCCTCAACAACGCACAGCTAAAGACAACTCTACAAGCCTCAGGATGGAAGGAGATATCTAAACTCAGAGAAAGATATAGAAAGACTATAGTTTAAATGGAGACTGAAGCAAAACACACTATCGT
>CM053583.1:344469343-344487007 GCA_028627135.1 Pseudochirops cupreus | reverse complement strand
TTATTATTATTATTATTGACTACATCCAACTGGAACTTGAGATACACAGGCACTGCAGTTGGGAGATCCATCCTGCCCTACCAAAAAGTGACATAGGAGAGAATAGACTGGGGGAGGGGGGACACACTGGGATGGCTGTTTTGGGGCGGTGGGCGGGGGAAAGACGGGGAGAAAATATGTAACTCAAAAAAATTTAAAATAAATAAATAAATAAACAAAACAAAAAAAATATCTATATTGAGCAATGTGATGGCGCTATGTACTCTGCTCTGTTTGGACACTTCCTAGAGTGTCGGGTTCCAGTATGGATACTACATTTTGGGACAGACAATTCGTAAGCTAAATAGCATCCAGAGAAGAGGAGCTAGGATAAAAAAGGACCTTGTGATCATGCATGTAAGGATCCTTTGAAAGAACTGGAGATATTTATCCTAAAGAACATGATATCTACTTAAAAAATATCAGAGGGCTTTCATAGGGAAGAGAGATCAGACTTGTTGAGCTCTGGTCTAGAAGGCTGAAATGGGAAAAATGCACTGAAGTTACAAGGAGGCAAATTTAAGCTTAATGGAAGGAAAAACTTCCTAACACAATCAGAGCTATCAAAAAGTAGATTGCATTGCCTTGGGAAATGGTAGGTTTTCTTTCCATTGCAGTTTTCAGGCAAAGACAGGATGATCACTTGTCAGGTATATATACAGCAGAGGGGATTTTGTTCAGTTATGTGTTAGACTAGAACAGATGGCAACTGAGGGTGCTTCCAATGCTAAGATTTTGTGATCTCTGATTTATCTTTGTATTCCTCTCAATGCCTAGCACAAATGCCTTGCATATAGTAGGATCAATGCCTGTCGAATGAACAAATGTGGATGATACATGTAAAATTTTCCCTTCAATTCCCTTATAACCTCTCATGGAGGTGGAAAGCATCCAAGCATACAATAGATGAAAGGATATAAGCAGTCCACCACAAGATTGGAAGCCTCAGTCACTACTGGTAAGGCAAAAGAATCCCAATTCTCATGCTCCAGGCTAGAAAGAAGTGAAAGACATTTAAAATTGGAGATTCCAAATGGGTTATGCCTTCAGACTTACTTGTGGGTGGGTGGAGAGGAAAGGGTTGACAACCCAAAACTTTAAAGTTGGAAGTTTTTAGACTCTTGGACAATGTACCCCAAACTCCCACAGGTATAACCTGTCTCGTTTTTGTATGTATTCTCTCTTTGTATGAATGTTTCACCAGGATCTTATTGGATCTAAACTCTCATATAGAGACACTAAGAGGCAGACTATTATTTCACTGCAAATTTTCCCAAAGGCACACCTATTTTAATCTTGGGTGTTCCCTCTTTTTTGGTGGAAAGTGACTAAGTACATAAGTAACTAGGGAAGTGGGGGGCCGAGGGGAGGGAGAGAGGGAGAGAGGAAGAAAAGGAGGGAGGAAGAGAGAGAGAGAAAGAAAAAAAGAGAGAGAGAGAAAGAGAGAGAGAGAGAAAGTGAGTGTGTGTAAGAGAGATTTACTGGGTCAGATCTGCTAAGAAGTTCTAATGTCAAAGTCAAAATATCCAGATTTCACAAGATATTTATGAATAAGACACATATTTAGTTCTGGTGCAGAATATGGAAGAAACCTGGTATTCAAATGGTATCCTGCCTGCCACTAATCTGCAGGTTAGGAACTGTTAAGGCACTTGACCCCTTAAAGCCCCTCACTTCCCTGATGAACACTTTTCTACCCAACATTAAACAAACAAAAAAAAAGGTAAATTCAAAATACATGGCTAAGTATATCCATCCTAAGAAATGGCTCTGACAATATCCAGAAAAGCTTTTCTCAGGATTTTATAACAATTTTGGCTTATAGTTAAACCGGAGGCTGGAGAAGAGCCCAATGTGCCTCACTAAGTTAGGCTCCACCACATAGGCCCTCTCATTCTTCTCCTGCAGAAATGAGTAGAGGGCCATGTCCTTTGCAAAGCCACTGCGGCAAGATATCTCAGCCAGATAGCTCACCGTCCTCTGGGCTGAAGAGGCAGGGAAAAGCATGGCAGGAGTGCAACACTGTGTAGTAGGGACCACGTTGTAGAGGGCAGGGGCCAGCCGCCGAAGCTCCAGCAAGTAATGCCGGCCCACCAGCTCCACCAGCCCCATGCTGTACAAGGAGAAGAAAAGAACGATGCGGTAGCTCAGTCCTGGAAGGTTGGCAATCTTGACATACGCCCAACCAAGCAAGGGCCCCAAGAACATTCCTACACCAAACCACTCCAGGATCCTCATGGGCTCTGGGTTGAAGTAGCACTGGAGTCTCTCAGGATGATAAAGCTTCAGATAAAGGGCATTTCTGAGGTGTGGTTCAGACAATCTCATTTCTAGGAGGTGCCGTAAGACACTAAAGATCTGCTCTTCAGGAATGGCATCATCTTCCACCATCAAGACATATTCTGGATTGTAGGTCTGCAGGGATTTCTCTAGGCAATAGGCATAATCCTGCTTCTCTTTCTCAAACATATTCCTGAAGACGCTTCTGCTAATGTTCACCCCCTTGGTGTCTGTGAATCGGCTGGTCACAGGCATGAAATTGGCTAGCAGCTTGGCATCCTGGTGTCTAGAGCTCCAGTCCACATCACACACAAAGAGTTCATGACCCAGGCATGGTTGACCACACTGCTGAAGGAGGCGGTGGAACTGAGATGCCACCTGTAAGACATAGTGGAACTCAGGCTGTCGGGACACTGTGACAATGGTGATCAAGAGCCCAGGACGTGAGGGCACCTGCCTGCCTCTGGGAAGGGTGGCATTAAGGGCCTGGAGTTTCTTAAAGTAGTGGAGTGCAGCCTTGCCGTCCTTCAGGTTCTGTTCCAGGAATGCCTCGCTCATCTGGTTCAGGTGCCAGCGACGCACATAGAAGTAGGAGTGGATGAGGTGGTGGCAGGTCAGAGGTGCCAAAATGCCAAATGTTACAATTGTCAAGAAGAAGAAATGGAGAGCAGGGCTGGACCAGGAAAGCAGCCTCAGCTTATGGAAAAGCATCATGGTGGAAGGAGCGGTTGCTCTGATTTAGTCAATTTTCTGCTGCTTCTGGGTCCACAAGTATCTGATCATGGAAAAGAGGTCATTGCACCTAAAGAAGAAGGTAAAGAATGGCACAATAAGGTCAAAAAGAGGCCTTTAAGAGAAGTATGAACTGAACTCAGAACATACTGTTATACAAAGGGAGGGAATTTCAGTCAAAATTTCAAGTTGAGTGGTTACCACTCTTTAGTATGCGGAAAACTATAACTTAACTAAGTACATGATTAAATTGGGAGTAAATTACTACATGAGAATAATTCAGCTTTGCCAAATAGAAAAGGGTGGTGTGGGGGTGGGGAGAGGAGAGGATGGCTTCAGAAGGAAACAAACTAATCCAGATGAAAGATATGATGCTACGGGCCAGGATTTCAACAGAAATGGAAAAGAAGACCATCAGCACTAACATAGTATTTCTTTAATTAACACTGGTACCAACTGTAATTTTATAGGCTGGAAAAATCTACCAGTAAGGTTGTAGTAGTCATTAGTCCTATGCACTGAGGAAATTACAGAAGAGTTTTCACTTGGGTCAGTTTGGTTTCTCACCTAAAGGATCACGGTGACTCCCAGTTAGTCCCAAGTCTTAAGCCCCTATATAGGGGGAATCATATGTGCTCTGGGAGAGTGTAGGGACCACGTTTACCGCGGAGACAGGATGTCTGATTTTCTTTGCCTTTCTCTTGTTACAGTTATCCCTTCCACATCATGGAGCTTAAGGGTGCAGCACCCCCACAATCTGGAAAATCTGTGTTTTTGACCCTCCTTTTATTCCAGAGAAGATGTCTGAATGTTTTTTCTTTTATGGGGTGTTTACAGTACCTTATTGTAAAATTTGGATTAAGTATTTGGTCATAGGCTCTGTGTCATCTGCTGGCCTTCTGTGTATTGTCTTTCACAAAACTCCCCCAAAATTCCCATTTAATTTCTTATGCTGACCCACTGCATATCAAAACCTCTATGGGGAAAGTCATGATGTGGAAGGGATAAATGTACTGTCTTTGGGTGGGGGATGATAATTCCAAGTCCCAAGATGGGTCCTTGTTAAGTACTAAGCATGCAGTACCTCTGATAGATTGTAAAATGCTTTTATTTGCTGAATCTGCAAAACTCTCTATCTGGGGGTCAGTGATGATTTCCAGCTGTACAAGTTATTGCTAGTGTAGACTATCTGCACCGCATTGATTGTCTGAAACTCTTTCCTATATGGCACAAGGGAAACAAGTGAAAGAACAATGTTTATGTCTCTTTGGAACCCCAGGTATCATTCCAGCTTGGAGATAGGGGCAATGAACTGCAAAATGCAATCCAGCTGATTTACCGGGGGATAGAAAAATTTAAATTTGAAGAGATGTGATGAGGAGAATGTAATAATGGGCCTGGTCAACAAGGGCTCCATCTTTAGAACATGTAGAGGGGGTAGATAGGTAGCACAGTGAATACAGCACCGGCCCAGAGCCAAGAAGACCTGAGTTCAAGTCTGAGCTCAGACACTTAACACTTACTAGCTGTGAGACCTTGGGCAAGTCACTTAACCCTCCCCCTCAAAAAATATAAAAAAAAAAAAAGAACATGTAGAAATAATGGATTCCAGTGTCTCCTAAAACAATGAGGAGAAACATTAGAAGATTTACATAGGCTGATATAGAGTGCAGTTGGTAAAACCAGAATAAATTATTCAATGACTACAAAATACAAAGAAAACAGCTAATAAAAGGCAGTTAAATTCAGGTTACCCGTAATAAGTATCATTCCTAAAGAACTGACAATGAAATATACCTTCCTTTTTTTTTTCCAATAGAGAGGTGAGAGACTACAGATACAGACTATAATATACCCTGTCAGAAACAGTCATTGTGTCAGCTGATTTGTCTTTAATATTTTTGTTACATGTGAAAATTTGAGGCAAAGTAAGGGACTTTAAGGAGGAATAACTACATTTATAAAAAAAATTTTTTTAAAGAAAATTTTTTAACAGAATAAAAATAAAACAAAGAGACCTCACCTCAAGCAAGTAATTTAGTCACCTTCCCTTTCATACTCTTTCGATATGAAATGGAATGGGATCTGCCCCAATCATTTACACAAGCAGTTTAGAACATGAGATATAAACTCTGAATTTGGCTGGAACAAAGGTAGTATGACTAAGTAGAAGCAAGCACAAGGACTATACCTGTGATTTCACTAGTATAGGGAACTCTCCGAGGAGGAAACACCCTTTAGTAATGGAGGTTGGAATAATCCATAATTTATAATTTTGAGAGTTGCCTAGAGGTCCAATTACTTGTCCCCGGATCACCATGTGTTAGAAGTGAGATTCAAGCTGAGGTCTTCCTGACTTTTCACTAGTTTCTCATCTATAAATACTTGCAATATTACTAATGTTCACCTTTATTTAAACTTTACATCCACTAGGCCCTTTCTCCTCACAATAACCTTGGGAAGGAAGTAGGTCTTAACAAATATTCTTATCTCCTTTTTACAAATGAAATTAAATGAGTTGCCCATGATCATGAAGGCTAGGAGATGGCAACACTGGAACTCAAACTCACATCTTCTGACTTCAACTCCTCCACCCTGCCTCTAAAACATGCGACTAACTTAGGGCAGTGTCAATGAACAGCAGCCATCATTCCCAAAGCAAAGGAAAAAACAATGCAGAACTTAAAAGAAAAAAACTGATGTTAGAATTCTGGGTCCCTTCAAGATCAAACAGACTTTGAAAATATTGATAGTGTGGAGAAGCAATGAGCTCGCTGGTCAGTGGCCTACAAGGAGCCACGGTAACTGGGCTTCCCAGGAGGATCCTTAACTTGCTGAAGAACACAACTGCAGGGCAGCAGCATGAATCCCAAAGCTGAGAACTTACCTGCTCACAAAGTCCAACGGTAATGGATCTCTAAACCAGGGTTTCTCACATTTTTTAGTTTTGGGACCCTTTAACCCTCTAACACTTTAACAATAATTTAACAATTATTGAGGGTCCCAAAATGCTTTTGTTTGTGGGGAGATACACACACACACACATTTATGTGGGATATGTATGTACTATGGTAAGCAATACATATATATCCCACATAAAATGTGTGTATATGTACACGTGTTTGTATATACACACACATCATGGTAAAATATACTTGTGTATGTATACATATATGTGCATGTGTGTATTTACCATAGCAGAAATTAAAACCTAGAACTACTATGTAAATAGTTTTGACCTTGTAGGCCCTCTGTAGACCTCCAAGGGTCCCAGCACCACACTCTGAGTACCTCTCTTCTAAGTTACTATGAATGACAAATAGAAATGAACTGCTCTGGTCAAGGAAATGAGTAGACAAAGCAAACTGTGTTTCTGAAATGCAATGATGAAACACTTGGAAGACAGTCACCTATTTGTGTCTAATGGTGGTCATGTCTAGGGCCAGGGTGGGTGTAGAGAGAATAAAAGAAATCTCCACAATAACTTTGTTGTATATTTAATAGGAATTGCAAGTTGTACACAATAGATTTGCAGTTATACTTTTTATTATACTATGTTATAGAAATGACTGTTTTACTCCATAAATTAAAAATGAAATTTTTAAAAAGAAAATAGGGAAGGCATCTTATTTAATTTCTGCATCTCTCCCAACAGCTATCACAGCAGTAATAAGACAAGTACAAATAAAATACTGTGCTGGGTGTGAGGCATGAAAGATTGTTTCCCATTAGAATGGCCACAAAGGAATTAATGAAGAAGGCTCTGAACTGAATTTTAAAGGAAGGATTCAGTTTCAACAGATGGAGATGGGGTGGACTGTTCCGTCTGTACGAGCATACTAGCACTCAATAAAATGTCACTGAAGTCGCAGTACATATCAATATTTTTTTTAAAAAAATCAATAAAACTCTACATTGCATTTATTTCCACTGTTCACTTTCTTATAGTTTTTTCTCCATCAATGTTTATAGGTACCTTTGGGTCTGCTTCAAGATAGCCAACCCAGAGGGGCAGCAAAACTAAATTTTCTTTTAATAAAACCTATGAACCTAAGCATTTACTGCAATTCCCATTCCTGTACTTTTATTACAGTTGAACAATTACTAGTACTAGTATGAGTGCTACTACTACTGCTAGCAATTCCTCTATTCCATCCTGTACTCACCCACCTCCAAATAAGTCATTCTCTATATCTGGAACAGATTCCCTTCACATTCTCTCTCTTGAAATCTCTCCTTTGGTACTTTCTCATCTCCATGCTTTGTAGAGATGTTTCCTACACATACAGAAAGACAGACACCTGGAACACCCCATCCCCATCTCCATCTGTTGAAACACAACCCTTCTTTCAAATTCAGCTCAGAGTCTTCTATATTAACTCTTACACAAGCCTTCCAACTGAAAACAGCCTTTCCCACCTCACAACGAATAGAGAATTTTTTGCCTTGTCTTACACAACAATCATATTCTAATTTGAATTAATGTGTTTATATGTCATGTATAAACTCAGAGCTCTACTTATTGCAGACTAGGTTATAAATTCTATTAAACTGGTCAATCAGCCAACAAGTATATTTATGAAACACTTATTATGTGCCAGGTATCGTGCTAAGAACTGGAGATACTGAGAAATGCAGAAATAAAGTCCCTGCCCTCAAGGAGTTTCACATTCTAATGAGGGAGATAACATGTAAACAAGATATAATATCTAGTGCAAATGTAAGGCAATGTCAGAGGAAGGGATTAGGAGTGGGGGGCATCGAGAAAGGCCTTTTGCAGAAGATGAGATTTGAATTGAGTCTTGAAGGAAGCCAGGAGGCACAAGCGGGAGCAGGGGGAGGGGAAGATACAGTATTCTAGGCAATGGACAGTGGGTACCAAAGCACAGTGCCAGGAGTCTCATATGGGATGAACAGCAAGAGTGCCATTATTCATGGATTGTAGAATATGTGGAGAAGAGTCAAATATGAGGAGACTGGAAAGTTATAAGGGGTCAGGCTTCCAAGGTCTTTGAATGCCAAACAGAGCATTTCATATCTGATCTTAAAGGAGTCAGTGAAGTTTCTGAACAGCGGATGACAGTAATACCTGAACTTCAGGATAATCATGTTGGCAGTTGAACTAAGGATGGATTGGAATGGCGAGACCTGAGGCAGGCAGACGGACTAGCCTACTGAAATAGAGCAAGTGTGAGAGGATGAGGGCCTTCACCAAGATAGTGGTAGTTTCAGAGAAGGGAATGTATACAAGAGATGCTATGGATGTGGAAATGCCAAGACCTGTTAATAGACAGGCTATGTGGGGAGAGTGTCAAGGACGACATCAAGCTTGCCCCAGCAGGGCACGAGGGGTACGTGGGAAGAGTGCACAATGATAGTCTATACAAAGCATTTTGAAAACTTTAAAACACTACACAAATGTCAAGTTACTATTATTATTACACCTATATATCAGGATCACTGTCACTCAAAAGATAAGGATATGGCTCAATCTGCAGAAGGGTCATACACATCCTTGGAGAGGTCTGGGCCTTGGGCAAGATGATGTTGAGGCCCTGCAAGAAGCACCATTCTCCTGACCTGGCTCTCAGCATCCCTCCATTTCTTTGGTGTGGGGCCATCCCATTCAATATGGTCAAGCCTCAATGCAGAAGAGGACTGACCAGGCATTTTACAGGCAGGGTCTTGCTCAGGCTCATCTCACTGGATTCCAAACTCCAATGTGAGAGGCAGGCAGGTGCCAATTGGCTAGGAAATTCTTATCACAATAACAAAGGTGTCTATTCCACTTCTGTAAAAGGGCTAGTTGTGGTAGTTCTGTGTTACACAAGTATAGACAGTGCAGCTGTAATTCGATGGTATAGAGAACTCCCAGGTGAGGAAACTCCCTCTACTAAAGCAGCTTAGCACCTTCTCTCTTACTTAGTCTAGAGCACTGAGAGGTAAAGTGATTTATCCAGGGTCACACAGTCAGCATGTCAGAGGTAGGACTTGAACTCATGTCTTGTTAGCTTCAGGGCCCATTCTCTATCTACTACTCATTCTGTCCCTCTTTTGGTTCTGTCTGATATTGACCAGAAACATCTGCCTCCCTTTAAGTCCCGCTCACAGGTTCTAATTCTGTATTTTGGAGCATCTCAAAGCAATTCTTTTCTGTTCTACAACAGTGGTCAAGTAAGGCATGCATATCCCCCCAGCATATAAAAGACCATGCACTGGGGCATGTTATTCAGTTGGGGCACAGTTATTTAGTTGATCAATAAACATTTATTAAGAGCTTATTATGTGCCATGCATTGTGCTAAGCTTGTAGCTGCTGCCTCAGCTACCTTGGTTAGGGGGCCTGAAATGTTTCTTCTGAGTCTGGGATTTTACATTTCTAACTGGGTCTCCCTTCCTTAAGTCTCTCCCCACAGATGTCAAAGTTTTCCTTAAATCTAGATCTGACCACATCACTCTTCTACTCAACAAACCACAATGGCTTTCTATTGGCTCACATACAAAATATAAACTCTTCAATTTAGCTTTTGAAGTTAAACACTCTGGTTTCCATTTAGTATTCTATGCTAACAAAAAACAACAGGAATAGAGATGGATATTGAGTTAATTTGCAGTTGGGGGTCTTCTGTCCTAATTCGAGAAAACACATGTATTACTAGAACTCTCTCAGCAAACTCCCTGTCACTGAGATTTACAGCTCTTTTAACTGAAATGAAGGGGCCAACTTGGCCCGAGTTCCAGGAAACCACGCCCCCACAAAAGGAACAGGAAGGACCTGGGGCCCCTAGCAAAACACCAGGTGCAGGATGTTTATGCAAGTCTGTATCCTGATTTTTTTCCTTCCTGATATGTTTGTGGTTTCCTGATATGTTTGTGGTTTTTGCCTCTCTGCTTACACCACTGCTCGGGGCAGATCCCAGGGCTAGACTCTGGGATTGTTGCTGGCCAGCTAATAAATGCTCCTTAATTCATTCAATTGGCTATCTCCGTTTCTTCCTATTCAGTGTCCATTTCATGACAACTAGTTGTCTTGCTTTAAGAACTAATGCTATAAGGGAAGAAAAAAAACCATTTTCTTTAGAACATTTCACGTGATCAGTAAAACTAATCATGTGGCATGGATAAATCATTGGACACAAATTCAGTGCAGACCTATTTATTACTCCTGGAGAATTCAGAACTATAAGAATCAGTATATAGAAGATTTTTTTTAATCACAAGATTTAGTAAAGGGACAGGAATTCCATTCTCTTGTATTTTGGAGGAAAGTAGAAGGGGACAAAAAGATTTCAACCAGACAAAAAAAGTTTCAGGCTAATCTAGAAGTCTAAAGAAACTCAAATTGAGAAAAAATAAAGGGTTTTTTGTTTTATTTTTCTTTCCAATAGTACACTGAGGAAAATGCTAGTTTCAGTCAAAAAGTTTATATACTTACCTGATTAATTCTCTTGGGCAAAGCATATTGATGACATGAATAGAACTGGACTCATGACTGCTAAAGCTGCCTACCAATCCAGATGAAAGTTATTTTGTCCTATCAGAAAAATAGAAATTTAAAACGCATACCATCAATTTTGATTACATTATGTTTTTCAGAAAAATGAATCCTCAGAGTCATTTGGTCTTCAAATTGGGTCATATCTACATTAGAGGAATTACTCATACAGCATAGGAACCATTCCCTTCCCACTCTGATCCCCTGTATAATGCACCATAAAAATTCTGTTGAACACTGGTATTTGTTCTCAGGACTATTTTAAATTCATCCCAAAGCAAAACTTTTCCTTCAGTTATTTTAAACTTTCTTTTTGTCTACTTGTTTTCCTCTTACATCTCTGCATTTCATTTCAGGATACTTTACAAGAGAAGTTACCTTTCTCAATTCACTTACGATATATTATACTAAGTAGTTCTGAGCTTTGTTTCAGCTGAGTCTTCATTACTTGATCTAAAGGTCAAATTCTCGACTATTTTAAGTTACGTCCCCTCATTTTAAAATGTGTGCCCATATCCTGAACCTTGGCTTCCACCATTAAATATATTTAACCAAACATCAATAAGCTGGAAAACCTCCAGAGGAAAGCAATCAGGAGTGGGAAAGATTTACAAATTCATGCCACATGAGAAATGGATGAATGAAAGTCAGGATATTTAACTTGGAGAAGAGAATACTTTAGGGCAGTGGTTCTCAACCTTCCTAATGCCGCGACCCTTTAATACTCCTATGTGGGCATTATCTGCAAGTGGGCCCACCCACCTGGAGAGGAGCAGTGTCTTGGTTCCTAAGAGCATCGGAAATATGTGTTTTCTGATGATCTTAGGCAACCCCTGTGACCCCCGTGAAAGGGTCATTCGACCTCCAAAGGGGTCACAACCTACAGGTTGAGAATCACTGCTTTAGGGCATATATGATCATTGTTTTCAAGTATTTAAAAGCTATCACATGGAGGAGGGATCAGACTTATTTTGCTTAGCCTTGAAGAGGAGAACAATGAACAATGGGTAAATTATGCAAGGAGATAAATGCAGGCTTAAAGGGCAGAACTTCTTAATGATTACAGCTAGCTAAGAATGGGGTTACCTGAGGAGGTAGGTCTCCCCCTCACTGGAAGATCTTTAAGCAAGGGGTCACTTGCCTGGTACAAGAACAAAGGATGCTGGATCAAGTATAAATTAGGCTAGATGGCCTCTGAGGTCCCTTCCAGCTGAGATTCTGTGATCACTGATCAAAAATATTTAAATAAAGACACTGAGAATACTGAAATAAAGACATTGAAATATCTTCTGAAAAAAGCAAAGAATCATTGCATGATCAATTGAGTATTTATTAAGGACCTACCACATGCCAGGCACAGAAGATATAAGTACAAAGAATGAAACAATCCCTAACCTGCAAAGAGCTGTGATACAATAATCTCAAGATGATTTTCCCACTATTATTTTATACTCCATATCTTAAGATTGTTAATATGTTTGAAATTCTGGCTTTCTTTTTTTTTTATTTGATTTGTTTATTTACTTTTAGTTTACAAGAAAAATTCTGGCTTTCCTGAAGTCTTATTAATTGAATATTAAGGCACAAAGATAATCAAGTTGTATCAAAGACAAAACACTGTAACATGTATACTCCATGTCTGCCAGGTTATTAGTTCTTGTTATGATCAAAATCAGAAGACTACACAGTCCAATGTCTCCTATACGCTGTTCTGAATACCATGTAACAAGAAGGAAAAAAAAAATTAGTAAGTATGATAAATTGGAGACTTGTCTGTGTTCAAGAGCCATAATTAATACAATATAAGCAAACCTTGTCACACTCACCATGATACAATTCAGCCACTCTCCCATTCATAATCTGAAAGAAAATTAATTTCATTTAAGTTAGCAAAGGTCTGTCACAGACTATTTTAAAGCCTGTTAAATGATGACAGGTGCAATCCATTTCAGAGCATCTTGCTTGTGGTTTCTGTTACTCTTGCTTATGATGTGTTTAAGGATGTTTTATTTCTTAGAATTTTGGAACAAGTGCTACCCTTCCTCACTCTGGGGAGTTTAAGTGAATGATACTGTTTTTTTATAGCATACATGCATATATATTGCATGTATTTTAAAATTTGCAAAGTAATTGCAAAGTAAATTACATATATTTCTCATCTGATCCCCACAAGAACCTTGTGATGTAGCTACTATTATTATCCCCATTTTACAGATAAAGAACTGAGGCTAAATGACTTACACAGCTAGTAAGAATTTGAGGCAGGATCTGAACATAGCTCTTTGTGACTCCAAGTACAATCTGTCACCCAGCTTTTCTCTCTTTGATGGGATGTGTATTAGGAGGTAATTTCATCTCTCCAAGGTGGTGAGATGAAAGTCTGGAGTCTGAGTCTGAGATCAGAAAAGGTCTTTATTATTTCCCATGAAAAGTGCACTGCCTCTGCCACTCAACCAGCATCTGCTAGGAAGTCCAAAATATGGAAGCTCCAGGGCTTCTCTTGTCCTGATCCTAACTCCACCTCTAATACCTGTACTACCTCACCATTGGCTGGTGAGGCAAGCTCATAATCTTTCTCATTGGCGCAAAGCAGTTTCAAGCCTTCATTATATAGTTCCTTTCACCAAATTTGGAAGTACCCAATCAGAAGTGGACTAGTATGGTTTTCTTTCAAATTACCTCAATTCCGGGAAATCATGAGTTACTCACCAGACTAAACTGGTTTACAAAGTATGGAGAAGAGATATGAATGTAGCAGGGAGTTAAAAGAAATGAGGAAACTTCACTGTGAGTCATCTTTCACAAAGGGAAAATGAGAAGACAACTCCAAACCCACTTGCCAGACAAACAACCTGGGAAAATATGGATTGGCTAGTATTGTGTAAGTTGGTGTTTTTCAACCTGTGGGTCGTGACCCCTTTGGGGGTTGAACGACCCTTCCACAGGGGTCACAGGGGTCGCCTAAGACCATAGGAAAACACATATTTCCGATGGTCTTAGGAACCGAGACACCACTCCTCTATCCGTCTCCAGGTGGGTCCGCCCACATGCAGATACACCCACATACTAGTATTAAAGGGTTGCAGCATTAGGAAGATTGAGAACCACTGGTGTAAGCGTTAACTGTTCTCGCTTTTGCTTTTATTCCTAAAACCAGCTGAAAAGGTCTCCCCCTCTATTCACAATAATAACTTCATAGATAAATGTCTGTCTAGGTCTAAATGGACCCACTGCAGCTGGCATCACTGATAAGATCTTCTATACCCTGCCTTGTTAGGTAACCCTTCAGTAAAATGGAGAACATTTCATTCTTACACTCTCATTCACCTCGACCAATTACTTTTCTCAAAGATCACAAAGTGTAAATAACATTGTACTTCCCACCAATCACCATCTCCAAATCTCTAGGGGCGCTAAGAACTTTTAACATGAATCAGAGACTGCACTTTTCCTATACAGTTGGAGTTAATAAACTTTAAAGAGTGTATAATTTGCCAGGAACGGTGCTAAATGCTGGAAATACAAAGAAAGGCATAGGCCAGTCCCTGACCTCAGGGAGTTCACAATCTAATGAGAAAAGTTGTCATTTTTCAGTACTATCCTACTCCATTTGGGGTTTTCCTTGGCAAAGATAATGGAATAGTTTGCCATTTCCTTCTCCAGCTTATTTTACAGATGAGGAGACTGAGGAAAACAGGGTTAAGTGACTTACTCAGGGTCACACAGCTAGTAAGTATCTGAGGCCAGATTTGAACTCAGAAAGATGAGTTTACCTGACTTCCAGCCAGACACTATCCACTGACTCACCTAGCTAACCAAAGATAGTAAAATGGTTTCTGGTTTCCTTTTTCAGTAAATTAAGGCAAACAGAAGTTAAGTAACTTGCCCAGGGTCACACAGCTGGATTTGAACTCAGAAAGAGGAGTCTCCAAAAGGGGAGGGGTTGGGCTAACAGCAGAGTCTCAGGATGATGATGTCCTGCAGCCAGGGTGGGAAATGATCTGAAGAGGTAGGTATGAGTTACAAAGTTGATTTCATCTTGAGTTTCTGAAGAATGTTAAGTCCAGAAGAACAACTGGGTGGGAAATAATGAGGTGAAAAATCAGCAGATATCAAAATGGATCTTTTAAAAATGCAATCATAAAACATTTTCTATGTATTAGGTTTTAGATTGTAAGCTCCATTAAAACAGGAAACACATATTTAATCTTTATGTTTAATAGTAGTCTGCATGCAGGGACTTAAAAGTCTGAAGTTGTGATTGTTAAAAATATCAACAAAAAATAGAGATAGGCTTTTATCGAGAACACCCTACTGCATGTAAGTCTGCTGTTCAATTCTTTTTTCTTTCACATTTGTTGGTGGTTCTGTGTCCACTTCAAAAGGTAGAATCCAGGAGGGCAGAGGCCATGTTTTTTCTTTAAAAATAAATCAAAACAACAAAAAAAATCCCCACTTGTTTCTAAGCATTTGTTAGAACGCTAACTCCAATCTACTTTTCCGTAATTCCATGTGATAACTAAACTAGATTATTAGTTATTTCCCATCCTACATTAGAACATGCTATCCTCTTATGACTTGGACTGACAACCCTATGCACTGAAATCTCTCCCCATCAAAGCACAGCTGAGGGGCTCCAAGACACTTCTTGCATGAAGCACCTGCGGCTAAGCTCATCCTTCTTCCCTTTCTTACATGTCTTACAGTCTGACTTCAACTATGAATTTTTATTATTTTCATAACTTTTATAGTGCACTTTAAAGTTTACAAAGCCTTCTTAATTATAGTACCTTTTCTTCGCTGACATCTCTAATCTGTCTATAGCTTGTCTGTATGTTTACATGCTGCCTTCTCCATTAGACCATGAGCCCTTTGAGAGTTGGTGTTGAAATAAATATTTGCTCAGGGTCTTGTCCTAGTTCATGAGGCAAAACTCAGGAATGAAGAAGACAAAAGACTTTATTGTAGCAACCCAGGGAAAAAGCATTGACCATCTCCTGGCAAGGATTTTCAAACCATGCACTTTTGCTTTTATGGAAGTTTTACAATCGAAGAAAGGCAACCCTGCCATCTCGGCTCCTTCCATATGACCTCATCACAGGGAGGTCAGATTGGTGACATGCCCTTTCCTACAAGGTGTCTCTAAGTCTAACAAGGTTTTAAAATGGAGTCCCTTGGACTGACTGAGCACAAATTTCAACAAACTGTCTTTTACCTATATTTGTACCCCAGCATTTAAGAGAGTGCCTACCACACAGCAGGCACTTACATGTTTACTGACTGGCTAACTCAGGTTCTCCAGCTCCAAATCCAGTAACTCATTCCCACCCTACTATTTCTCAGTGTTTATTTCTTCATTCAGTTGGTCTAAATATCTCTACAGTCCTTTCCTATTTAATATCCTATGAGCCAGTGGCATTTATGAAAATAATCCTTGCAGAATGCACTCGGGGAAGATATAAAATAATTGCTGGACCACTAGACTATAGATCAGAATATCTGGTCTCCAAGCTTGGCTCTGGGTATTTAACTATCTTGGTGGTAAAACAATTATGCCAGGCTCAGCCTTCCTTAGAGTCCTTTAATTAGGATTAGTAGATAAAATTGTCCCCAAAGAGCTTGGAAATACAAGTTTAAAGTGCCATGTAAAATTGTGCTTAAAGTCTTAACAAAGGTAGATCTTTCTTTAACAAAAAAGAAATAATGCAATTCCACCAAAGAAACTCACTGGTTTTGTAATACTGTATATGAAAGGCAAGAATCAATAAATGCACCAAAGTCTATTTGAATGAAAGCCCTCTTGGGTAGGTAGGAGAGAAAGCATTTAGGGCTTAGTGACATCACAATATATTATGAAGGGGCTTTACTCACCCTACCAGGGAAGCAGGAGAAGCAGAAAAGAGTTTGGGGGCCATGGCGCCTCTGATGGCAACAGACCAGAGAGGATGTTGTGATAAGAGAATTTCAGGCTTAACTGTACTACTCTCATTCATTTACACAACTAGCTAGGGTCTGCAAAATCTAACTAACATATTAAACTATAAGTATTAACTGGTTAGTTTGCAAGTTTCAACTTGAGATGTCAGATGTGGCCCAGGTATTTCACAAACTAGTTTTCTGTTTTACCTGATATGGATCTTCTCCTTCTGCACTCTGTAAAAATCCAAAGTATCCATTCTGCCTATGTAACCAAAACCTACATAATACAGCTTAAAACTGCTGCTCACGATTCAATGATTTTTGAATAAATTGGGTCTGGATCTGAAAGTAATAAACTGTTTTTTCCACATCTCTGCATCACTGAGTAGCAGTAATATCTTGGTAGCTAAGGAACTCAGAACAATTTCTGTCATATGGTTTCAGGGCCAGGAAGTTGGTGGTGAATTTCCACACCTCTAACTGGAAATCCTCAGAAGAGCCCACTATCCTTGGACAAATGGACATAATCATACAGGACTGCATTTATTATCATATATAAAACTATAAAAACAGGACGGCTAAAGATTTCTACCCTCAACCCCTCCCCTCCCTCCTCCCTCCAATTTCTTGATCTGTAAAATGAAGGAAGTCAGAGCATTTCTAAAATCTCAGTCATTTGGCTAGGGGTGGTCTTAAGTTTTCTTATCTCTCAAATGCAGATTGGACAAAACGAACAGAAGGGATCCAAGAAACAGATCCACCCCCAGTCTGCCTTCAAGGTCCCCTCTCCAGTCCTTATCAAGCTGGTCTTCCTACCTTACCGGTTTCCTTCAAGTCCCATCCTCTACACAAAAAGAAGCCTTTTTCAATCCCTCAATTTTACAGCCTTCCCTCCCTCTGTTGGTTATTTCTTTAGTCTATAGCTTGTTTGTATACAGTTACTTGTACGCTGTTACCCCCATTAGACTGTGAGCACTTTGTAAGCTTAAACTATCTTTTGTCTTTTTTTTTTGCGGGGCTGGGGGTTTCCCCAACTCTTAGGACCGGGCCTGATGCATAGTAGACGATTAATTCACGTTTATTTATTGATCAACTAGAAAAGACTGCAGCAAGTCCACGCAGCCGGTGCAACACCCGCCCTACACACAGGGATTCAGCTTGGGGGCTGCTCGTAGTGCCCTTGGAGAAAACTAGCCGACT
>CM053583.1:344446300-344468843 GCA_028627135.1 Pseudochirops cupreus | reverse complement strand
TGAATGATTGCTTAGCCCCCCTGCTGTCTGCAGGCCAGGAGCTCTGAAGCCACAATGTGGAGGTGGGTGTAGATCCTCTGCTTTCTGCTTCTCAGCCCTGGAGGCGGCTTGGCCAGACCCATTTTTCTTTCCTGGTTTTCAGCCAAGTTCCACTAACCTGAGTCCTTTTTCCTGATGGCTGGATAATTCTGGATCTTGCCACAGCTGTTGCAGATCCACTGTCCTGAAGTTCCAGCCCTGGCGGGGCTCGTCTGGTCCAGCCGCCTCCAGGGCAACAGCCGCCTGTTTCAGGCTGGGCTGGTTTCGGCTCTCAGAGTTGAAACGGTTGCTTTGAGCTGAGCTGCCTTCAGCAGGGAATATATCTGTGTGCGTTTTAGAGCCCTAGAATTTGTTTAGAGTCATATTTTTTGGGTATTTGATGTGGCTGTGTTGGAGCTGCGATTTCTTGCTGCTCCTACGCCGCCATCTTGGCTCTGCCCCCCCCAAAGAAAATAACATCTTAAAAAATAGATGAACCCAAATGACAAAAGAGGTCCAAAAAGCCAATGAGGAGAAGAATATCTTAAAAAGTAGAAAGAGACAATTGGAAAAGGGAGTTCAAAAGCTCACTGAAGAAAATAATTCCTTAAGAATTAGAATGGAGTAAATGGAAGCAAATGACTTTATGAGAAATCAAGAAATTATTAAAGAAAACTAAAAGAATGAAAAACATAGAAGACAATTTGAAGTATCTCATTGGAAAAACAACTTACCTGGAAAATAGATCCAGGAGAAATAACTTAGAAATTATTGGTCTACCTGAGAGCTATGACAAAAAAAAAGAGCCTAGACATCATCTTTCAAGAAATTATCACGGAAAACTGCCCCAATATTCTAGAACCTAAGGGTAAAATAGAAATTGAAAGCATTCACCAATTGCCTCTTGAAAAAAGATCCCAAAAAGAAAACTCCTAGGAATATTCTAGCCAAATTCCAGAATTCCCAGATCAAGGAGAAAATATTACAAGCAGTTAGGAAGAAACAACTTGAGTATTGTGGAAAGACAATCAGGATAACACAAGACCTAGCAGCTTCTACAGTAAGGGATTGAAGGGCTTGGAATATGGTATTCCAGAGGTCAGAGGAGCTAGGATTAAAACCAAGAATCACCTACCCACAAAACTGAGTAATACTTTGGGGGAAAAATGCACATTCAAGGAAATAGAGGTCTTTAAAATGTTCTTAATGAAAAGATCAGAGCTGAATAGAAAATTTGACTTTCAAATACAAAAATCAAGAGAACGTGAAAAGATAAACAGGAATGAGAAACCATAAGGGACTTATTAAAGTTGAACTGTTTACATTTCTACATGGAAAGATGATATTTGTAACTCATGAAATCTTACTCAGGATTAGGGTAGTTAAAGAAAATATATAATGGAAGGGAAGAAGGGGGAGATAAGAGGGAATGAGTGAACCATACTGTCATTGGATGTGACTTAGGGAGGGAGTAACATACAAACTCAATTGGGTATGAAAATCTATCTTGCCCTATAGGAAAGCAGGGGAGAAGGGGAAAAGAGAGGGGGGAATAATAGAAGGGACAGCAGATTGGAAGAAGGGATGATCAGAAGCAAACACTTTTGAGGAGACACAGTCAAAGGAGAGAATAAATGGAGGATGAGACAGGATGGAGGGAAATATAGTTAGTCTTTTACAACATGACTGTTATGGACATGTTTTGCATGACTGCACATGTATAACCTGTATTGAATTGCTTGCTTTCTCAATGAGGGTGAGTGGGGAGGGAGGAAGGAAGAGAATGTGGAACTCAAAACTTTAAAAATGAATGTTAAAAATTGTTTTTACATGCAACTGGGAAATAAGGTATACAGGCAAAGGGGTATAGAAATCTATCTTGCCCTACAGGAAAATAGAAGGGAAAGGGATAAGAGAAGGGATGGGAGAAAGGAAAGCAGCTTGGAGGAAGGGGTAATAGAATACATGCTGTCCTGGGGTGGGGGAAGGGAAGAAATGGGGAGAAAATTTGGAATTCAAAATCTTGTGGAAGTGAATGTTGAAAACTGAAAATAAATATATTTTTAAAAGAGGGAGAGAGAGAGAGAGAGATGGTGAGTATTGTGACCAAGGGTAGGGTGACAACATCCCCAAGGAAGTATATAGCTCAGGAATGTGTGTATGTCAGATCTAGGACATATGAGCTCTTTGCTTTTAGTGTGTGCATTTCACGCGCTGAATACATTAGTGCAGCTGCCATTTTTGATGCACTTCAGAACCCAGATGTATGAGTGCTGTGCACTGGGTGTGCATCTGTCAGCCCCCAGAACGTAACCCTGAATCTTGCTTTATGTGCTGATGCCTTTCAGACCCATAATCCTAAGGGTTGCAGCTTGTATGTGCATGTATAAGATCCCAAATGTAGGAGTGCTATCATCTGTGACTGTGCATCTCAGACCCAGGATTCAAGGGTGAACAGAGAGTGGATATGGCAGACAAGGTCAAAGGGCAGTCTGAAAAGAGCTGTTATTTCTCTGAGCCAGCTACCCACTTTTAAAATTTTCCCCTGTCTTCCTGTTTACTGCCTCGTCAGTGATTCTCTCTTTGCCTTTTGCTCAATAATTTCAAAGTCCAGCTTTTCCCTCACTATCTAATCAGGGTTGTTGTTTACTAATGTCATTTATGACCCCATCCTGACGTTTCTTTTTGTGCTTAGAAAAGATTTTACTCCCTCCTTCCTATTTTAGGTCAATTTATTGTACACCATGTTAGAAAAATAGCTAGTATAATGGCAGAAGCCCTTTAATAGAAGTCAGAGGATCTAGGTTCTAATTCTCAACATATTATTTATTAGCTGCATGGCTCAGTTTCCTCATCTGTCAACTGAGAATAATAGTCCCTACCCCTGCTTACTAGTTCATAGGACTAGTATGAGGATTACATGATATAATGTAGGCAAAAGTGCTTTGAAAATTAGTCATATTTTCCATTCTCTCCATGTAGTTATGTTATTTCAATTCAAATCAACAAACATTTATTAAGGGCCAACTATAAGTAACAAGACATTGCCTTAACAAACAATACATATATTGTCTTCCAGGCAGCATAAGAATGAGCATTACATTTGGAGACAGAAGACCTAAATTTGTATCCCAGCTCCATTACTTACTACTTTTCTGACCTTGGACAAATCAAATTCACCTCTCTGGGCCTCAGTTTCTTTCTTCATCTAGGAAATGAGGTGTGGGGAATGAGATGATGCCAATTCTCCTTTCCAACTCTGAGATCAAGATGAAAATAGTTCCTGCCCTCAAGAGGCAAATATTTCACAACCTGATCCCCTCAAGCAAGAGGAAATGGATTTGAACTCAAGGAAAGGAATTTAGAGAATATAATGCAAATATTCGCAGAACTTCCTCACAGACTTTGGAATGGGCCACTGACTGAAGGAGTAGCTAGTTGGTGCAGTGGATAGAGTGCCAGGCCCGAAGTCAGGAAGAATCACCTTTCTGAGTTTAAATCAGGTCTCAGACACTTATAGCAGAGTGATCCTGGGTGAGTCACTAACTCTTTTTGCCTCAGTCTCCTCATCTGTAAAATGAGCTGGAGAAGGAAATGGCAAAGCACTCTGGGATCTTTGCCAAGAAAACCCCAAGTGGGGTCATGCAGAGCTGGAAACAACCAAACAACAGCAACAAGAGACTAAGGAAGGCTAAAGGCTTGAGAGGTTTTAAATCTTACAACGTCTAGGATAGTTTAGCTTCTTTCAGCCGTGAAAGATTTCCTGAACAAACTCCAGGCAATATAGATTGACCTTTGAAGCCTCTTACCTCAGGATATTCAGTATCATAGGATCACAGACTGAGACCTAGGAGGTTCCTTAGAAGTTACCTAGTCTAGACCATTCATTTTACAGATCTGAGGCCCCGGGGAGCTTAAGTGATTTGCCCAAAGTCTCATGTCTTTTTCCTAAGGACAGGACCCCATCTTCCTTACCCCACCTTCCCCAGCAAAGGGCTGAAGCTGAGCTGATTCCATGGGTCCAATTGAAGCCTCCTTGGCTAGAGGGTGGGGGTGGAAAAAGCCATTACTGAGAACTTCCTGTACAAGGACATGCCAGAAATATGCTACAGATTAGTCAGTAACTAAGTGAAAAGCTGATCTGGAGTTTCAGAGAAAGAAAGCAGTGTCCAAAAGGGAAGCACAGATAGTTTATGGGGAGGTAAGATGAAAAAAAATAATGGTCCAGATTCACCCTGCAGAGTCCAATTACTATAGAAGTCTGAATTTCATACAGTCTGCTCAATTTGTGGCACTCAGATTTCTGTGGAGTTATAAATGTTTTTGTCTAGGATCTCCAGGTCCCTCTATAGTCACTATCACTCGAGACTCCCAATGCTGTCACTGCCCACATATTACTTCCATAAATAGCTCATCTTTAAGCAGTGACAAAACCATATGACACCCAGGCTGACCAGAAGCAGCCAGGAAGCTTGGTTTACTTATGTGTTCCCTCAGGACTGCCCTCTCTCCAGCACATTAGATGATGAATTAAAGTCTTTTTTCTTTTAGGTAGTAAGTGTGGTCATGAACCCCAAATAACTAAAAATATCTTTGGTATTGCAACTTTTCTTCCTTATCTCTATGGAAACTAATAGTGATCTCTATGCTGTGCCTTCCCTTCCAATATAAGTCAGTCATAACAAGGAATTCACGGTCAGGACCATCCTAGATTTAAGAATCTGAACATGCCACATATATTATAATACCTAGCAGTCTAGATATACTGTGAGCTTGAAAGTTGGTGCTGAAGCTGCCTCTCCTTGTCAGTCTCCTCCATCCCCTCTACCCCCATCTTATCTGGTCTTTCCACTAGCACCACTTGAGCTGCCGAAAGGAACCTGGGAGAGGAATGGTGTCAGGCTGCAAATGGAACCAGATCCTCTGCACTGGAAAATGACTCTTTCCTGTCTCAACAAAACACAGACAAACCAGGCAAGCCCCCAGTGTAATTGGAGGATGTTTCTTAATATTTAGTGACAGGCATAGGTGAGGACTACTTCTGGGCTTGGTTTACTTATCTGTAAAATGAGGAGGTCAGACTAAATTAATCAATAAACAGGTTTTTGTTAAGTGCTTTCTATATGCCAAAGCACTGGGGATACAAAGAGAAAAAGAAAAAAAAAAAGTCCCTGCCCTCATGGAGCTTACATTCTAAGGTAGGAAACAACATATACAAATCAATGTGTACAAGATAAATTCAGAGATGTGGATAATCATGGAGGAGGATCCCATTAGCAGCCCTGGAGGACCTTTGAGATACTTTCTAGCTTTAGGTCTGTGATCCGATTTTATTCTAGAGAATCAAAGTTGATTCTGGACCTGTGTTACCAGAAATACTACGACTGGTAATAATGCTAACTCCCATTTGTGTAGCATATGAATGTGAGGATGGGATTGCTGCATGTGTTATTTCCAAATTACACATACGGAAAATGAGGTTCAGAGAAGTTGAATTGCTTGCCCAGGGTCATACAACAACAACAAAAAAATCCATCAGTTCTAGGACTTCACTCCTAAGTTATCTGAATCAGAAGCCTCTTTGCTGTAGCACCTCTGCCTGTCTGTAAGAAGAGAAGGCTCCCTCTGGGGACGGACTGGAATAAAACATCTCAGTTTTCACAGAATCCTGGCTGGCAGAACAACCTCCCTGAGTGCTTCTGGGGAATCTGTCACTCTTAGTGACACTGTACCAACCAGTCTGACCTTGGATCCCTGACCCTTTCCTGGTCTGTGCCTTCTCGACAGGATTGGATCAGTATACCCCACAATGACCACAGCTCCACGTTTGACTCAACTTGCTACTACAAATCAAACAGCTCTGTACTGTAGCCCAGAGTGGGTCATGTCCAAGAGAGCCCAAGGAGGAGGAACAGGAGAGTGTGGTGCCTCTGAAGACAAGGGAGGAGAGACTGTCCAGAAGGAAGGAGTGTTATATGCTGTAGATGGTCAAGGAGGATGAGAATTATGGAAGCAAAGGCGATTGGATTGTATTTGACATTTAGGAGGCTACTAGCAACCTCTGAGAATACAACTCAGTAGCATGGCGGATGGCAGAAGCCAGATTCCAAGCCATTAAGGTGAGCCAGCAACAAGGGGCCTTAATTATTCATTCTAGAAATCTGGCAGTAAAAGCCAGAAGAAAAATAGGAAGGAAACTGGAGAGGACAGCTTTATTGCTGTTGTTCAGTCAATTTCAAGTTGTGTCAGATGTTTTGGGACCCTGTTGGGGATTTGCTTGGCAGGAAAAGTTTGTCATTTCCTTCTCCCATTTATTTTGTTGTTACTGTTGAGTCTTTTTTTCAGTCATATCTGACTCTTTGTGATCCTTTTTAGGGTTCCTTGGAAAAAACACTGCAGTGGTTTGCCATTTTATTCTCCAACTCATTTTATACATGGGAAAACTGAGACAAATAGGCTTAAGTGACTTGCCCAGGGTCATATAGCTAGTACATGTCTAAGGCCAGATTTAACCTCAGTAAAATGAGTCTTCCTGACTCAAGGCCAAGTGTTCTATCCACTACACCAACTAGCAAAAGAGGTTAAGTTACTTGCCCAGGGTCACATAGCAAGTATGTATGTGAGGCCACATTTGAACTTAGGTTTTCCTGATTCCAGGCCCAGCATTCTCACTATACACTGAACCATCTAAAGGACAGCAGGGAATAATGAAAGGAACACAACAGGGTCTCTAAGGAGGCAGATATAGGTGCAAAGGGAAGGAGACCTCAGAAAGGTGGAAGGTCAGGTACTTCCTCCTCTGGGGCTGGAGGAAGGAGCCAAAGGATGAAAGCTGAAATAAAGATTTTTGAGGTGGAGAGTAGAAAAGAAGAGGGAGCTCACAACTGGTGGCCTAGATTTTCTCAGCAAAGTAGTTCTAGAGGTCATTTGCTGAAATTGAAATAGGGCAGGATGAAATACAGGAGACTGGGGTCCTGAGGAAGGTAGAAAGGGTTTCAAATAAGGAGGGAGTATGCAAGGGAATAAAAAAGAGGAATGAAGGTTCTGATCACAAAAAAAAACCAAACCGTTTCCTGAGTGAGACACAGGGCTCATTGGGGAGCTTGGTGCCCTCTCTCTCTTGGTGCCCATGTTAATTCATAGTGAATGATGTCCTACCTGCTTCTGGTTATGCAACTGCCCTGTGGCATAACTTTTAGGCCTCTCACCCAGAGGGAGACATGGGCAAGATGTGAGCAGTGATTTTATCACTGGCAGGGAGTCCAAGAGTCGTTAGACTCCAGACAGCTGAAGCACTAACAGTAAGCATGCACAGTGAGTGATCTCCAAATAAGAAACAGATGTCAAGTTTTTCCAGAACACACTAACTATTTAACTAAGCTCATGGGGAATGTGTGTCTGGGTCCTGCTCTATTTCTCTTTCTGATGGCTCTCTATGAGCTGTTTGCCAGGATGGGTGTGCATTGGCTCACTCTTTTCTTCTAGGTCTGTTTATCATCATTAATGTTACTATTGTTATCATTCTAACTATTGTTATCATGAAATGCATAATAATGAAAAATGCATAATAATGAAATTATTGTATTGTTAATAATAATGACAGCAATAATAATAAAAATTAATAATAATGAAATAGTAATAAGCGCTATTCACAAGATTAGGATAGCTGATGCCTATATAGTTTTACAAGGTGATTTACATACATTATCTCATTTGTTTAGAGGCGAAAGGGAGCGTTTTGTTGTTTTTCAGTCACGTCTGACTCTTTGTGACCCCATTTGGAGTTTTCTTGGGAGAGATATAAGAGTGGTTTGCCATTTCCTTCTCCAGTCCGTTTTACAGATGAGGAAACTGAGGCAAGCATGGTTAAGTGACTTACTCTGGGTCATGCAGCTAATAAGTATCTGAGGTCAGATTTGAACTCAGGAAGAAGAGTCTTCTTGATTACAGCCCCTGTGCTCTATCCACTGAGGCACCTTGGAGATGATCTAATCTAACTTGTTCATTTTACAGAGGAAACTGAGACCCAGAGGAGGTTAAAGGTCCAAGGCCACACATCTTACAGGTAATAAGTCTCTCCTGACTCTTACCTTAATAGAAAAATACACAATGGTAAGCTTGTTTTTTGGAGACAGAGGTTGTATCTTATTCCTCTCTGACTACGCCCAGTACCTTACATATGGCAGGCACTCAAAAAATATTCTTTATATTGAATCAAAACAACCACTGTTAAATTTCTTTTCTGAAAATAAGATGAATATTAATCTCCTAATTCACTTCCCCATGCTTCACCCTCACTGTCCATCCTCCAAATGGATTTGATAGGCATGAAGTTTCCCTTCCTGGAAAATATATCCCTAGATATAATCTGGGGATATCTATTCCACTGCAGGAACAGAACAGACATTTCCTCTCAGTTCCAGTTTCCCTTTTATACAGACAATACGCTGGAAGGGAGCCTTAGCTTGACGTCATTCATGCTCCTACCTCAAGCATCAACCCAGCCCTGGACTGCCCTCTGACTCTAAATCCAGAGGAAGAGCCTGGCTTCATATCCCAGTATACTGAAACAAGTATACAAATTGCCCTTTAGAGGAGTTGAAATATAGAGGTGTCTTCTGATTCTAAGCCAGAGGAAGAAGAAGAGGGACGAGGAAGGAACATGAAAGATGGGGAAGGGAAGGGAAATATGTTCCTTACTTCCTACTAGGAAATTTTCAAAATTGTTCTCATACATTCTTCAACCCTCCCCTACTGTCCTTGGCTTTCCATAGAGTTATTGAAACAATGACAAACCATTAGACCTAAAACTGAATGAAGTCTGAATTTCCCTGTGGACAGCCTGAAAATGAAACAGACCACACCTACTCTACGAGAGCTATACATCCATATAATTTTTACACTCCTAGTTTACTGTTACTTAGCCTAATGCAAGTCAACAAAAGCATTTTGCTCTGGCTATGAAATAACATTTGCTTTACTTGTCTCTCCTGAGAATCTTAATTGGAGGTTTTTGAAATTTGAAATAAATCATACTCATTGTCTCACTTTCATCCACTGTGATTTTTAAAATAATAGTCAATAAGCTTTTAATTACTAAATCATTGCCAAACAGTAAGTCTAAAAATGACAAATACGAAGGGAAAAAGCCCCATAAGGATGTCAGGTTAAGGAAGAGAAGAGGAAAAGGGGGGTAGTGGAGCTATGGTGGCTTTAGAGTCAGTAGGTCCTGGGTTCTAATTCTGCCTCTGACATAAAAAGGGCATGGACAATGGAAAGAATATTGGATTTAGAGTCAGAGGAAGAACCTGGCTTCATATCCCAGGTCTGCCAGTTACTACCTGTTGTGTCCTTGGACAAACTGGTTAACCTTTCTGGGCCTTAGTTCCTTAATCCATAAAGTTGGAGTAGTTAAGCTCAGTGATCTCTTCCAACTCTAAACCTATGACCCTAAGTTACCTTAAACCCTCTGAGTCTCAGTTTCTTCACCTGTGAAATGGGGATAACAATGTCTATAATACTACAGACCTTTGAAGGGCTGATGTGAGGCTGAAAGAAGATGTTGGCAAAGGCACTTACACAATTATCAATTATATTAAGAAGCAGCCACTTTCACAGACATCAGGTAGGTCAGATCTGACTGTAACATACAAAAACTGGCATTCTAAATACTTTTACCAATCTATCAATCAACATCATGATCAAGTCCTTTTTTCAAAGGCATAAAATAAATGTTTTTTTAGTGGCCTTAAATAGAAACTAATTGACTTGTGCGGTTCAGAGGATGATCAGTATCTTTGGTGGTTCACATTTTGTTACTTTCCTTTTCAGATTGTAGTTATTAGAGCTGAAAGGACCCTATAATCCATCTCTAGATCAACACTCTTATTTTACAGACTCAAGTCGAGGAAGAGACTTGCCTAAGGGCACACAAATGAACAGACCTTAATTTGCCTTTGAGAGGCATAAAAACAATATACCGGGAAACCCTAGTCTCTAATAATAAATGAATTTAATTAACCTATTCTATAATGACTATACAGAGACAGAGAGGCTAGCCAAAATACAGCACTAGAGCAAAGGAATTTTCCTACTAATGGATATGTATAATAATGACTCATAGATCTAGAGTTGGGAAAGACTTCCCCTAAGTGTGCACCCACTCTCCCCTGTGATGGTTTGTGTACTTGAGGAGACTGTGTCCTAGGTTGCTGTTTGGTTTTTTGGAGAGGAGATGGTCCTATTACAATTTTTCCTACCCTGCTACTTCATTAAAGGCTTTTGTCTGAACTAATTATATCTCCTGACTGACTAGAGAAAAACAAATCAACTGGTGAGGGTTTATAAATTATAGTTGTGAGTTGAGGTGGAACGATAAAGTACATTGAAGGGGCTGGGGTGGGGAGGAGGGTGTGCTATTCTAGGGATCCTAGACAAAATATGGTAGTATTTCAGGTGCTACATGATCTCCTGTATTTTGAAATTTGGGAGTGTTTCCAAAGTTCCTCACCATTTTCTTTTGACAAAGAAAACCCTTACCATCTTTAACAATAATAAATGATGCCAAAATGCTATTGCTCTCTGCTCTGTTCCATACTATTAAGGGAGGACAATATTTTATTCACTGGCTCATTGTGACCAGATTTAGATATATTAGGTCAAATCTTATCCTCTGAAATGTGATAATCATAAATTATCAAGGCCCTAGATTATATGATGTAGGAATTATTTTATAATTATATTCTCCGACATAAGATATGATGAAAGGTATGATTTCAGTGAAACCTAGGAAAACTTTTTGAACTGATCCAGGGTGAATGGAGGAGAACAATTTATACAATGGCTTTAAGAGTGTTAAAGAAAACAAATTTTTAAAGACTGAAAAACTCTGACCAGTGCAAAAACCAATCCCAACATGAGAAGACTGAGGACAGATCATGCTTGGCACAGAGATGGTAGAATAAAAATGTTGGAACAAGACAAACTCTTTCAGACACGACCCATGTATGGATTTGTTTTGTTTGCCTATACTTATTGATTATCTATAATAATTACAATAGCTAGCATTTATATAGCATTGGAAGATTTGCAACTTTTGTTGTTTTTTTGTTTGGTTGTTTTTCAATCATGTCCAACTCTGTGATCTTATTTTTGAGGTTTTCTTGGCAAAGATAATGGAAGGGTTTGCCATTTCCTTCTGCAGCTCATTTTACAGATGAGAAAACCATGGCAAACAGTGACTTGCTCAGAGTCACACAACCAAGAAGTGTCTAAGGTCAAATTTTAACTCATGAAGATGAGTCTTCCTGAATCCAGAGCTATTGCTCTATGCACTGTATCAACTTGCTGCCCCAAGGTTTGCAAAGCACTTTACAAATATTATCTTTTGATCCTCACAACAACCCTAGAAGGCAGATGCTATTATTATTCTCCATTTTACATTTGAGGAAACTGAGGCAGATAAATTAAATAACTTGGCCCCAGTCACACAACTAGTACATGTTTGAGGCAGGATTTGGACTCAGGTTTTCCTGGCTCCAGATCCAGCACTCCATCCATTGTACCATCTATCTCTGTGAAAATAATTTTGACAACCCTACTCAATTTAATTAATATTTGCTCAATTCATTGTGATTTAATGAGTACCAGTGACTGTATTAGTGAGTTAAGTAGGATAGAGTTAAGTTTGGTTCAGTTAATGCTATAAGAATAAAAGTCATGTAGGTTATAATTAGCTGACCCCACCATGTTCTGATGTTAATGTTACTTTTGCAGCTTCAAAGTTCTGATTACAAGCATAGTAAACTCCACATTTATTCAGTGACAGATTAAGGCAAAACATTCACAGAAAAGAGAAAATCAAAATAAAGAGTAACTCAATCATTTAGTAAGTCCTCAATTTGAGATTAGTTTCCAATCATAAACAAAGTATATTCATTTGGTCAGTCACAAAGTACAAAGGTCAAAAGTTTTCCACCTCTGGATCATGACTGAATTAAAATAGCATCAGTCACCACCAAGCATCTTCTCAAGGGGCAGTGGAAAGCACAAAAAGCCATCCATCCCTAGGTCACAACTAAGTTACAATATCATCACAGCATTCAATATCCAAGGAGAGGTCTTTTCTTCATCTTGACCTGGGGCAAGTTCTCAGCAATCTCTGTTCTGGAGGAGACAAAGCTTAACAAAGCCAGGACATACATTGCCAGTGTCCTCATCAATTCACTCTCTGCCTGCTAAACAGTCTCAGGACCCCTGAAAACATCAGCAAGACCCTCTTCCAGGATTTCTGTAAATGTACAACAAGAAAATTCTTCTTCAGGGCTTCTGAGCCAATAGCAAAATTCCAGGACGTCTGCAACAACAGCACTGTCCTTCACCAGCAGACGAATCTGGTAAAACAACAACAAAACAGACAGGCAGAATACTGGCACCACAGCCATGCCTCCTCAGTCTTCCAGCAGTTCAGCTGGCCCTAGGATCCAGAAGAAATCCCAGCTGGCCCCCAAAATCAAAATCACTCCTCCCAGGTTTTCCAAATCAAAATCGTTTTCTCCAGTGGCAGGGAGGATAGGTAGGAGGGAGGACTTTACTCCACAACCTTCCTGGTGGCAGCAACTTCAGTCTCCATGATTCTTGTCCGAAGAAAATTCTGACTCAGTTCTCAGTCCAGCAGTAGCAGCCCAGCTTTCAGATGCTGCTGAGAGAAACTTTCTCTCTTTCCCCAGCAGAACGGATTCTGCAACCAGGTTCTGGTCTCAAGAAATTCTGACTGTGCCTCTCTGGGGCTTTTCTTATACACACACACAGTATTGGCTTGCTATTTCAGCCAACCTCTTCCTATTATATCAGCAACAGGAGACAGGAGTTCACACCTTCTGTTTCTTTCACAGAGGTTTGATTAGTTACTAAGGGCTAAGTAGGTGCCTACTTGCCAGAACAAAGAGGGATCTTCAAATTTAAATTAATTATCATTACATAGGGTAAAAGAGGCAAGAGAAAACCATTACTATGGAGGGGAAGAGTGGGAAGGTGAAAGGGAATGGGACAACCTGATTCTCACTGAATTTGGCCCAAGGAAGGAATAACATACACACTCAATTGGGTATCTTATCATACAGGAAAATAGGGGGGTAGGGGATCAGAGGGGGGAGGATAGAAGGGAGGGCAGATTGGGCGGGAGGGTAGTTAGAAGCAAACATTTTTGAAAAGGGATAGGGTCAAAAGAGAAAATAGAATAAGTGAGGGGTGAGATAGGATGGCTATAACTACAATATAACTACAATGGAAATGATTTGGGTAACTACACATGTACAATCTATATTGAATTGCTTATATTCCCAGTGGGGGTGGGTGAGGAGGCAGGAAGGGAAAAAAATCTGGAACTCAAAAGTTTTAAAAACAAATGTTTAATAATTGTTTTTTTCACATGCAACTGGGAAATAAGATATTTAGGTACTAGGCTATAGAAACCCATCTTGCCCTATTAGAAAGTTAAGGGGGTGAAGGGGGAGGATATGAGAGAATAGATTGGGGGAAGGTGTATTCAGTAAGTTTGCTATTTTGGGGTGGTGGTAGGGGAAAGATGGGGAGAGAAAAAACTGTAACTCAAAATCTTGTGGAAATGAATGTTGAAAACTAAAAATAAATAAACTACAAGTTTAAAAAAAAATCCCAGCTGATGTGAGCAGAGAACTGATGAGGAAGGTCTTAGACCCAATTGCTTAGGGACCACAAGTCTCCCTAATAAACTGATTGTGTTTGGAGTGCTGATTCAGTTGTCTTTTGTTGCAGATTGGATTCTTGCTGTCCATAGTTGCCTCTATTAGAATGGAGGATTTTTATTTTTCCTAGTGAGGGAGAATTACGGAGGGTACTCTCCACCCCCCAAAAAAGAAAAAAAGTATAACATTTACAAAATACACAGCTAAGAGCAAAAGGAAGATCAGAAAGCAACACAATTAGGGTAGTGTTGGTACTACCATGTCAAATTAAATATATATTTTTAGCAAGCTTATGTGCTCAATTTATTATATACTTAATAAGAAAATGAAGCTAACAGATTTTCAGACTTATGTAAAATCCTATTTTTCTGTTCTAATGTGTATATGGAAGTGTTAATTTTAGCTGGAGTATAAATGTAATTGCCATAAAATAAACAAATGAATGAATGAATGAAGCTATATATAATGAAGGTTTACCATTTCATCCAAAATCCTTTATTCTTTCTTCCTTTGGATATGTTTTTATTTGTTGGTGTTTGTCAAGTGAATAATTTAAAATAATATTTAAAAATATTATCCATAATCATCTCCCTAGGTGAGCAAAAACCCATGGATGCACACCTAGGTTGACATGGGTAGGTGGCCATGACACAGACAGATGACTGAATGGTTATTTATGAAAGTAATGGAAAACAATTGCCCCATAAAAAATGACAAAAATGAAAAATTCAGAGAAATTTGAAACTATGAGAACTGAAACAGAGTGAAGTAAGCAGAACCAAGAGATCTGCATACATTGTCATCATGGTAATGTAAAGGAAAACAATTCAACAACACATGAATTCAATGACCAATGTTGATTTCAGAAGATTGATGATGAAACACAGCTCTCTCCTCTTAGTACTGTCCTCCTAGATCTCTTCTCCTTTTTCATCCAAATTCCTTGCCACCCAAGACCAGGTCTTCATCACCTCCCCTGATGATGGCTATTGCAATAGTTTACTAATTGATCTCTCTGCTTCAATTTCTTTTCAATCCATCTTCCAAAGAGCCACCATATCATCTCCTTTTCAATAATCATTAATGGGTCCCTATTACCTCTAGGATCAAATGTAAACTCTTTACCTTTCAAGCTCTTTACAATCTAGCCCTTTCCTATCAGTCTTCTTCCAGTCTTCTTTGATGCTCCCCATGTCTGGTAAGCTCTTTGGCTTCAGAACATCTAAGCATTCTCCAAAACTAGGACCAGGACACTTCTATTACATGTCATCATGCCTTTCTGGAAGCAGGCTCCCTGGTCTCTTCCATTTGAGGAATTCATGAGCCCCTCCCCCTTTATGTATTTATTTATATGTACATTGACTGCCCTGTTAGAATGTAAGCTATTCTGTGCATTAATACAACCATTCTGGAAAGCATTTTGTAATTACACAAATAAAGTGGCTAAAAAGTCCATACGCTTTGAACAAGTGATTCAACTGCCAGGCATAAGGAAGTCATTGATTAAAAAAGGTGGGAGGGGGAGTCATACTCAATAAAATACTTATAGCAACACTTTTTTTGTGATGGTAAAGATCCATAAATAAAGTAGGTACTCTTCAATTGGGGAGTGGCTAGACAAATTGTGGTACATTCAGGTAATGAAACATTAATGTGCTATAAGAAATGACAAATATGATGAATACAAGGAGGCATGGGAAGATTTACATGAACTGATACAAAGGAAAATAATTAAAACCAAGGAAACAATATACATGACTACAACCACATAAACAGAACAACCACCATAAAACAATAAAAAAATTTGCAAAATGCCAAAGAAAAAATTTGGTCCCAAAAAAGGAGAAAAAAAGGGACACCTACCTCCACTCTTTAAAAAAATATTATTTTATTTTTCCCCAAACACATGTTAAAACAATTTTTAACATTTTTTAAAAGTTTTAAGTTCCAAATTCCATCCCTCCCTCCTTCCCCTCATCTTTCCTGAGACAGTAAGAAATCTGATATAGGTTATACATGTGCAATCACGTAAAACATTTCCATATTAGTCATTTTATACAAGATTTGAACAAAAAAGAAAAAAGGAGACAGAAAGAGAAAATAGTATGCTTCAATCTGTATTCAGACAGTATCAGTTCTTTCTCTGCAGGAGGATAGCATATTTCATCATGATCCTTTGGGATTGTCTTGGACCACTGTATTGCTGAGAATAGCTAAGTCATTCACAATTCATCATTGTACAGTATTGCTATTACTCTGTACAATGTTCTTCTGGTTCTGCTCACTTCATTTTGCATCAGTTCATGTAAGTCCACATTTTTCTCTGCCCCCACTCTTCAGAATTGTGAATGGGGCTCACAGGTATGGAACATTGCATATGTCAGATTTTTCCAGTGTTTGGTCAATTTTGCTTTTTTTCCTATTTTTTCCTCCTTTCCTTAAAAATTTCAAAAAGATGGCTCTCTGGAAGAAGGCATACATGGGGAAATTTAGGTGATGTAAAACCAAAAGATTTATTTTAAAAGTATGTCAAGGAGAGATACTACTTTACTTTTGTCTTTGAATTCAGAGCAATTAGCCTAGTACTTGGTACAAAGGAGGCACTTCACAAATTCTTTTTGATTGACTAATTGGTGGTCTACAGGAGAAGAATGAGGTAAATGTCATTTTGTTTTACTGTTCTTTAAGAAAAGGTTCAGATGGCATTGGAGAGGGGCATTGGGAGATGAAAACAATGTTCAAAAAGCTTCAATAAAACATCTCTTAAAAGTGATATGGAGGTGAGTTGCAGAAGATGGACTGGTATGTACAGATTGTATTCTGGAGGGCATACCCACATAAATGGGATCCCAGTGAGGTCCATTGGATTATTGGAGAATGTGAAGTCTGAAAAATTACATTTCTTTCTGTCTACTTAAGGGATTCTCAGGGACATATCTTTCACATGTTCAAAAATGATAGCAGTATTACGCAGGAATTTGCAGTGAATCATTTGGTCGTTATTTTTATCCTAACTATTTGGGAAAAGATTCTAGTCCTGCTGAATCTATGTGCCAGTTCTTATCTATTTCTGTTATAACAATTTTCAAAGCAAACAGAGATGCAAAAGGGACAAAGATTAGAGTGCTAGCGAACTCTGAGACACTTCACACGCCTTCTCCAATGTCTGCACTGTATTACATTTCATATTATGCCACAGCAGGGCTTTTCAAAATAGTTTAGGGGGACCCACGGAGGCAACAGCTCATATATTATCCCTCTGTGATTTATAAGGTTTGCATGCAGCCATTATGTCCCCCAACAACCTCACAACAACAATCTTGTGAGGTGGGAGAGGACAAGGATTATTCTCATTTTGTATATGAGGAAACTGAGGCTCAAAAGTATGACAATGACAAGTCATCAGTAAATAGTTTCAAACCCAGTGTCTCCAAAGGCTTGTTTTCTTTCCATCAAGAAGTGCTTCCTGAGGGTCATCCATAAACTGACTATCTTACTACATTAATGTTTATAATACAAAATTTTCTTTTAATTCCTGGAAATAATTGCTTGTGTAATCCAATTGAACACGTGTTCATTGAGGACATTTTTGTCTTTGTATTCCCAGTGCCTAATATAGTGCTTGACACATAGGAGCTTAATAAATGCTTGCTTTCTTGCTCCCTCCTTTATATCTCATCAGAAACATTGCTATTCCCATTGGTACTAAGATTTTGTTTATTTATAATAACTCAGCTTTATAGTATTTTAAGTTTTACAAAGTATCTGCTGGACCTTGTTTTCTCTCTATACATTAATGGTGATCTCATCCATTCTCATGATTCCAGTTCTCAAAGACATTCACCTGAATGTCATACAAGTATTTCAATGACTCCAAATGGAATTGATTATCTATCTTCCTTAACAATTTCCTTCCTCCAAATTTAGATATTTGTTAGAGGTACTATCATCTTGGAGTTATATGTGACTTTTCCTCTCTCCTTCATACTCACATGCAAAATGGCTAAGCCTTGTCAGTTCTACCTCTAGGACATCTGTTGTACTTGCCTATTCTTTCTGCTTTCACAAGTGAAAATTCTTTTTTCAGGATCTCATCACTATTGGTCCGGATTATTATAGAACTCAACCGGTCAAATTGCCTCTAGCTTCTCCCTCTTCTGGAAGGGGGCAATTTCCTCACTTCCACTTCCCATCTCCACTCAAGTTAAGCTTGTTTTTCCTTAAAGGTATTGAAACTATCATTGATTGGAACAGGAAACTAAGGCTTGGACCATCGATGCAGTTTCCTGGTCATATGACCACCAAAAGGTCTGAATATAGGAGGCCGGAGCCCTTTTATGAGGAACAAGAAGCTGTGAACAATTGAATCTGGACTTCTGGTTCTGCATTTTTCCCTTTCGATGGCTAAGTAAACACTTGTTAACTGTTAGATGGATTATGAATATCTCCTTTTATTCTAATCTAGACCTAAATTGCCAGGGGACCAACGTGGGTCAGGACCAATCTATTACAATTGCATCCTT
The DNA here is from genome assembly GCA_028627135.1 of Pseudochirops cupreus. Lineage (NCBI taxonomy): Eukaryota > Metazoa > Chordata > Mammalia > Diprotodontia > Pseudocheiridae > Pseudochirops > Pseudochirops cupreus. The sequence continues at coordinate 344,450,578 of CM053583.1, read as the reverse complement.
CCATTGCAGCTGTCAAAATAATCTTTTTAAGGTATAAGTCTGAATATGTCACTCTGCTATTCAAAAACACTGTGGGCCCCTATTCTCTCTAGGATAAAATGCAAACTCTCCCGTCTGGCATTTAAGTCCTTCCATGAGCTGGCTCCAACCTGTCTTTCTAATCTTACTTCATGTTACTCCTCTCCCTGAGGTCTATAGTTCTGCTAACCTGGTTCTTTTAGCAATTTCATGAATTCAGTACTCCACTTTGCAAATGCCATTATAACCTCCATGCCTGAAAAACACACACTCATTATTTCTACTTCTGAGAATTCCTAGTTTTCACAAGGTTCAACTCAGGTTTTACATCCTACAGAAAGTTTTTCATGATTCCTCTTCACCCCTCACCTCTAGTTGTCTGTAATTACTCCCTCTCAAAATTATTATATAGCTATCCTCATCTGTGTATATATTATTTGTCAGTTGATTAAATTTCAATTCACAAGGCTCAGATCAAGTATTGATCAATGTTTCTTTGTGTATGTGCTATCTCTCCTTCTTTCCTCCCTAGTACTAAGATCTTTAAGAAAAGGGATTGTTGCTTTTTTTTCTTCTTTTTCTACTTACCACCCAGCACTATGTCATGAGCATATAGTAAGTATATGGCAAATGTTTGTTGAACTGAAGATTTTTTCCTTACAACAATCTTGTAAGATAGAAAGTATAAAGATATTTTCATTGCCATTTTGTGGATGAGGAAAGAGGCTTAAGTGACTTGCCCCATAGACATCAGAGGCAAGATCTGAACCCAGATTTCCTGACTTGACTTCCCATGCTCTTTTCAAAGAGAGACAGAGTATGTCATTAACAGTTTTCTATCCACCTGATATATTCCTTGGTTCCAAAAACAAAAAAAGTCTGAGACCCACTTATAGAAGATGAAGATATAGCACCAGTTTCATTTTACGTCCCCTTGCCACTATTTTTTTTTACCTCTTTCAAGTAGAAGTTATATTAGCATATATTGTGATCAGCTTCAAAGTAAGATTATAGGCATTTTTCCCTTCAATGATCTCAACAGCTTTTCTCATACTCATATCTGCCTAGGTCCTGAAGATTTATACTATTTGGTCATGGGGCTGACTGTTGAGGTGTTTATGCTAGATTTGCTGATATATCATACATATATATATATACATCATAAACTGCCAATCCTGCGTCAGATATACATTGGTTCCTCTGGCACTCTCTGTCCCAGCTCTCCCATCTGCTAGATAAAAGGGTCCTAACTCTACATGTTATAGAGCTATGTTGTCCATTTATTAAAAAAAATGATTAAGTTCAAAATTCTATTCAAAATACAATGGCCTAGATGAGCCATGGGCCCCTTCTTAAAAGCAGCTGAATAATCAACTTTCAGCCTCTGAAAGAAACAATGAATATGCGCAATTTAGTGGAACATGGGAAGTATGAACTAAAACAGAATGAAGAGAGGAAAACCTAGACAAAAAGCACAACAGCAACAATAGACAATATCAAGTCACCATAATTATCGTTAAATGCAATGACCAATTTTGACTCCCTGGTACTGAAGTATACTTTCATTCTCTTGGTGGAGAAGTAGAGGATGACAGGTACAGAATATTGTATGTGCAGTTAGATAGACGTCACTATTTTGTTGTTCCATTTCGCTTGACTATTTTTCCTTGTTACAGGGGAAGTTTTAAGTGTGGGGGAGGTTGGGGGGATGGTGATAAGAAGGTATATGGGGAGATAGATGGCTGTGGTGTAAAAGTACAAAAGGCATCAACAAAATATTTTTTAAAATCAAGGTCTCTGCCCTCAAGGAATTCATGATATAGCAGAGGGAAATGATAGTAACATAAATAACTATAAAGCAAAATATTATTTTTTGGTCCAAAATATTATTTTGGTAGTGTAGGGATGAAAAATGCCCTCTACTAAAATAAGTCTATTTCTTTTCAAATTCAAATTAGGAACCTGTTATGATAGGTAAAGTGATGAAACATGTAAGAATTTAAGAAAAAAATCTGCTATAATACTAACGTAGGGAGAATGAGGTTTTCCCTGGTCAAAATATCACTCTATCAGGCCTAGCTGCAGACAAAAAATGCTTAAGGGCAGAAATACAAGAGAGGTGATAAGAGAATACTGACCAGGCTTCTTAGCCACTCTTTTGTTCTGGCTGAAATTCATTTGCATTTAGTCAGGGAGTACCTGGAGAGCACAAGAGTTATCAGAACCTTAAGGTAGTTATCCACATCAAAAAACCAGATTCCTGAGGAGACTTCGCTCTGTAGTAAAAAAAAAAAAAGTCTTTCTTAGTGTGTGAACCATCTGCCTGGCTTTCTGTTGGCTAAGTATGGGGGCTATGATGAAAGAGCTTATCATTCTGCTCTCACTGAAGAGCAGAATAAAGCCAAGACAGCTTCAGCCTCTGAATGGATGAACCCAGAAGAGCATCTAATCAGCGGAGATATTAAGAGGTTTGAAGTCACCAGAAGATATCAAGAGTCCTGCAGTTAATGACTCAATTGCCCTTCCACGTTTCCCACATGTGGGCCTCTCATGAGGATCCCTCTACAATATGATCACTCTCCCCAAGAATGTTTTATTTATTTGTAGGACAGGGTACCCTACCTTTATGGGAGGAATATTCTATTGTAAATTTTCTTGGAGTGCCATTGCATTAAATGCCTTTGTTCTGAACTAATTGTGCCTTCTAGCTGACTTGAGAAAATTAAATAGACTGGTAAGGGCTTATAACCTATTGTTTTTAATGGATATGGGCCCATAAAAGTATCTTGAACAGATCCATTAAATAGCTAAAACTAATAATAAATATTAACTGTAACACTGTTATAATTATTTATATTACATAATAATATATTGTGAATGTGATTATCATAACATTACTATTATCTAATTAGTACTTATTCCTCTGATTGTCTTTTAATAAAATCACATCAAAGTTGTAAAACAGAAGAAATTCAATCATTAGGAATTGTTTTTTGGTGAGCCAAAAGGACAAATCTAATTATTCTAAAAAGTAAAACAAAACAAAACAAAAAACCTCTGAGCCTAGACAGATTTTTGTTTTTTGGTTTAGGCTTATGACTAGCTTGGGTATCTCTTGGTGTGTAAAGTTCCATTTCATAGATGCAGATTGACAATCTGTAATTTATCAAATTTAGGAAGCTGTGACCTGTCCCCAGGTCCTGCTGATTCCAAGGCTAGTCTTCAAACCACTATGCCATGCTGTTTTTCTTAAGCAGAAACTGCTTTAGCTAAAAAGCAAATGAGTGGCTTTTGATCTGTACCCAGATGGTGGCAACAGCCAACCATAACTTGAAGACCAATGTCCAACTCTATCCAGTGTATTATGAGTCATATGCATACCATGAAAACTTGGCTACACATAGTTGTTTGATATACTGTATGTAACTTTTGCTGCCATCATAAACAAACAGAAAAACATTTTCCCCTCAGTAGAAATCTGACATTTTCTTATGTTATTGGTAAAAGGAAACTCAATAGGTAGCAGGAAAGATATATATATTATTAGTACATTCTGAAAGATATGAAATAGAGACTGGCTACTGAAAAAATCCAAATTGTCACTGTTATGTGCATATTAGTTGAGCTGTCCTTTGAAGATGAAATTCCACACCATTCAGAAATGAGAGAATTCCTTCTTTTATATGAAAGGTAATTTTTTTTTTGTCATAAGGCATCAAGGAAGGGAACTCTTGGCCAGGTCTGATGTTCAATAAGGTTGTGTGTGTGTGGGAACTCTTGGCCAGGTCTGATGTTCAACAAGGTTGTGTGTGTGTGTGTGTGTGTGTGTGTGTGCGCGTGTGTGCATCCATTATAATTAATGACAATTTTTGTTCCCTGTTCCCAGTTTAACAAATAGATGGCTGAATGTTGATATTTCAAAAACCTACAAAATCAAAGGGCTTTTTAAAAGTCAACCTGGACTGATTTTTATTTTCCTGTGGGCATGTTGTATTCCTTACTATATATGTCCTCCCTTCTCTACTAAACTACTAGGATTCATGAAGGCATTACAACAGAAAGCTAATGCGACCTTAGGCTTCATCTAAAGGCTTAATATCTATACTGAGTGGGGCGGAGCCAAGATGGTGGTGTAGCAGAAGCAACATATCGCAGCTCTCACATAGCCACCCCAAAATACCCATAAAACAGGACTCTAAACCAATCCTAGAACTCCAAAATGCACACAAAGATACTTCCCACTAAAGTCAGCTCGGCTAT
>CM053583.1:344420697-344445800 GCA_028627135.1 Pseudochirops cupreus | reverse complement strand
CTTTAAAAGGTGAAATTTTGAGGTGGGAGAGGATTAGAATGAGAGGAGACAGGGAGAGACAGAATGGGGTTAATCATCTCATATAGAAGAGGCTAGGGATAATTGTTACAATGCAGGGAAAGAACAGGAAGGCAAAAGAGAAAGGGTCAACCTTACGCTCATTGAATTTGGATTAGGGAAGGAATGACATAAACTCTAAATTTAGTATCTTGCCACAAAGGAGAGTAGGGGGGGCAGGGATGAGAGGTGGGATGATAGAAGGGAGGGCAGGGTGGGGGGAAGGGTTGCTGGAAGTACACAATTCTGTAAAGGGATAGGGACAGGGTAGAGAATAGAACAAGGAAGGGTGGGATAGGAAGGAAGGAGATATAATCAGTCTCTCACGATATGTCCACTGTGGAGATGTTCTGTGTAATTACACATGTACAGCCTGTATTGAATTGCTTGTCCTTCTAGCAGGGGTGGGTGATGAGGGAGGAAGGGAAAGAATCTAGAATTTAAAGTTCTATAATCAAATGTTAAAAATATATATGTATATGTATTATTATTATTATTATTGACTACATACAACTGGGAATTAAGATATACAGGCATTGGGGTAGGGAGAACCCTCCTGCCCTACCAGAAAGGGGTGATGGGTGAGGATATAGGAGAGAGCAGATTAGGGGAGGGGCTATACAGTGGGATCGCTGTTTTGGGGTGGTGGGTAGGGAAAAGATGGGGAGAAAATTTGTAACTCGAAATCTTGTGGAAATGAGTGATGTAAACAAGAAAATAAATTAATTAATTAAAAAAAAAAAGAAAGCTGTTTGCCTGACAAAAGATCTGAGGTTTTTAGCGAATGACATACTCAATATAAAATTCTATGACCTGGCATCCAAAAACTAATTTAATATTGAGCTGCGTTAAGAGATACATTGCTTCCAGGAACAAGGAGGTGATAGTCCCACTGAACTCTGCCCTTGTCAGACCACACTTGGAGCACTATGTTTAATTACAGTTAAGGAGAAACAGTGATGAGTTGGGGAATGTCCTGAGGATGACAACCAAAGGAAAAGGGCCTTCACTCTATGCTATATGTTGGTTGAAGGAACTGAAGATGTTGAGGAGAAGAAGAGATTGAGGGAGAAGCATGATCAGAGTCTTCAGGTATTTGGAGGGTAATACTGTGAAAGAGTAATTAGTTCAGTTATGTTTTGTCCTGACCTAATGTCAGTGGGCAGCCGGCCTTACCCTTTCCAGGTCTTCAGTGCACATCCAGACGTAACCAGCACATTCAACAAAGCAGAGTCAGGAGCCAGAAGTGTGAGTGATCAGCAAACAGCTTTATTTTTCTTCATTCTTCATCCCTGGTGCTTCCCCTCTTTTATTCCCTTTACTGAGCCCCTTAGATAAACAGCCCACCTCCCTCACAACTGCCTCTGATGCCACAAGGGTAGGGTAACCACATAAAGGAAAGACAGAGCTCACATCCCAGAACAGAGCATATCAACTTGTGAACTGCAGAATAAAACAGGACACACTGACCCAGAGGCATAACTCTGCCATCATGACTCTGTGTTTCTGTTGTTTATGTCCATCTGCATTCTCAGCATATTCTGGCGCTCATGTTCCCAGGCAGAACTACATGTACCTTTCCCCCATCAATGTTTGGCCCCAGAGGGCAGAGCAATTGGTAGAAGAAGCAAAGAGGCAAGTTTGGACTGGATGTCAAGAAAGACTTCAGAATGATTAGATCCCTCTAAAAACAGAATGAGCTGGGGCAGCTAGGTGGCATAGCAAATAGAGCACCAGCCCTGAAGTCAGGAGGAACTTAGTTTTAATCTGGCTTCAGACACTTAACACTTACTAGCCATGTGACCTTGGGCAAGTCACTTAACCCCAATTGCTCTGCCCTCCCCCCTCCAAAAGAAAAAAACAAACAAACCAGAATGGGCTACCACAGGACATAGTGGGCTCACCTTCACTGAAGATCTGTAAGCAAAGGCTGAATGGCCATTGATTGGACATGATGTGGTAGGTTCTTTTAGGGGTGTAGGTTGGACCAGATACCCACTTCCAGCTCTGGTAGTCTGTGATCTTTGAGACATAAGGCCTTATAGGAAATGTAGTTCCTAATGGGATTGGTGTATATTTAGTGTATAGCACACTAGAAAGCATACGCCTCCTCTCCTTTGACCCCTGTGCTTCCCTCAGTGGAATAATGTGCATCTTCAAGTTTTCATTTTTTCAGTGTTTCTGATTCTTCTTGGGCTGGCTTCTCTTAAGGAATGGCTAAAAAAAAAAGATGGTACACAAATGTAATGAGATATTCTTGTATAGTAGTAAATGAAGACTCTAAGGAAAACAAATATTAAATTTATATAATAAATTAATGGAAAGTGAAATTATCAGAACTAAGAGGATAATATATACATGACTGCAATAATGTAAATGAAAAGATCACTATAAGAAATTTAATACTGAAAACTGAAAAACTAATGAAGGCCACAGCAAATAGAAATTGAAACATATCTCCCCACAGATGACAGGAGGGCAAATAATTATTAGGTCAGAATATTGTACACATTGTCAGATATGGTCATTATATGGGATAGTGATGCATAATTGTTTTTTTTTGTCACAAGTGTGGGTGCAATGTGGAATCGACCTTCCCAAAATATGTCTTTATAATCTGTTATAGATAGAGATAATTTCATTTTAAGATATGTTAAAGCTCAGATGTACCATCATGTATTAGCTATTATAATTTCTAACTACATATTATTTGAAACAATGGAATCTTTTAACAAAAGTTTTATAAAAGCACCATCATAACATTCAGGCTATTTTAGGAAGTCTAATCTTACAGAGATACCAAGAATAAATATACAAAATATCTAGAAAGATTCCTCCACTAAAGTTGTGCTTTAGAGCTTTATTATGGATAAAGAGTATGAAGATAACTCTGGATTTTTATAGACTGTGTCAATGGAATACAAACACTGTTTCCTTAAACTTAGCTGGAAAGCCCTTAAGTGTAGGTCTACCATATTGGTTGATGTCTTACTGAGTAGGGAGAGTGTAATCAATAGGAAGTTGGCCAACAGATTATATATACATATGCATATTTATATATGCAGTGTATATGTATATATATATATATACACACATGTGTGTATATATGTGTGCATATATACACATACATATATGTTTTCAAATACAGTTAATTTTCAAATCACAGTAAAAATAAGAAAGAGAGAATTGAATAAGCTAATCTCCAAGGTATCTTTCAGCCCTAATCGTCTATAAAATATGAACAGCCAAAGCAACAGCAGCAACAAGAACAACACAAAACAAAAAAACTCCTTTTTCTTGCAAATGTGAATTGTTTTCTCCTTCCAATCTTTTCCTGCCAGCCCTCCTGCTCCCATCTATAACCCATCTATAATTATATAAAGCTTGACCCCCATTCCCCATCACCATCCTGACCTAAGTCTCCCTCCCACTTGTTCTCCTTCCCTTCAATACTATTATCTCTACTCTAGCCATTCTGACTTCTAGTCTACCTTTGCCAAGAATGAAGGTGACATCCCTATCAGAAATGATCAAATGAGAGACTTTACATGAAATCACTATAAAAATAAAAGTTCTATAGAAATAGTATTTTTTGAACTGAGAGCTTAGGTTAGTTTTCATCCATCCTACTTCCCTACCTCTTCTATTTTGCAGGTAAGGAAACTGAGGCTCAGAGAACAGAAGTAGCTATTCTATGGCTACATACCCAATTTATGGCAGAGCTCAGAAGAGAACCTAGATCTCTTGACTCCCAATCTAGGCATCTTTCTACTCCATCCCTCAAATTTAATATGCTATTTTTCTCTTGACCTATGTAGATACAACCACTGTATCTGTCTAGCCATACCTATATTACCAGAGGTGAGGATTATGGTGTGATGATTTTCACCACTCCAAAGAACAGCTCCTGAATGAAAGGATATTATACCCAGCTTGTCAGGAAAAAAAAGAAACTTTTAAATTTAATACGCATTATCAACATTTTCTCTGTAATTTTCTTAAATCTACACAATCAACAAAACAATAAATCAAGTTCTGATTTTGCTACAAATTTCCTAGGTGTAAATGTTAGCACTGAAAATTTAATAACTGCCTCTACCAAGAGCCAGTATGAGCTGGTTCTGGCACACTGCTGGTTAAAGCTCCCTTCAAGTACTCGAAGAGCTGGTTGTCATATGAAAAAGGGCACAGAACTAGTACCAATAGGTAGAATTTACAAAGAGGTAAATTTATACTTGATAAAATGAAAAATTTCCTAACGGTTTGAGATATCCCTGTATGGAATGAGATGCTTCATAGTGGGGTCCCTTCTTTGAAGGCTTTCAAGCAAATATGATATGACCTCTTGTCTGGTGTCTTGTAGAGGGGATTCACTTTCAGGTATGGGTTGGACTAAATGGTGTCTGAGAAGTACTTTCTAGCTTTGAGATTTTATGATCAGATTCAGTCGAATCGAACAAGCATTCGTTAAGTTCCAGCTATGTGCCGGGTACTAGTCTAGCTGCTTTGTCACATGACTGATTCAGACAATTCCTGCCCAGTTGATGATGGATTGGAACACATCATTTTAACTGCCATACGTGAGTCAGTCACCAAAAAAAGGAACCTCAGCATTGAAAGTCATTGTAGTGACCGCGCCTTTTTACATACCAGTTCCTTTCTCATTACTTGCCCATAGCTTGTGCTCAAAAAGACTCATGTGTATTAAGATATATGGGTTGGACCCAATAAAGCTTATTAAAAATATATATCTTGTCTTCTTAGTCGATGTACACAATAGTTAGAATCATAAAGTCTGATGATGTAGAGTACAGGGTGGGTTTAAGACAGGGATATTGGCAAAATGGCTAGAGAAGTAAGGGATGTGTATAATCTCATGAATTTACTTTTGGAAAGGAAAGGTTCTAAGTCAGAAGCTATCAACCTGGGTCCATGAACCTGGGGTGGGGGTAGTGTCTGTGGGTAGATTTCAAGTAGTCTTTGATCTTAGATGAGGGGGAAAAAAATACACCTTTATTTTCATTAACCTCTAACTGAAATTTTCATTAACCTCTAACCTTAAATTATTAATGTAGACAACAAGGCATTATTCTGAGAAGGTGTCCTTGGGCTTTACCAAACTGCTAAAGTCAGTTGACTTTAAAACAAAAAAGTTAAGAATCTCTGGATTAAAGCTGAATTTTGAATTCATAGTTGCTCATTTTAGAACTTTCTTTGTCTGAGTTAAGAAATTCTCTCTCTCACTCTCTCTCTCTCTCCCTCCATTTTTAAAATAAATTTTTATTGATATCTTCTTTTCTTACATCATCACAGTTATCCCAAGTATCCCTCCCTCTCCCAGAAAGCCATCCTATATAACAAATAGTATTGTTTAGAAAGAGAAAAAAAAGTCAACACAACTGAACAATACATAGAAAAAGTCTGAAAAAAATTAAAACAAAACAAAACAAAAAAAGAAAAAGTCTGAAAACATGTGCAATGTGTAACACCTATGGACCTCTCACTTCTATATGAGGCTGGATTAGGGAGTGTCTCCTTATATCTCTTCATTTGAGTCCTGCTGAATCTTTATAATTTTGTTAAATTTACTTTTGTTTTTTGGTATGTGGTTGTCTTTTCTGTTTACATTGTTGTAGTCATTGTATATGTTGTTTTCTCGGTTCTATTCACTTCACTCTGCATCATTTCTTGTAGATCTTTCCATATTTCTCTGCATTCATTGTACACATATTTTCTTACAGCACAGTAATATTCCATTACATTGATATACTCTCTCTTTCTGCATAAGAACTCCGTGTTTTCCTGGATGTGTTGCCCTATAAGGTCCAGTGAGTAAATTACATCATTTTCCTGACCTTTGAGTTTTAGTTACCTATCAAACCTTGGGCACCTCTTCAAATGCTGATGCCACCAAACAGTTCTTGAGCTGTTGGGGATGGGCTTGGAACTGGTGACTGCTCTAGCAGGAAGTTTTACATTCTTCTGACATACGTGGCATAGCTACTGTTCACGTGAAACAATACCCCCTGGAAAGAAGGAAGAAGATAAGTCTGCACGGGCACAGAGTTCTTTCTTCATTAATCTAATCCAAGGTTATAAACTGTTGGGGGATGACAGTTGCTGGGTCAGTCTTAATGCATCTAGTAAAGCTTAATAAAGGAACAGCTACAGTCTTCTTGCAAAGCATTTCCTTGTGAGGTTAGTAGGCTCTAGATAGATGTTCTTAGCACCAGCCCCCAATCCTAGCATTTAGCACAGTGCCTGGCACATAGGAAGCATTTAATAATTGGTATTGACTGATGGATTCTCCAATGACCACCAATACTCCACCTCTTTTTCCTGCCCAAGACTCCCCCTTTAATCAAAGGAATTTATATGATTGAAAGCTGAAAAGAGGCCTTAGAAAGAATTTCATCTCATCCCCTCACTTTACAGAGGAGGAAATAGAAATACAAAGCACCTACTCGGCAAATATTTGTTGGATTTTGAGGGTCATAGACAGGGGAAAACGAGGCTAAGACTTACCTAAAGATGATAGGTAAGAGGAACCTTGGGAGGGACATTAGAAGGCATCTACTTTCCCTCTTGCCTTCAAATGAAACCATACCTAAATTGTCCCAGACAAATCAGAATCAATATGAGAACTCCAGATAATAAGATTCTATTAACTTCTGAAGAAACTATATCAGAATCTAACAATGCTCTGTACAAGAAAATTCTCTCCAAATCTCAAGCTATTGCACTGCAATCTTCCTTTGCCTTCTGTTAACACGAACAACTTATTAGACCACATAATCTCCAAAGTTATAGCCTGTCATGTCCATTTATTCCCCTTTTCATTGGAGAGATATCCATCAGTTTCATAGAAGCAATTTTAAACAAATCTTCCTAGGGAATCTGTAAATTCTTTTGTTTGGTGCCTGATTACAAATTCAGTACTTTTTCTAATTCATTTCAAATTAATTCCTTTCAATAAGAATTTATGTGCCACACATTGTATGTTTTGTATCCTCATATGCCGGTTATGCCAAAGACAAAAATTACTGGCTTCAAAGCTTACATTCTATTAGGGAGGGGAAATGACAATATGTTTACATTTAATTGCATAATACACGCATGTTTATGTATAAATATGTTTAATATACATACACATACACACACACAGAGTAAATACAAAATCATGGAGACAACAGATCAGAAAACACCTTGCATAGAAGATAGCATTCTTCTTCTTCCTCTTGTCCTAGAAGGTATGGAATAAAATATTTAAATTTTCTTCAATCTAATTTTGGCAAAGCCAATAGAAAGAGCCACTGCACAAGGTCTGGGTTAGTGGCACTATTCAAGAGGCACAGAAGACTAGACCATAATTTAGAATTCCCAGGTGTTTTTTTGATTTGTTTTTTGGGGTTGCCCCAGTTCAGGAGACAAAGAAATTAAAAAGCAAAAGAAGTAAGAATGACAATAGAGACATGTATGGAAGACCAAGGGATAGAGAGTCAGAAGAACTGACCCCTAACTAGCAATGATGTTGGGCAAATTGTTTACTTTTTGTGGGTCTTAGTTTCCTCCTCTGTAAAATGACGATTTTGCAGTAGGTGACCTCTGCGTTCCCACTCAAACATTTGAGAATTCTAAGTGAGGCTTGTGTTAATATGATTGGCAGGAACGGTTGTTGATGCCAATTGGAAGTGTTGAGTAAGACACCTCCCTCTCTACCGTGTTGAGGGATGGAGGAAAGGGCAAAAGTTAAAAAAAAAAAACAACATGAAACAAAACACAAAAGGCACCTTGCTTGGAGCACTATAAAAAGTTTGCACACTCCTAGAACTGTCCTATTTGGCAGCTGCCTCCTCATCAGGAACTTCTAACATCACTCAAAGACTCTCTCCACCAAATAGTAAGTACAAGTTTCTGTGTATTACTGGCTTTCAAACTGTGGGACCAGGGGTATATTAGAGACAATTAATCCAAAGGAATGGGACTGGATATTGCTTCTAGCAATAATATTTCGAGCCATTTTGATGAATACTACTGGGATGACTAGCCAGGCTAAAATGAATTTATCTTAACAGGATCAGATGGTCACACACCCCATTCATTTTATTCTCCCCTCCCTATATTTGAATCCTATGAAAACGTGTGCTTTGTGAGGTCTTACTAAATGCAAAAGGTTAACATATAAGGTACATATAAAAAGTCAGCAATGTGAAGAAGGTTCAGAATCTCAGACTAAAGAAATCCAACATAAAGAAAGTTTCTTTCTTCTGATTGTATTTTAGCCTCCTGATAAATCTAGTTTTTTTCCCTTCCTTCTCTACACATCTTTGCCAATTACTGACATATTTGTAGTAACCCTGTGAGGAGGAGGCTTGGGATGAGGCAACAATTTTATTCATCCCACAGATATTCATTCCATGGATAAGCTATTGAAATACCAAGAGAAGTGAATTTTTTTGCTTTCCCAGCCAAGTTTTTTTTTAATAGTATCAATGATATTAATAATAATAATTCTTATCATTTGAAAATGGGGGGTTTGTTTAAATTCTTCTCCTCTTCCCACCATATTTTGATTTGCAGCTTCTAACAAATGCATGTAATCCTAGATTATATTTTTACTATAAAAATCAAGGATCTGCATTGATCTCCCTTTTATTTGCCTTGAACATTTCAAAAATGAATGGAATAACAGAGGTCAGGGCACCTTTTTCCACATCCCAACACCTCTACACAAAGTCACATACTGGTGTGCCTCTGTCCAGGGTCGTCTTCTTCCTCTATACTATTTTGGTTGGTGATTTCATCAGCTACGGTGGATTCAGTAATGGATTAAATTATCATCTCTGTGCTGATTATTCTCAGATCTATTTTCCCAGGCCTAACCTCTCTCTTAAATTCCAGTCTCACATCTCCAACAGCTTGATTGACACCTGGAACTCATACAGGAGTCTTAAATTCCAAACTTGTTATCTTCTCCCCCCCACCCCAAGACCTAATGTGTCATCTTCAACTCCCTATTCTCTCTCTCTCTCTCTCTCCTCCCCACCATCACAGCTTCTGGCCAGATTCTCTTCTCTTCATTCGTATTGCCACCACTATGGAGCAGACCCCCGTTACCTCCCATCTCCTGGTTGGTCTCCCTGCTACAAGTGGCTCCCTACTCCTGGCCTAAGTTGTTAGCATATTGTCTTACCCATTATACTATGAGCCACTTGAGAGCAGAGACTGCTTTTTTTCTTCTTTCCTTTTATTCACAGCCCCTAAGACAGAGCCTGGCACAAAGTAGGTATAAATGTAAATGTTGACTAACTCACACAAATTTCATACATCCTCATTTTCAAAGAAATGACAGTCTGAGATGTCAGATGCAAATGTCCCATGGCTGCTGATGGAGGCTTCAGAAGTTTTTCTTTGGAAACCTCACCCCTCCTTATCGGGCCTCCTTTTTTCCAGGGTTGAACTTTGGCCTGAGTCTCTGTTATATGATTAACAGAGGATTATATTTGTGCTGATGTTGGTACAGACCTTTAGCCCCTTTATCTTCCTATGGACTGTATTAATTCTTTGTGTCCAGTTTTTTTTTTTAAATGCTAGCTATAAGCCTGCAAGATAAACTTGAAAAAAATCTATCAGGTTTTTTTTTGGGTTTTTTTTTTGTTTTTTTTGCTTTTTGGAGGGGGAAAGGCAGGGCAATTGGGGTTAAGTGAGATGCCCAAGGTCACACAGCTAGTCAGTGTTAAGTGTCTGGGGTCAGATTTGAACTCAGGTCCTCCTGACTTCAGGGCCGGTGCTCTATTCACTTGTTTTTAGTAGTTCCATGAAATCATCAGGAGGAAAAATAAAAACAAAAACCAAAAACAATCCATGGAAATAACCCATGCCCACCAGAAAATCATGTTTTCTTTATGGCTGCCCAATTTTTATTTCAGATTCTTTCAGTACTTTCTCTGTGGTTAAAGATTACTCAGTAGGCATTTTCACAGCCCTGGTTTTCAAGCCTGATTAGTATGCAGACAACTTCTTGCCTGAATATTCCTAAATATTAACATCACCGCTTATAACTAAATTCAAAATGCCCTGGGGTAAATCTGACCCAGTTCTCCACCTTTGCACGACCATACAAGATGCATGACTGTCCATTTTCTTTAAGTTCTCCAGGAACAGAGACTATATAAATTTTCCTTAGGAAACCAGCCCCTCACCTTTTTTTTTTCTCCTACTCTAATTGTATATTACTCCCTTTCTATAGGCCAGCCAAATTAGCCTTCTTGCTGATCCACATTCCCTCTCTCCATTTCTATGTCTTTATACTAGCTATCATTTGTGACTATTATCAACCAATCAAGTTTTCTTACACCTAAGTGTCCTTGAAAACTCAATTCAATCACTACTTTTTATATAAGGCCTTTTCTGATTCCACTAGCTGCTATATTCTCCCCCCAATATTCTTGAATTTGTTTTGAATATGTTTTCTATATACTTATGAGTGTATGTACGTATATATATATATATATATATATATATATATATATATATATGTATGCATGTGTGTATGTATATATGTATGTCTTATATCCCCCAACAGAATGTAAATTCACTAAGAGCAGGAATTGTATCACTTTTTTCCTTGTATAAGCACTTAATAAATGCTTACTGATTGATTGATTTTCCTGGTATCAAACCAAAATCTCTCCCTCTTAAAATTTCAGGAGTTACAGTAGATTTTTATAACATCTTCGAATGTTGCTTGAGTTGGTGGTAAGCTTCTTCAGGAGAAAAACTTATTTCCTGTTTTGTCTTTGTATCCCAAGCACCGAGCACAGTGCCCGGCAGTGTTAGGCACTTAATAAATACTTACTGAATGAATGTCCTGACCACTTTATTCTCTGACATCCTCAAGCTGTCATAGTACTTCTATATCTAATTTCCAAACCAAAAATTGGGACATGTGGTCCAAAAAAGAATATGCTTTTTGAAAAGTCTTATTAAAGTGCACTTTCTTTTCTCAAAATTGGGACTGTCTTGGAAAATGTGAGGGGGGAAATGGTCACCATGTCTACAGTGATGGAAGTTTCCAAAGGGTCTTGGAAAGGGTGCAGTCTGTAAATCACTCTGTGGCAAGTGGGCATTGAAGATATAAAAGTTCATTCTACCTATCTAGTCCATAAAGTGTTTAGGATCCTGTCCATATCGATTTCTAATAATGTACTTGCAGAATTTTAGAAGTAAGAAGGATCCCCAAATTCATCAAATCCAGTCCCCTTCACCTAGGGTCCCTTTGCTGCACCAGACTGAGAAACCGTCTGTTCTCTTATAGCCCTCAAGAGATTCACAAAACTTTTAAATGAAAGTCTTCTGACTCCAAATCCAGTGGTCTTTGTACAACCCTGACAGAGACAATTTTATTCATTAAACCTGAGAGAAGGTAGCTCTGGTCATCCCAAGGGTGCAGCCCCTAAGGGAGTAAAATGACAACTGCTCATAATCAACAGTCTTCTAGGTAGCTGACACTTGATTCCAAGCCTGGCCTGCCTCCTCCCAGGAGAGGCCCTGCTGAAATATGAAGCCATGTAAAGATATACAGAGTACACGAGCCACTATGTCTCACTTAAAATTTCATTCTCTTTTCCAGCACCTAATACACTTCTGAATAGATCGATCCCCTTAGCAAACGTTTGTTGTTGATAATAATGATAAAGGTGATGAGTACATGTGTACATGTCTGTGTGACTTCCATTATGAGATGGAATACATGGTCTCTGAGATCTCTTCCAGTTCTGAGACTCTGATCTCCATGCCTCAATTTTCCCAACTCTTAGCATTTTTCTTTTTTCTTTTTTTCTCTTCCAGACCCACCACCATGGCCCACCGTTACCCAGCACTCACTGCAGAGCAGAGGAAGGAGCTCTCAGCCATTGCCAAACGCATTGTTGCTGATGGCAAGGGGATCCTGGCTGCGGATGAGTCTGTAGGTGAGTACAAAGGATATTGTGCTATATTCCATAACAAACTTCTAAAAAGTCACTATCCTTAGCAAAAGAAATCTTAACATTTCATTCTTCATCCTTCTTCACAAATAGGGTAGACTCTCAGAGTAAAATTATGCATATAAATGCTTATGGGGAACTTAAGAGTGAGGAAGCCCAGACTCCATTGTCTTATCAAGTAAGAAGGCTGGTCTCCATCAGATTCTTTGACCCTCCCATCTATAGCACCTGACTATCAGGCTCCTAGACCTTCTTAAGCATGTGTTGTTCAGAGATCTCAGAAGGTATGAACCAAAAAACCAGCATCTGTTGACTCTGGGGCACACACTTGATCACAGATCATTCCTCAGTATTTCAGGCAGCTTGGCAGCCCAGTCAGACACACAGAATTCACCCCTCTCCTTAACAGAAGGAAACCCATGGAACAAGTGAAACACTAATGGGCAGAAGGAGAAAGACAGCCAGGAATACTCATCCTTCCACCTTCCCCACAGTCTTGTGACTTGGCTGTGATGAGGCCCTGTCTGCATCTTTCTACCTCCACCAATCCTAAGCACTATATTGTTTTGTGAATATTTTTTTTCCTTCATTTCCTCTTTCCTCTCTCTGAGTACTCTATGTCTCTTTGAACAGAAACTACTGGGTTCATTATCCTGCCTTCTCTGTTGGGCTAACAAATTCCTTTAAATTTCTTTTACTTCCTTCCTTCCTGATCTACTAGAGTGCAGTTCACTGGCAAATTATTAAGCAAGTGAGCAATTTGGAGTCAGGACCAGGTCACCAAGCTGGGGTCAGAAGTACGGAAATGTGAAACAGGGGCAGGAGAGAAAATATAACAAACAGAAAGAGAGGTTGTTCAAGTCAAATCATTGAACTGAAACCAGTAATCCTCTTATCACAGAAGCTGAATTTGGACCTACCCTGAGCCAGATTGTCCCCCAGGACTGAGTGTTGAAGGTCTTAAATACCTGGTTGTAGTTAGTAGTAAATAATCACTCACCTGACTATGGCTGGCAGGTTCAACTCTGTGTGCCCAGCCTACCTGCTCCCCTACTGGGTCTTGACTGAGATCCATTGGTGTGTCCATCCCATAGAGTATTTGAAGTTTTTAAGATTTCTAGGTCAAAAAGACCTTTGGCATTTATATAGTGTTTTATTTCAGAACAAGTCAAGTGCTATAGATATCAGCATTCCTAATTTACAAAGGAGAAAAATGAGTGGTCAAGTGACTTGCTCAGGGTCACATGGCTAGTAAATGTCTTATGTGGAATTCAAACCCAGGTCTTTTTGATTCCAAATCCAGAACTTTGTCTATTATGCTGTACCACCTAAATGAAACTAGAGGGAGTTAAGTATAAAAGTCAGGTTGCTCCTTATTGTTTGTTCCAATTATTCTCAGACACCATTTTGACCCATTTCTCTCCCTATCTTCCACATTTTGCTGCCTGTTTTAGGTACCATGGGCAATCGCCTGCAGAGGATCAAGGTAGAGAACACCGAAGAAAACCGCCGTCAGTTCCGAGAAATTCTCTTCTCTGTGGACAAATCCATCAACCAGAGCATTGGGGGTGTGATCCTTTTCCATGAGACTCTCTATCAGAAGGATAGCCAAGGAAAGTTGTTCAGAGACATCCTGAAGGAAAAGGGGATCGTGGTGGGAATCAAGGTCAGTGCACCCAGTAAACACATCACTTACACTAGAATCCAAAATGTTTGTGGCTATCTCTCTATGTGAAATACTGGGGTAATACTGAGGTCAAGCAAACCCTTCAAATACAGTTTCTTCTCCTACCATACATTATACTCCATTCCCACCAAATCTGTCCTTTCCCTAGTGCAGGGGTGGGAAACCTGTGGCCCTGAGGCCACATGTGGCCCTCTGGATTGAATCCAAACTTCACAAAACAAATCCCCTTAATAAAAGGATTTGTTCTGTAAAACTTTGACTCAATCAAAAGGCTGCCCCCAAGGACCTAGAAGGCCACATATAACCTTAAGGTCACAGGTTCCCCACACCTGCCTTGCCCTTCCTGGTCTTTTCTCCAAAGCTATCCTGAACTTTTTCACTATCTCCATACTCAGGATTGTATATTGGTCACCACCTAAGATGGAATACTTTCCTTAGCAAAAGACTCCTATATACTCCCTACATGTGTAACTCCCTACCCTCTGTACTTAATTTCCATAGTCTTCTTTCTTATACAAACACTATCTCACAATGCAGTGCCTCTGTTTGGGGAGAGTCACTCTGAGCGAAGAAAGTCCAGATAGTTGCCATCTTCATTCTCTGGCATCTACTGAAGGTTCATAATCTCTTTTTCACAGCTGGACCAAGGTGGTGCTCCCCTGGCAGGAACAAATGGAGAAACCGCCATTCAAGGTAAGAATATTGCTTCCTGTGATGGCGCATCCCTGCATGTGTTGGATATGCAAGAGGAAGAATGAGAGAGAGCAAAGGGTAGAAAGGAAACCAGCCAAAATTTACAAAAGATTTGATGAGGGCACCTACCATATTCAGACAACAAACACTTACCGAGCACCGCTAGGGACAAAGCCCTGTGCTAAGCTTTGTGAAAGATGAATAATGTACAACTGCCCATAAAAACAATCAAATAGGGGAGATAAGATATAACACCATTAAAAGTTAAGTAAAATAACATTTACATAGTACTTTAAAGTTTATGAAATTGAATATACATCACATGTGAATCATGTATATACATATCTATGCATATATGTACATATATGTGTATACACATTACATATAAGTTTGTAAACCTTATGTATGAATATGTATACACAACATGCAGATATGTGCATAATGTGTGTGTAATTTTAGTTGTGTTGTTACTTAACTTTTGAGTGATTAATTTTGAGCTATTATTTAGTATGTGTATATATACACACAGATACAAGTATGTATGTGATAATCCACATTTACAATGTATAATACATGGAGATCTATACATGTATCTCCATATACATACAGATATACATATATGTATGTACGTATATGTATACACAAAGACATATCTGTGTGTGTGTTTGTATATAAAGTCTCCTTTGAACCTGATAGTAAACCTGGGACTGTTACTGAATCCTAGTTCTTCCACTTATTACCTATATGGATTTGGAAAGTCACATCTTTCTTGGTCTCAGTTTCCTTGTCTGTTAAAGTCACATGAAGTCTCACGTTTGATCCTGACAGCCACCCTGTTAGATAGGAAGAACAGGTGCTTATTTTGTGAATACAAAAATGAGTTACAGAGAAGGCAAAGTGACTTGCCTAATGTCAAATAGCTAATACGTGATAGGGCTTGGACTTGACCCCAGCCTGGTTGCTTAGATGTATGGTTTACCTGAAGATCATGGCCTGTTTCTGCATTCCTGTACGATTCCAAAACACAATTCCCCGGTAACTGGGGTCAAGAGGGCATTTCTTCTTTTTGGCAAAAGAGTAACTCAAAATGACTTTATTTTTGTACCTGCCCTTAAAACTCTTTAAGGCTTGGCTAAAGACTTATTGAGAGCATGGACAGCCCCATCTGTTTTATGTCACATGAAACTTAATTGCTTAGGCATTTCAGCACATAAGCAAGCCACAGAGAGAAGGCTGAGCTCCAAGAACAGGGACAGGTGAATGCATCCTGAGTTCAGAGAAACCAAGGAGCTAGCAAGAGAGGGTGAGGCACCAAATGGCTACTTCCAGCCCCTAGGCCTCCCAGTTAGAGGCTCCATGCACTATAGCAGGTTCTCAGAGAAGCCTTTTCTCCCACTTTTTGTGGTTTGCAGGTTTGGATGGACTTTCTCAGCGCTGTGCCCAGTACAAGAAGGATGGTGTTGAGTTTGGGAAGTGGCGTGCTGTGCTGAAGATTGCAGACCAGTGTCCCTCCAGCCTGGCCATCCAGGAGAATGCCAATGCACTGGCCCGCTATGCTAGCATCTGCCAGCAGGTATTGCTCTAGGCCTCCCATAGACACTCTGGTGTCCCATGACAGTTTTCATGTCCCTCATTCTGAAGAAGCATGAAGGTTTAAAGGCAGAATGTCAACCTCGTTGTCGTTGGGCAGCTCATGATAAACCATAATGACAGGTGAACTAGACGGATCCGTCATTCATGGGCATGACAATTGAGACACTGTATTTAGGAGTCATCTAGAGTCCTATGTCTCCAGAGGAATGTTAGCGTCCTTCAGTTTGAATGACGGCTTTGATAAGGCCTCTTCTTCCTCCTTTTCAATATACTTTTCTTAAATTTTATTTTTTTCCATTTAGCTAAAAAACCTATTTTTTTTCTCTCCCATTTCTCTTGCTGCCCCTACTATTGAAAAATCATAACAACAATGAGAAAAGCCTTATAGCAAATAAACATAGTCAAGGAAAACACATTCCTACATTGGCCAGACATTTCCAAATACATAGATTCATAGATACACATATATGTATATGTGTGTAGGTATATGTACATGTGTACATACACACACACACACACACACACACACACACATATATATATATATATACATATTAAGTCAGTACCATGCTTCCTCTTTGATCCTCTGGAATCAAGGCTATTTATTGCATTGATTAGAATTCTTAAAGCTCTCAAAGTTGTCTTTATACCACGGTTGTTATTGTGTAACTTGATCTGGTTCTTCTCACTTCACTCTGTATCAGTGCAGAGAAATTTTTCCAGGTTCCTATGCAGCCGTGTCTCTTTTCATGTCTTATGGCACAATAGTATTCTATTACCTTTATATTCTTTAAGTCATTCAGTCACTCCCCTATTGCTAGGACCCATCTTAGTTTTCGCTAGCAGACACACACACACACAAAGTTGCTACAAATATTTTTGTTTATATGGGTGCTTTCCCTCAACATTTTGCTCTAGAAATTTAAGTAGAATTTTCTCTTTCTGTCCAGCTAAAAAACTCAGTTAAAAAAAATTGCCTTCTTTCTTTTGAGATTGGGTCTCCTCTCTAGCCTAGGCTGGAAGTACAGGGACTACTCACAGATCTGATTCCAATTCTGATTGGCATGGAATCTTTGACCTGCTCTGTGGATCTAAGTTAAGTCAGGTCACCCCTCATCCTGGTGGCTCTCCAGTAGACTTTAACCCTGCTGTAGCTCGGAAAGCTTTAACCCAAGTGATCTGCCTGCCTCAGTTTCCCCAATAGCAGGGACAACTGCCATGCATCAACACACCTGGCTCGTTTTTCATTTTTAATACCATTTCACCACATTTTGGCAATCTTTTCCCACTGACAGAACCAATCAATATACAACTGCTTTTCAGATTTCACCATGATGTTTGCTCCAGGCAAGTGTGATAGGGAGCTGATTGAGACTTGCAGCCTAGCATAAAGGCCACTAAACTGTGAGGGGACCCTCCCCTCCAGATCACAGAGTCTTTGGCTATGCTAAACCCTTCCCAGCACCTGATGTGCGTTTCGAGCCCAGACTAAGTCACATATAATTCAATAAAACTGCAACACATACATGTATTAAGTGCCAACTATGTACAAGAAGCAGTGAATAGAATGTGGACTTGGAGTCAAGATGTCCTGAGTTTAAATCTGGTCTATGACACTTACTAGCTGTGTGATCTTGGGCAGGTCATTTAACCTGTTTACCTCAGTTTCCTCATCTGTAAAGTGGGGATAATAATAATAGCATATACCCCCAAAGGCTGTTAACGAGGTTAAAATGAAATATTTGTAAAGTGCTTTGCAAACCTTCAAGCCCTGTATAAATGCTGGCTATTATTATTAAGACGCTAAGTTTGGCACTGACAGTAGAAAGATAGATGCAGCATAGACCCTGCTGTCAGGTAGCTTACAATTCAAATGAGGGGAGATGGGATGTCAATGTGTGTCACCTGGGAGTAAGTTAGTGTCAGAACCCTTTTGGAGGCTACTAGTGTGGATGAGAGGTTGTCTGGATTCCTACTTCTGTCTCATTTGCCTCTGGACACTGCCCAGTAGTGGTTGAGGCTGTAAGGCCTCATCTTTCTAGGGTCCTCTCCCGTCACGCTCACAAGCACTCAGTGAAGACTTTTATTTACCCCTTCCAACTTGTGGGGCATTGTTTATAATAACCTCCAAAAGTTGTCATTAGAGGTCTGTAGCAAGCAAGTAGACAAGAAAATTAAGTGCTTAGCAGCTGTTTCATTTGTTCCTCACTCATTTTAAGGGGAGATCATTTTCACTTCTCTGAATTTTTCATTCATTTGCTGTTCCACAAACACCTCGCTATTTTGTTTTCACAAAGGGGCTGCATTTTATACTAATTGGTCTCCCTGGTTCTCCACTCCCTAAAAGGGCTTCAGGGCAATCTAATGTCCATCTCTTCTGTTCCCTCTTCAGAATGGACTGGTGCCCATTGTGGAGCCAGAAGTCATCCCCGATGGAGATCATGATCTCGAGCATTGCCAGTACGTCTCTGAGAAGGTAACTCCTGGTTATTAGGGAAGAGCTCTCCTAATGTCAAAACCCAAATGTATAAGAATTGATCCACGCTCACTTTAAATAATTTAGGTAGCCCAGTAAAGGACTTCTTTTGTTTTGAGAACAGTCAGCAAAAATTAAAGCTGCCTTTGCCAAATTTATCCATCTCAGGGCAAATGTATAATTTCCCAACTTTCTTAATTTAGGACAGGAGCTACCCTAAGCCCAACGACAGAGATGGGTGAGTTGGAGGAGGCAGTTTTTAAAGGAATCTGTCTGAAAGCCATAATGAAGAGAGAGGAAACAAGGGGGAGAAAAAAGAGAGAGGACAAAAGAAAGGAAGAAGCTTTGAATAGGTCATGTCCCCTCTCTAGGCTGTAATTTCTCAATCTGTAAAATGAAAGGGAGTAAACTAAGATATCTCCCAGCTTTATGTTCTAGAATGCTATGAGTTTTTGACCACTCAACTGTTATATGGAATAGGGGTAGAATTCTTAGAAGAAGTAAGGTATAGTGAGTAGTATTATATTTGTAAGTCAGTCAGGAGCTGAGGGTCAAATCCTGCCTCTACCTCTAGCTATGTGACCCTGAGCAAGTCACTTAACCTTTATGTGCCTCAGTTTCCTAATTTGTAAATGAAGATAATAAACAGAACCTGCCTCCCAGGGTTATTGTGAGGATGAAGCAAAATAATAATTGTTATAATAATTATAAATAATTTAGCACAGGGCCTGACACATGGTGAGGGCTATAATAAATGTTAGCTATTATTATTATCTCTGAGATGATTGGAACTAACAGTTATTGGAGAATTCATGTCCCAGTTATCACAGGACATGTTTGCTGTAGAGGAGAATGTAGAAGGCTATGAATAGAATAATGTAAGGAGTGTGCCCAAGAAAAAACAAAATACTGTTTGACCTTTCCCTTTGACCTTCTACCTTCATTAGGTCCTGGCCGCTGTCTACAAGGCCCTGAATGACCACCATGTCTACTTGGAGGGAACACTCCTGAAGCCCAACATGGTGACAGCTGGACACGCCTGCACCAAGAAGTACACCCCTGAACAGGTGGCTATGGCCACTGTCACAACTCTCCACCGAACAGTCCCTGCTGCTGTTCCAGGTAAATGCTTGTTTTCTCTCTCACACTGTCATGTACCCCAGGTCCCAAGGGGCCTGGCTTCTGCTCAGCCTCTTTGTTCCTGCTTCTGAAAGGGTTTTAGAGTCCTTCCTTCACAATTGTTTCTCAAAGAGTTAGCAATGATATCTCAAGCCATACATCCCACAAATGGAAAACAAAACAAAGCAAAACACTTGTAAAAAATGTGTATAGTCAAGCAAAGCAAGTACCCACATTGCCCATGTCGCAAAATGTGTCTCATTCTGAGCCTTGAGAACATCGCCTCTCTGCCAAAAGGTAGCTACTGTGTGTCATGCACAGGCTTCTGGAATCACAGTTGGTCAGTTCATTGATTGGAATTCTGGAGTCTTTCAAAATTATTTTTCTTTACAATGTTGATACTGAATAAATTGTTCTCTGGGTTCTACTTATTTCCCTTTCCATCAGTTCATATGAGTCCTCCCAGGTTTCTCTGAAACCATACCTTTTTCCATTTCTTATGGAGTAATGATATACTACAACATTCCATTCCATTCCAATATTGTTCAGTTCAATTAACATTTATTATATCTACTGGGTACAGAGCCCCCTGTACTAGGTGCTGTGGGGAATAAAAAGATGAGCTGAGTCTATCTCTATTCCAGTTATCCCCAAATTCTGCAGTTCTTCACATTCCAAGCCAACACAGTACATACATCTTCCTCTAGCAAATATCATAGTTTCACACATAAATCAAATAAAAAAAGAAACAGAAACAGTATGCATTCACTTTTGCATGTGTATGTGGCACTGGCCAACTTCCACCAAACCCCATGAATGATGGCTAGTTGGACTTAGCTCTCATTTTCAAGAGTTTTCCCTTCTTCCAGGCATCTGCTTTCTGTCTGGAGGCATGAGTGAAGAAGATGCAACTCTCAATCTAAATGCCATCAACCTTTGCCCACTGCCCAAGCCCTGGAAGCTAAGTTTCTCCTATGGGCGGGCCCTGCAGGCCAGTGCACTTGCTGCCTGGGGGGGCAAAGCTGCAAACAAGAAGGCAACCCAGGAGGCATTTGTGAAGCGGGCTCAGGTAAGGAACCTAGCTCTCTTCTCTTCCCGGACAGACTGTTTCTTCTGCTTTCCAATCCTGATTTACATATGATTTGTAGCGAATCTGAATAGTTCTTGACATCCTTAGGGTGCCTTGCATTGTGAGTGAACATAAAGCCAAAGTGGGCAGTAGGGTGATTTGGGGATTGGCACAATAGATGTGGTGGGAGGTTAAGGAGAGGGAGGGAGTCTGGAGTGTTAGTGAAGACTTCATTAAGGTGACTGATCACTAGAGTCTAGACTAGATAGGTTGTCAAGTAGAGGCAGAAGGAGGCTAATGGGCTGAGGAGCCACAGGAACTTTCCATTTAGAGCTGGAAAGGACCTTATACTCCATCTAGTCCAACCCTTATTTTACATATGAAAAAACTGAGGCCCAAAAGCTCTTGCTTAAAGTCACATGGGTAGTAAATAGAAGAGGTGGGATTTAAACTCAGGTTCTCTGACCTCAAATCCATTATTCTTTCTCATCTGAATTAGGAGGGATTGAGAACCCAGAGGGAGGTCATAATGAGTTCAGAGTGCTAGTTCAGCAGTTCAGGTTCAGTGAATTAGAGAGGCAGAAGATAAAATGGCTGTGATTGGCCAGAGGGAGTCCTAAGTTGGAGAAATCTAAAGGAGAGCAGTGTCCTGTGATGGTAAGGTCCAGGGAGTGAGTCCAGTGATATACGACTGACAGATGAAGTACAGATGGAGGTCTAGAGAGTCAAGGACAGGGAGTATGGGGGCTAAAGGTATGATGCATCATCAACTAGAATGTGGCACCTACATAGGAGTGTGGCAGGGGGTCATGAGATAGAACATGAGTCCAGTGTTAAGGGAAAGAGGAACACAGAAGTGGCTCATAGACGGGCGGCAAATAATAGTAATGAAGCAATTAAATGATGCAATGGATAGAATTTTGGATTTGGAGTCAGGAAGATCTGAGTACAAATCTTGACCCTGACATCATGTGACCTTGGGCAAGTCATTTAACTCTTCAGCCTCAGTTTCCTCATCTGTAAAATGGAGATAATAATAGAGCACCTACCTTACAGGTTTGTTGCAAGGATTAAATAAGATAATGTATGTCAGGTGCTTTGCAAACTTTCAAGTGGTATATAAATGCTGGTTATTATTATTATGCTGTACGAACCGAAGCTATGAACTCTAAAAGAGGAGAAAAAAGAGACAGTTACATTGATCATTAAGGACAGACAGTGATAAGTAAACATGGACAAACAACTGGGTTTGTTTGTTTGTTAATTAACCAAGACACTCTTTCTTATTGTGTTTCAGGCAAACTGCCAGGCAGCCAAAGGGCAGTACGTACATTCAGGATCATCCGGTTCTGCTGCCAGCCAGTCCCTTTTCACTCCCTGCTACACCTATTAGCGTCGTAGGAATCTCTCCCCAGCTGTTGCCCTGGTTCCTCTTTCCATGTTGTTAGGAAGCTACTGAGAAGTGAATATATTTAAATCCACATTGTAAATTGTATGAAAATTCTGATTGGACTTACTGGCAACACAATGCACTTTAAATCCTTAAATTCAGAGTAAACATTAGTTCTCTACTCTCTCTCTCTCTCTCTGTCTCTCTCTCTCTCTCTCTCACACACACACACACACACACACACACACACACACACACACACACACACTCACACATCTCCTCATCATTCCTCTAATCCTCTTCCTAAGCACCTGAAACCAATTTTCACAAAGCTGTTCTTTGCTGGTGGGGAAGTTGGATAACATTTTCAACCGTATCTCAGTGATGCTCCTTCCCTGCAGCTTAAGAGTAATTAGAATTTTTTTTTAAAAAAAAGCCACTTTTCCGCCATGAATAAGTCATCAAATGAAACACTTCTTAAAAGCTGTGGACTGATGAGTATTTCTTATCAAGTAATCCTGGCCATCTGCAAACCAATACTTGCATTGGAAAATAAATAAAACATTTTATAAACATTTGGTATGTATCATGTCATCTTTTGGTATTTTCAAGATGGCTCACTATATGTGTTTATGGACAATATAGATTCAGTTCCATACGCTATCCTTGCTTGTACTTGTGTCTGTTTTGTTAGTTTATTTTTCAATTAAAGTAATTCACACCCAAAGTTAGAAGAGACTTAAGGCAATGTGGTGCAGGGGAAGGAGTGCCAGCTTTTGAGTGGGAGGAGCTGGATTCAGATCTTCACTCTGTCCTCAGACAAATCACTCCTCTCTCTATGTCTGTTACTTTATCTTTAAAATAAGGCAGTTGTATGAGATGACCTCTAAAGTCACTTCCAGCTCTAAATTTGTGGTCCTATGATCTATCCATCTCATTCGACAGATGAGGAAAATGAGGTCTGTACATGTGAAGTGACTTTCCCAAGGTCACAAAGCTAGGGAAGTCTGGAGTTAGAACCTTGGGCACATAGGTCCCTTTTCAGAACTGGAAACATTTAGCTGAAGAATTATTGTCCATTCATGACATGCAGTGCCCTATTATATGTTTACTTCCATTCTAAGACCAAAGTTTTTAATTCAATCCCTTTAAACGGTTCACCTGCCTTCCCACAAAATTATGTACAAATGCTAGAGACTGTATTCAAAACCCTGGTCTGCTATTTTAGAATTGAGATCATGGTGAAGGTTCTGGAAACTCTGTGATCTTGCCTGGCTTTCTGCTCTATATTTATTTTTAAAGTCTAAGTTGATTTATGAACTACTTGTGCATCCATATTGATTTCTCCAAACAAATACCATTTTTCCTCTTCATTGACATTGCTTGCCTTTTTTTTTTAATTTTTAGTATTTAATCCTTGAGTATGTCCTCCTGGCCTGACTTTCCCTCAAGCACTATAGCTCATGAGAGCTTACCTTGTTCATGGAGAAGTAGCACCTCTGGGGTGAGGCTTTCCTAAGCCCTTTGCAGCGTTCCTTATCCACCTTTGATGTCCACCTGTCACCCAACTCTCACCTATGGCTCTAAGAAGCTGTAGCATGCTCAACGCCCACACACTGGTAAACTGTCTTGGTAGATGGACTAGATCAGGTTGAAAGTAACCAACAGGCCTCAAATCTGTCAGTGAGTTTGAGGGATGTGTACTCCAAGCATGTGAAAACTTCCCCTGGCAGAATGGGTGGATGAGAACAATTTGTTCCAATAGCCATGAAGACAACTCAAGCAGGCATTGTGGATCACTTAGAGCTTGGCCAAACTTCAAAGATGCCAAGGTCATCCATTGCATCTTGGGCCATAGCCATCTTGACTTTTGTCCTGACACTAGACTTCAATGAAGAGAGTGAGATCAATGACTTTGTGAAACTATCCTTGACTTAAATCCAATTCACCACAAGTCAAGAGATCACCACATGACGTCATTGATTCATTTAGAAAATAACAACATGGATCACAAGAAAAAATTATGAGGACACAATTGGCTCAGCACAGTCACTTATTTCTGGTGAAGACAAGATAATTAAACACTCAAATACCCTAGGATTTCTCCTCAGAAGGAAAATGAACTTGCAGTTCCAGGTGAAGGATCAGCTTATTATTAAGGAGGACTCTGACCAGAATCTTGCCAAACTAAAAGAGAAACACCCACTGCAATTGTTATGGAATAACCTATTTCCTTTTCCTTTACAGAGATGGACAACAGAGGCAACCTTAATCTCCTGGGGGATAACCTCCTCTAGCCTTATAACCTGAAAGATTTCAGTCAGCTTTTGGATGAGCAGTGACTCGCCCTGCCTTGTAAATCTCTGCTGTAATGGAATCAGCACCAGGTGTTTTGCCACATGAAAGGAGCCTAATGGCATTCAAAACCTCTCCTGCTGTTAGAATTTGGCTAGCGAGGGATTTACTTCAACCAGAGGTCAGTGACTTCAGGATTGATTGATGAGAACACTAGTCTGTTGAAAACACTATGGAAGGAGGCAGCTAGGTGGCACAGTGATTAGAGCATGACCCTGGAATCAGGAGGACCTGAGTTCAAATGTGACTCAGACACTTAACACTAACTAGCTGGGTGACCTTGGGCAAGTCACTTGACCCCAATTACTCTGCCGTCCCCCCTCCAAAAAGACCAAAAAAACCAATCCCAAAACAAACAAACAAACAAAACCACTATGGAAGTGTTCAGTTTATCTTTCTACGATCATGTCCTTATCACTGGTCAGTGTGCCTCCATCAACTCTGAGTAGCTGAGATGCACTATTGGTCTTTGGCCCTTAAATAGCCTTAAGGAAATCATAGAAGTGCTTTGGGTTGTTACTATCAGCCTAAAACTGAATGTCATCTGCCTTCTTACTGAGACAAGAATCCTGCATCTCTCTAAGCTTTGCTTGCACTTCACTTTTTTTTATTTACTTTTAGTTTATAAGATTCAGTTCCACAATCCCTTGAGTTTCAGATTTTCTTCCCTCCCTTCC
>CM053583.1:344369642-344411117 GCA_028627135.1 Pseudochirops cupreus | reverse complement strand
TGTAAAGCACAAATTCATGACTTAATGTGGCAAAGGGGCTTTCCCTCACTTGAGAACAATAATATTAGTAGGTATATCATACTGCAATTATTTGAAGATAATGACTAAATAATTTTCATTTCATCTTCTAGAATAAACTACTTCTGAAACTACTATGCATTTGTTTGCTGCATATTAATAAATACCTGATTCTGAAAAGGTCTAGAGAAGAGGTGGTGTAGTATTTACATATGTAGTTTATATATTAAATATATTGATTTTTTTAGTTATATTAAAATTGAGATTTTGAAAAATATCTTTGGAAGATAAGTAGCTCAGTTGAGTTATTTAAGATTTTAAAGTAATGTTGATTTAGAGCCTTGGATTTGGATTCATGAAGGCCTAAGTTTAAGTCCTGCCCCAGATTCTTACTAACTGTGAGTCTGGAAAAGCTCACTTAACCCCTTCTCAGCCTTAGTTTCCTTATCTGTAAAATGCAGGATTGTTGTGCAGATCAAATGAAATAACATGTGAAGTACTTTCCAAATACCAAAGCTTTATGTAATTTTGATTATCATAAAAGGAAATCATTTTTAGTTTTTGCCTTTTGCCATGTTTCTCTTTAGTGGAATTCACCATCACCTTTTGCCATGTTTCTCTTTAGTGGAATTCACCACCACTGTTAGAATACAGTGCTTTTTTTTTTTATATACCTAAATTGGAATATTGTGGACAAAGTTCGTTTATTGATAACAAATGAATTTGTCAATAGGAAGTCTTCAGTTCTATTTGAAATAATAAACTAATTTTAATTGAAATGGAAAGGCACAATACTATAATTGAAAGACTGCTAGACTTAGAATCAGAATTCATAGGTGTAGTACAGACAGTTCTCATTTTCTGTAAGTAGACCCTTATGCAGACCTCTACATAAAGTGACTTTTATGTAATGCGAATTTGCCTGAAGAAGTAGAGTAAGGAAGGATGGAGGGAGGTAGGAAGAAGGCTGTGTACCTGTGGAAGAGGGGCTAGTACAAGTTTCAAGGACATGTAGGAGCTGGGGACAGAGAAGTGAGAACAGGAGGAGGAATGCAGGCCTAGTGCCAGCCACATGGGGCCTGGCCAGGACTGAGAAGAACGACATGTGTGGGAAGTTGGGGGGTGGGGAAGGCTAGATGTTAGGGCTGGACACAGACACAGACAGGAGCACGGGCAACATGCCAGGACTGGGGACAGACATATGGTATCTGCTCAGTGACAGATGGAAGACATGCACATAGGGCCCAGACATGAATGGGTGGACAGAGTAGGGCAAAGGTCTCCTCTAGGGTCTGGAGATCTCAAGCTGAACCCTGGGCCTGGAAGCAGTGATGGTGGTCTCTGCACACCTCTGTTCAATTTCATTTAGAGTTTTTTTTGAAGTTTTCTCTCTTTTTGGTGGGAGTTGGGAAGCTGTGGGGCACTGAGCTATGGGCCAGGAGTGGAGAGTACTGTACTCTCCAGTACTGTACAGTAAAGTTATAATAGATGTGTTTTTGGAATGCAGATTTCTTTCAGAATTCTATATGTAAAGTTGAATTTGTGTAATGCGATATGTAAAGTGAGAACTGTTCCTACTTAGTAGCTGCAGTAATGGGCAGATCATTTAAACTTAGTGAAACCTAAGCTCTTGCCACTGTGGCCTTAGACTCTGCTAGGCAGGGTTTAACTTCCTCTGGCCTTGGACCAAGTCTCCTTGCCAGTTTCTGGGCACCTCCAGACTGTGCTGCCAGACCTACTTAGCTCTCACCTCTAGCTGTCCTGTAGCTGCTGTTTTCCGCTGCTGGAGCGTAAGAGCTGTCTTGCTTGTTTTTGTTTGTGTTCTCAGCAATTAGCACCGCTCCTGGCACAGAGTGAATGCTTAATAAATGCTTTTTCTTCATTCACACACTCTGAACCTTGGGTTTCTCATGGGGATAATAATATCTTCCCTTATCAAGTGACCGTGTTGTATGTGAAAGACCTTTGCAATAATAAAAAAATAAGCTATTATTATTAATTATTATTATTCTTGTTCAGTCAACATTAGCATATTGGAGAGTCACATTCATTCATATATACGTATATGTATATATACATATGTATTTATTTTTATATATTTATTTATATATGCACACATATATATTATATATATTTTAACGAGAATACAAGTTCTAACCTAGAAATCCTTTTTATCACCATGAATATCTATTTTGGTTTTCAGACTGGTAAGGTCTGCATAGTTGTTCTGCATAGGATGTGGCAAAGCAAATTCTTATGCATCATTTCTTCTCATAAAATACTATAACTGGAAAGTAAGCAGAGAAATGATTAAGTAGATTTGAAGGGGAAAAGTCCTTAAAGTATAGTCAAAGTATAGAAGTATAGAACCAAAATCCTAAGATTTAGATGGTTAAAAACAGCATCTGTATCCTACTTGTTGTTCATTTCCCATTCCAAACAGCAAATGTTTTTGTAACTGACTTGATGCTTTATAGAACAAGATGATAAGCTCATGATCCCCTAGTAGGAATGTCAAACTCAGTCTTTTCCTTCAAACAACCTGAGCCAGATTCTGTCTGATTAAAGTTTTGGACTACTGACACTGTCTTTTGTCAGCCAAGGCAAGGTTTAAAAATAGTTTTAAAAGTTGTATAACTGCTGTTTATGAGCAGTTTAAATATTGGGTTCTCATTAGGCAGACATACAACACTTAATTGTTTCCTGTGTTAAGATAACTCCTCAGAAAATGAGAAATTTGTTTATTAAAACATGGTCCCTGCCCCAAGGGAGCTTGTTCTTCTAGGAGAAGATACTTGCACATATGATTCTAATATGCACTATTACAAGATAAATATGCTGAGTTCCTAAATAAAGTAGGAGCAAAACTTATCATCTCTTATCAGTTTCAGAACCAAAAGAAAGCTTCATGGTTAAAATTATACCATTATATTATAAAATTATATGGTTTGGTAGTTAAAACATATGAACAGGGTTGTGTCTTTCTGTAAATATATGAAAGTTTTATCCTGTGTAAGTTGGATGTTAAGGAAAAGTGAAGTTATCTCCAAGTGTGCTTTAATTTATTTCCTAGAAATATTTATCTTATATATTGAAAGGAGTTTTCTTACTAAAACTTTGTGGAACATAGCTACACAGGAGGATATGTACTATAATTTCCTTTCCTGGTAGGTGGTGCTTATTGGGATAGGACACTTAAGAGTATTAAACATTGCTTTCCTTATGGTCTAGAGTCCTGTTAATCTTGTAGACTTCATAGAGATGTAGTGGTCCGGAGCTCATTAACAAGATTAAGTGAGATAGACTATATACTTTATATATATATATATATATATATATATATATACACACTATATACTATATACTATATACTTACAAATCTGAAAGTTCTATAAATGTCAATAGTTGCTATTAAGAATATTCTTTTTTCTCTTGCATGAAACTTGCCAACTGTCTTTGCTGTGATATGAGGGATTGGGGACTAGGTGAGGTGTGCCAAATGATAATTTTTTGTTTATTTTTTCTTTCTGTTCCTCTGAATGCCTATACTTGGGACAACAGTTTTCTAAGTTGCAGAGTAAAGTGGAAACTGCAGAGTCCCGGGTATCTGTTTTAGAGACGATGATTGATGATTTGCAGTGGGATATTGACAAGATACGTAAGAGGGAGCAGCGCCTCAACCGACATCTTGCTGAGGTGTTAGAAAGGGTGGGTACTTGTCTTTGGGAAGTTGGGGACAAAACTGACTCTGGGACTCAGATTGAAATCCTAGGAGATCTTACTAAAGAATCTTTCTCTTCTTTTTAGGTGAATTCCAAAGGTTACAAAGTGTATGGCGCTGGGAGCAGTCTCTATGGTGGCACGATCACTATTAATGCTCGAAAGGTAAAGGAAGTCTCAGTATCTTTACAAAGATATTGCAAATTGTGTTTTTGAGGGACCTGGATTGTAGTTTCACATGTAAAAAAAACAACTTTTCCTTCTAACCTTGTTTGATCACTTTCCCCTGCCTTCAAGTTTGAAGAGATGAACGCAGAGCTTGAGGAGAACAAAGAATTGGCTCAGAACCGTCTCTGTGAGTTGGAGAAGCTTCGACAAGACTTGGAAGAAGTGACTGCCCACAATGAGAAGCTCAAGGTACAACAGTAGTTCCCCAGAAAATTTCATAGGCCAGTGATGTGTGCATCTTTACTAACTCTTTGCTCAGGGTAAATTTTTTTTTTTGCTTTTTGGAGGGGGGAGGGCAGGGCAATGGGGGTTAAGTGACTTGGCCAAGATCGCATGGCTAGTAAGTATGTCAGGTGTCTGAGGCTGGATTTGAACTCAGGTCCTCCTGACTCCAGGGCCTGTGCTCACTTGCACCACCTAGTTGTCCCCAGGGCAATTCTTAAGATTTTTCATCTGTAGGTAATTCATAAAAGGTAGATAAAAATTTGTGTTGTTTTGTTTAGGTTATCTTTAGTAGTGTAATCTAGGATATATGAAAATACTGGTTTTTCATTATTCTAATAAATAAGATGCTCCTTTTGTCCCTGATAAGCACTTGTTCCATTTCATTCTTGATGTTCAGAAAATATGAAATATGAGTAAAAATGTTGCTAAATGACAAGTGTATTTTCATTTTTACTTACTATTTAAACTTAATGAAAGTGTATCCTTGGGCTTTGCCAGATCTGTAACAGAAAGGGGGTGCTACTCTCAGTCAAGTCAGCCATCTTGTGGTACATGAGGAGAATTGTAGGTAACTATATTGTTTTCTCTTTGACTGTGTGGAGCTTGCTTACTGAACTGATCAGTTCCCTGCAGGGTGGCCTAAGGACTGTTTTTCCCTTGCTGCTATGTGGTCATCTATATTTAGCTTAGAGAAGAAAATGATTAGAAGATCTTTTTGATGAAAATGGATTATACATTTCTAAGTGAAAGATGACTTTTTCCTGCTTAGTTGTATTTTGCTTAGCCTAAGATTTCATTCCCAACTTTGTTTTTCTATTGCTACATTAGGAAAGATTGTGCAGTTGCTGTCTGCTTTAGTGATGAAATCAATCAAATTGAGAAATGGAGGCTCTTAATGATGTCTGTAGACTTGTGTAGAAAATGGATGTTTAGTGAGGAGGTAGTATTTCTGCTTCATTTTAGACTGAGAAAGACTTTATTTCAGAATAGCTACAGAGATGCTTTAAGAAGACCAGTCTTTTTATCATTTGAGAACTCTTACGTTTGAGTTGTTGGGGAAGTAAGGGGGAGTGAATCTTTTCAGACAGAGCCGTTAGAAGAGGAAGAATCTGGTATAATAAACTTCAGATGCTCACTTTCATTAGAATTGGCAAACTTGTTTATCTCTATTTGTAGAATGCTTTACAAATCAACTGTCTTTTGGTATCTTTTGTGAATATTTAAAGAGCATGTACAAAACACTATGTTGCATGTGTCTTAATGAAATTCTATCTTCATTTGAGATTACTTAATCAACAGTTTTATTAAGCACCTGCTATGTGCTGGGTATTGGGGATACAAAGATAAAAGTAAAACAGTCTTTGCCATCAAGGGGCTTACATTCTAATAGGAGAAACAATGTTCACATATGTAGGTATCCACAAAAGAGATACAAGTTTTATCTTGGCGGGGAAAGTATTAACCTAGGAGGGAAAAAGAAAGTTCTTATGAAGGAGGTGGAGTTTGAGCTGAGTCTTGAAGGAAACCACCAACTTTCAGAGGTGGAGATGAGAAGGGAGAACATTTTAGACATGGAGGAGAGCCTTTGTAAAGGTCCAGAGACAGGCAGAAGAATGCTGTTAGTGAGAGGAAAAGGAAAAAAGCCAGTTTGGCTAGACCCTAGAGTTTGTGGAAGGAAGCAGTATATGATAAGGCTGGAAAGTTAAGATGGAGTTAACGTTGTAAAGAAGGTTAAATGTCAAGCAGAAGATTTTTTGCTTGATCCTGGGATTACGAAGGGAGCCCCCGGAGTTTGAGTGACAGAGTCAGACTGAACTTTAAAATCACTTTGGTGACTTGGCTGAGGAGAGATTTGAGGCAGGGAGATCAATTAGGAGGAGGCTGTTGCCTGTTAGGGGTGTCAGATGATAAAGGCCCAGACCAGGATGGTAGCTATATGAATGGAGAGAAGATGTTCAAGACATATTGTGGAGGTAGCAATGATGAGATTTGTGCAACTGGTTGGATTTGTGGGTCAAGATAGAGGGGTCAAAATTACATTTAAGTTGTTGCTTGGCTGATAAGGGGGGATGATGACACTCAACTCCAAAGAGGGAAATTTAGAAGAGAGGTAGGCTTTGGGGAAAATCACGAGTTCTGTTTTGGACATATTGTACTCAAAATAACTATGGGACTATCATTAGCAGGGCTAGGGCTGCAGATCTGGGAGTGATCCAAGAGGATACCATGGCGCTTTATTGCAATTGTATTTCTGACTTCCCTCTTGCTCTTTTGGGGGGGTGTACTTATATAGGTGGAGTTGCGGAGTGCTGTGGAAGAAGTGGTAAAGGAAACTCCAGAGTACCGATGCATGCAATCACAGTTTTCTGTGCTCTATAATGAGAGCCTACAGTTGAAAGCGCATTTGGATGAAGCTCGTACCCTCCTTCATGGCACTAGGGGGACTCATCAACGCCAAGTGGAACTCATTGAGGTAATAACCCTATATCTCTTTTCTACCTTTGTCTTCCAAAACTTTTCCAATTCTGAACATTGCCTTCTTTTCACACCCTCTGCACTTATATATATATGTATATATCTGTATGTGTGTATATATATATGTGTGTGTGTGTATATATGTATGTGTGTGTGTTTACATCTATGTGATTTGTTCACATTTGTTGCATTTTGCTTTGTAAGTGTTTTTAAATCATTATTATATGTTATCTCTCTAACTAGATTTTAAGATCCTCAGTGACAGGACCATTCTTTTTACTTCTTTTGTGCTCCTTGTCAGTATCCACTAAAGGGTTCAATAAATGTTGACTATCTCTGAAACTTCTCAGGGTAATCATCCCTTTTTCCCTGAAATTTTCATCTTTCTTTCTTGGACTGTTGTGGATCAAGTTTGGGAGATAGAATAGGAATTTGATTCATTTTGATCAGTTTGACAGGAGAATGACACATACCTGTTTCCCAATAGTAATATTTTTTTCCCTTTACTCTGTTTAGCGGGATGAAGTCAGCCTCCATAAGAAACTAAGGACAGAAGTCATCCAGTTAGAAGATACACTGGCACAGGTCCGCAAGGAGTATGAAATGCTAAGGATAGAATTTGAGCAGACCCTGGCTGCCAATGAGCAAGCAGGTAAGGATCTCTCTCCCTCTTTTCAGAAGTGGATCTGTTCTTACTGAGTCCTTGAAAAACTCAGGCTTTGTTGGGATAGAAATTAACCCAGATTTCCTTTAGTATCAAATCTTGTAATTCAATGTAGTTTATATCTTACGTTGACATTAACTCAAATGGATCAATTTTTCCAACCTCAGAGAAGAAGTTATGCTAGATAATACTTTCCTAGTTGTATAATCATAAATTTAGATTGGGAAAGAACCTTTGAGAGGCCCACAGACATTAATTGATTCTTCTTAGGACATATAAGGAATGACTTGCAGAGCCAAGAGCCAAACTGAAGTCCTTTGATTCCAAATCCACAGGTGTTTCCACCCTATTGTGCTGCCTCTAGGAGGTTTCTGATGCTTTTTGTTCTTTTTGTCTATAATATTGCCAACATCACAACTTCTTGTGGTACTTTTGTTTTTATTTTCAGGCCCCATAAACCGGGAGATGCGTCACCTTATCAGCAGCCTTCAGAACCACAATCATCAGCTAAAGGGGGAGGTCTTAAGGTATAAGCGCAAACTAAGAGAGGCCCAGTCTGATTTGAGCAAGGTAACTGGAAGGGGGGGTGAGTGGGAAAACCTGGTTTCTGAACTGAGAGCATCTTAAAGCTTGCTTTTGGATTATCTATTGTGTTTAAACATTTAAGGCTTCAGGCATAATACTCCTTTTGGAGGGAAAAGGGATATAATGCGAATGGTTCAGTAGGATACTTCAACTGTTTCTTGCTTTTTCTCCCTTTTTGGCCTCCCAGACCCGCCTCCGCAGTGGCAGTGGCCTTCTGCAGTCCCAGTCTAGTACTGAAGACCCCAAAGAAGAACCTGTGGAAGTCAAGCAGGAACCAGAGGACTCTTCCACCCAGACCTCAGCATCCAAGGCTGCTCAAGAAGAGGCCAGTGAGACCAAGGCCAAAAGAGATGAGGAAGAGCGAGAACGGGAAAGACGTGAAAAGGAGAGGGAACGGGAGAAAGAAAAAGAAAAAGAAAGAGAGCGAGAGAAGGAAAAGGAGAGAGAACGGGAGAAACAGAAGCAGAAAGAGTCTGAAAAGGACCGAGAATCCAGCAAAGATAAGGAGAAAGGGAAGCATGAAGATGGAAGGAAGAAAGAAGCGGAGCTGATTAAGCAACTGAAGGCTGAACTCAAGTAAGAGTGACTCCCTGCCTCTTGGCATTTCTGTCCTAAACCATCACTTTATGTTACTTGTGAAATGATTCCCGGCATTGTTAGCCCTGCCCTCATGATGAGAGCAGCCGATTGGCTGCTGTCACAGTGACAGCTCTCGCGTCCAGGCTGCTTGTTATGTGGTCTGGTCTAAAAGCTAAACAGGGAAGAGCTGTGCTCCCTTGCCCAATTCTTTACCCATCTTCATCTGTGCAGTGATGTTAGCTTCCTGGGAATTATTAGTGATTATTGTTATTCAGTAGTTCTCAACAAGTGTGAATGCTTTGCTAGTTGGACTTTTGTTAGTCTTGTGATTGAACAAGCTTGTGGGCATCAGAAAATTTACTTTGAAAGTTGGTGAACTTAGTAAATCTCCCATGCTTTTGTTCTCCTTTTACCTCATTTTTCCCGCAAGGGAGAGATATATGGTTTAATGACATTATTCCTCTCTACTGCCCAGGTCTCACGAATATTTCCCCTTGTCCAGAAATGGTCCATGTCAAAGTTTCACGTTGTAGAGAAGCCAAATGCAGAATAAAATTTGGCCTTTATTTGTAATTAGTCTATACTGCATGGCAGCTCTGTGCTGGGGATCACCATTGTCAGCTTTTGTGCTCCTTTTGTCAATAGGAAGGCACAAGAGAGCCAGAAGGAGATGAAACTCCTGCTAGACATGTATCGTTCTGCTCCCAAGGAGCAAAGAGATAAAGTTCAACTAATGGCAGCTGAGAAAAAGGCCAAGGCCGAGGTAACATTCTGTTTGTCTGATTGCTTGTCGTTCTTGTCAGTCATGTGCAGCTCTGTGTGTTGGGGAGAGAGCCCCTGGGTCATTAAGGGAGGAGATTGTATGTACCTAAGCCTTCTAATAGCTAATCTTTTTAATAGCTGTTGCTTCAGTAGCGTGGCCTTCATTGGTGATGTGAGAGTAGAGCTGGAAGGTGTAATGGTTAACTCCAGGTTCTACAGACTTTTAAAAGGCCCTATATCTAGGTATGCTGTTCATTTCTGAAGGCCTTGAAGGCCTGTTGGCTTGTGTCATCTGATTGTTTTCTTATTTTTTTAGTTGGAAGATCTGAGGCAAAGGCTCAAGGACCTAGAGGATAAAGAGAAAAAGGAAAGCAAAAAAATGGCTGATGAAGATGCCCTGCGAAAGATCAAGGCAGTGGAGGAGCAGATTGAATACTTGCAGAAAAAACTGGCTGTGGCTAAGCAGGTGAGAGAAGACCTGGAACATGACCTGCTAAGCAAGGAAAGGGGCCTTGGCTGAAATAAATATAGGGGAAATTTAACAGCTATTGTTTCTGTGCTTTACAATTAGCTCTGTTTTGAAGAGGCAAGCTTAGTAATGAAAATGCCACACGGATTAGGGAGGCTTTTACATACATACTTATTCCATTGTATGTATGGTGTGTGTGTATTTATATAAATATATATAATTTTCATAATAACTATGCTATTTTTTCATATGTATATATGTGTATGTATATATGTATGTGTGTATGTGTATATGTGTATATATATGTATATATTTATATAATTACCCAGCATTTATTGAATATAGATCGACATATTAGGTATTGTGTGTACACTTGGTGAAAAGTGGAATTGTTTCAATTTTTATTAAATGTTTATTAGTACTTTCCCTCTTTTTCAGAACAGTTCATTACCACATTAACTCATACTGTATCGATGACCTTCTCCCTCTCTATAGCTTCAGCTGTCACATCTCTACAGATGTGGTGTGGTGGAGACATGGAGTCAAAAGAGCCTGGAATCAGATTCTAAGCTGTGCAATTATTGGCAAATTACCTTAACCTCTCTGAACTCCAGTTTCTTCCTTCACCTCACAAGATTGTTGTAATGATAAAATGTTTTGTATAAACACTTAGCAG
This sequence comes from Pseudochirops cupreus, assembly GCA_028627135.1. Taxonomy (NCBI): domain Eukaryota; kingdom Metazoa; phylum Chordata; class Mammalia; order Diprotodontia; family Pseudocheiridae; genus Pseudochirops; species Pseudochirops cupreus. The sequence continues at coordinate 344,400,716 of CM053583.1, read as the reverse complement.
ACCTTGGCTACTGATGTTTACATGACACTTAGTATTTGAGAGTAATAATAATGACAGCAGCAGCAGTGATGATAGTCTTGCTTTTTCCTCTAGGCCTGCATTTTCAATCCTGTACTGGATATCCCAACCTAGATTGCTTGTTGCCACTTCAAATTCTACACATCAAAAACCAAACTCATGTTATTTCCCTAAAACCTGTTTTTTTCCCCCTAACTTAACCATTTCTGTTAGTGGCATCATCATTGTCCCAATCACCCAAGCTGTAAAGTTTTCTTAGCCATCTTTGACTCCTGCCTCTTGCTTTTCACCAATGTCCAATCACCTAGGTCCTGTTGATTGAATCTCTCTGAGATCTTTTCATAATGTCTCCTTTTAAACCCCATGACTAACATCATAGTCAGACCCTCATTACCTTTAGTCTGGATTGTTATAATTACCTCTTGATTAGTCTCATTTTTAGTCAGATCCATTCCATACACAGCTATCAAGTTAATTTTCATAAGTTGTAATTCTGATCATGTCACCTTCTCTTTCCAAACACATTCAGTTACTTGCCACTATTTTCCAAGTATAGTCCATCCTCTTTGACCAGATATTCAGGAGCCTCCAGATTCTGGCCCCAACTTACCTTAGCTTTCCAAATTTTGTGGATGCCCCTTGTTTTTCTGCTTCTAGTTTTTACTCCACCTAAAATGCTCTCGCCTCAGCCTCATCTTTCTAGTACCATCCTTTAAGACTCAGCTCACATGCTCCTTTGTCCATGAACGTTTCCCTTTTTCCCTAGTTAGAGGACAATTTTCATATTCCTGTAGTTGTACTTTCACATTCTACTTTGATTTCTAGTTCTTTGTGTATATCTTATCCCTTCCTCAAGGACGCTCCTGGCTCTTTAAGGACAGGGATTATATTTTGTACTTTTTATAAAATATCTGTCCTCTATTTTGTCTTCCACAGTACCTTGTACAAAATAAATGTTAAATAAATCTGTGTGGAATGAATAAATGTAGATTAATCTTTTAAGAGGATAAAGGCAATAGGAAATTCCTAAGGTGAGCTGGGGCAGAGAAAATTTGGGAAAATATTAGAGCATATATCCAGTATGAGGCTTTTTCTTAGGGTGATGTATAATAATCATAATAACTCATACTTGTAAGTCATTATTGTTTTCTTCTAAGACCTTTTTTTTTAAAGTGAGCATTTCCTCTTATCAGAATTCCTTCCTTAATTGAACAATAGGAAGGGATAGTTGATTTGTGCCAAATTCTTGGGAGTTGGAAAGTGTGCTTCACAATGCAAACTCTTGTTTCAGGAAGAAGATGCTCTACTCTCAGAGATGGATGTCACAGGGCAGGCATTTGAAGACATGCAGGAGCAGAATATCCGTTTAATGCAGCAGTTGAGAGAAAAAGATGATGCCAATTTCAAGCTGATGTCAGAACGCATCAAGTCAAATCAGATCCATAAATTACTCAAAGAGGAGAAGGAGGAGCTTGCAGACCAGGTTCTGACCCTGAAGACTCAGGTAAGCAGAAAGGACAAGGTTCTTTTCTCGTGTGCTTTGGTGTCCTCTCCAGGGGTAAGAGGTCTCTCTGTTTGGCGCTCCCTAGAGGGCATAGTGCTAGGCTGTTAGGGTAGTATGGGGAGATAAGATAAAATTCACTAAACTTGCAGTTGCCTTTGTGCTTGTGAGACTATGAAAGGAATGACTAGAGAAGGAAACAAGGGATGGAATGATCAAGCACTTGGTAGGGGTCCTCAGGAGTCTTTTGCTCTTCTGAGTGAGAAAGACATTATATCCTATAGAAACAGATTTGTAAACCCTTTCCCATTTGTGACTATCTGAAGTAGCAAGGTAGTCTGTCTTTTAAGAGATAGGAGACTGTAAATATGTAACATTGCATATACAGTCAGACTTAGTAGATGTGTTAATTAGTTTAGCTGCACTGCTTTTTCTTTTCTTTCTCGTATTCATTTTTACAAGGGATGGCTCCATGTATAAGGGAGTAAGTAGTGAGGGATATATTTGGACTTGAAGGTGATTTAAAGGAAATGATACCAATGAAAAGTTTTTAAAAATAGGAATATGTTGTGAATATTTTTTTTTCTGCTTGAATTTGTAGCTTGGAAATTAGGATGGCATAGGGAAGAGATAGTTATAATAGTGGCAGTAGTTAGAATTTTTCCACTTTTTCCAAATGTGATTTCAAAGTATTAAAAAATAGTAAGTGATACATCCTCATTTTGAGATTGGTAAGTGGCAAGTACAGATTTATCTGTACAATAGAGAACTTAAACTGGCTTTTGAGCACTTGAATTCTTTTAATAGTTTAGTTAGTGAAGTCAGGAGGAAAGCTTGAGATCTTAATATGCCTCTTCCTTTTGTGTTCCTTTTGTGATGGAGTATAGTCGAATTTTAGGCTTTAGAATTTTTTCTTCTTTGTGTGGAAACCCCCTTTTCTTCTTTGAAGGTGGATGCACAGCTACAAGTGGTAAGGAAATTGGAAGAGAAGGAACATCTCTTACAGAGCAACATTGGCACAGGAGAGAAGGAGCTGGGTCTTCGGACACAGGCTTTGGAGATGAATAAGCGCAAGGTGAGCGTTTTTCTAGGTATTAAAGTAACAGTCTATCTCAGAGTAGTTATTACATACTAATAACAGTATGACCTCTTTATTCCCTATTTCGGGTTAAGGTTTTTCAGCATTGGAAGCTATGTAGTGATGAAATAGCTTATTTTTAATTATTGAATTCTTTACAGGCAATGGAAGCAGCCCAGCTTGCAGATGACCTCAAAGCACAGCTAGAGTTGGCACAGAAGAAACTTCATGATTTTCAGGATGAAATTGTGGAGAACAGTGTGACAAAGGAAAAGGATATGTTTAATTTTAAACGGGCCCAGGTACTGACTTATGCTTCTTGTGTTTCTGCTTTTAGATCTTTTCTGAAGAACCAGACTGTGATAAAGACAGAGTTAAGGAAAAAAGTGACAGACAACCAAAAGTTCTAGTTATGCCTCCAGTATTTTTTTCCTCCCTTTCCTACATTTTTTCCATTCTTAATTGTATTAGGTTGAATTTAACTGGGCTCTCAGATTGGCTAATTGTGAAATAAAGGGAATATTATCTTGCTTTTTGCAGTCGTATTTCTCCCCAGCAAGAATAGTGCTCATGAGAGAATAAAAGAGAGGATTAAAAACTCTTCATTTCTGTAGTGATTGTGTGTTTAGTTGATTTTCTCTTGGGGGAATGTGATTAACTAATGTTTTTCTGTCACAGGAAGATATTTCTAGACTTCGAAGGAAGCTAGAGACTACAAAGAAACCAGACAATGTACCTAAATGTGACGAGATCCTCATGGAGGAGATTAAGGATTATAAGGTGAGGTACAACTTCCATAGTGTCCCTGAATTACTTTTAAGTCAAGTGACATCAAGGCTTGAGGTGGTGTCCCCAGGGAGGGGGAGAATTAAGCCTTGGCTCTGTTCCATCATTAGAATGATTCACTTTTGAGGTGTTAGTAGAATTGAACATGTCGCTATGGTATGTGGCTTTTCATTTGAAGAGTGTCAGTTCTTCAGTTCACATAGTGGTCGTGATGGTGGCTCAGCATTTTAGCCATTGCACTTCTTTCCTTTTCAGGCCCGACTAACCTGTCCGTGTTGCAACATGCGCAAGAAGGATGCTGTGCTTACCAAGTGCTTTCACGTATTCTGCTTTGAGTGTGTGAAGACGCGCTATGACACCCGCCAGCGTAAATGTCCGAAGTGTAATGCTGCCTTTGGTGCCAATGACTTCCATCGCATTTATATTGGTTGAAACAGGTTATGAGCAGAGGAACAGAAAGTTAGGATAGACATTCTTTCATGAGCCATCAAACTGTTGCCTCTTCTCTCCTTACTGTCACTGGAAAGGTCATTCACATGGGATGTTGCCATTCACAGACTCCCGCCCACGTTCTTCTCCAAAATAACTGGGTGACTCTAGTGAGAGAATTGGGTAAATAAATAAAAGGACTAGGTTTGTGGGAAGAAGTAAAAATAAGCAAATGATTGACTACCTTCCCTTCTAGCTTAAATTTCTTTAGGAGCTCACTATATCATTTTGGCCTGTTGGCCTATTTCCCCCCCCCTCCCCCCAAAGATAGTGAGTTGGTATTTTTGCCCTGGAGTAGTGCAGATTTTGTACTGATTGGAGAACAAAGAGGGGAAAGAGTTGGCTTGGGGGGCAGGCTGAAGAAAACCAGAGCTCCTTAGCAGAAAGTTGCCTTTGGGCATGATTCAGTTTGTAAACTTGTAGCACAAAAGGGTCCTAGTGGCACTCTTCCTTAGACAACATGAGCTGATGCTCTCAGGTATGAGGTACCTTTAAGAGCCAGTTACAGAATATCTGGTGGCACGTTTGTTGTTACAGAGTTTTTAATTGGTGGAAGATATATTAAGTAAAGTCTTTAATTCCTCCCAGGCTGGAATAGTTGCAAACAGTGTAGCCCCTTGCTGATTTTCCATATGGCTAGAATTGGAAGAGTTGAAAGAACCAGACTGAGGTGGTGAGAACTTTCTGGGCTAGTGGAGGGAGGCCTTGGTGAGCTGTGAATCCTCTTTGTTCACTTTCCTGGGGTGTTGTCAATCTTCATTTTCCCAAGGACTTTTTGTAGTGTTTTCCATCAGACTTTGTACTTGACAAATGCCAATTAAAACATGGGTCAATTTATCTGTCTTTCAGGTTTTTTCCTTGAGAAGGGTGAAAACCGATTAAATTCTTCGTGTTTTATTCCTGGGTTTCTTTAAACATGAATTATCATTCTAGCACAAGAAACTTGATGAAGTTTTTAAAGAACATTGAATATTATGTGTTAATGAAACTGTTCTAGTCATCTTAAAATGAACATAGGCTATTGAAAAGTTATGGTAAGAGGTTTTCCACTCGGAACCTCTCCTCCCCACCTCATGTAGCCTCTCTTTCATTCTCATCCTCTACAATAGTCCTATGCTTCTATATCACTTCATGTAGATTATTTAAAAGTAATATTTATACTTCTAAAAGTCTAGTTATAAGATAATTCTTAAAGTAACTATGGCCTTATTTCATCTCAGTTGGGTCACTGAGTCCTGGATTTGGAGGAACCCTCAGAGGTGGGATCCAGGCCAGCCTCCTCACTGTTGGTCTGGAGCTCTTTCCTCTTCAGTGCAGCTGTTAGTTACCCTGCACAGCTCTGAAGATTTGAAGTGGTAAGGAAGAGCTAAGGGAGGCCCTATGCAGTAGAGTGGGGAGTGCCTTCGTTTGGGAGGCAGCAATCTAGGTACTAGTTCTGGGTTTACTGTTATTTATGTGACCACAAGCAAATCCCTTTCCCTGCTGAAATCTCGATCCCTGCTTCAGTTGTTTTCTTTGGCCTCTTAAGAAGTTGAGCTTCTTCCCTTCCTTCTCTAAAGCTTTCATTCTTTGATGCCTTCCAGCTTTAATATTTTGTGATTCATAGGAACTTCACTCTAGCAGATTTATGAAGGGAAATTTGTCAGAAATGAGAAGTAAAAGGAAAGGCAATGGCAAAGCTCAGGGCCTGAGGCAGCACAGCTGCTGGGTGAAGGATGGATGTGGCCATAATGTGGGTTTTTCTATGTGTATGGGCTGTACTGGACAGTAGCATCAAAGAAGCACTGAACAATCTACCTCCTCAGGTGAGGAATGTGTTGGTGAACAGCAGAGGCCTTGAGCATCTAATCATAGAATGTCAGTGTGGGCATCTGGCCCGACCCATCACTGAAAAAGCCTGACAAGTGGTCATCCAGCTTATGCTTAAAGGTCTCCCAGGGAAGAGGAACACTGCGGAGCTAACCTATTCTACTTTGGGAAAAGCTCTCATTGTTAGAAAAAGTGTTCCTTACATTAAGCCACAAATTGCCTTTTTGCAACTTCCACCATTATTCACATTATTCTGCCCTTTGGGGCCAAACGAAAACATGTAATCTAATAGGATAGCTTGTTGGTGCAATGGATAGAGTGCTGGACCTGGAGTCAGGAAGACCTGAGTTCATATCCAGCCTCAGACACTTACTGGATGAATGACTCTGGGCAGGTCACGTAATCTGTTTGCCTCAGTTTTCTCATCTTTTAAATGGGGATAATAATAGCGCCTATCTCCCAAGGTTGTTGTGAGGATTAAATGAGATAAAATATAAGCTGCGTAGCACAGTGACTGGCATATAATAAGCACTTTATAAAGGTTAGCTATGATTATCATTCAGATCCCTTCACATATTTGAAGATAGCTCATGCGCCACCTAAGTCTTCTCTTTACCCAGGCTAAACATCTCCAGTTTTTTCAGGCAGTCCTGATATGGCACAAACTAGATGCCCTTTGCATCCTATTTCCCTCCTTTGGACACTGCAGCTTAAAAATGTCTTTGTGGAAATGTGGTGCCCAGAACCAGCCTGTCTCCAGGGTATGACGTGACCAAGGCAGAGTACAGTGATACCTTTTCCCTATTCCTGGGAGCTCTGCCTCTTGACTTAGGCCCCAGATTACATTCAACCTTGGGCTGCAATATCACGCTGCTAGATTCATATCGAGCTTGCAGTTTATTGAAGCCCTCAGACCTTTTTTAGGTATACTGCTGTCTCATGCTTGTAAAGCTTAAATACAAGACTTTGTATCTATCTCTATAGAAATGTGAGTTATTACTGGTTTTATATAACTCGGGGACTTTAGGCCTATTGAGGAAGAGGCATGGATAGGGAGCATTTACAATTTAAGCTTCTGTTCTTCTGAGATGGTTTAGCAGCATCCTCTTTAACCTCAAGGCCCTCCAACTGGGTTAAATAGCATCCATAAACTAGAAAAATAGTTAAGAGGCAGATTTTACATTTGTGGGGGGAGAGAGGGCAGAGTCCTGGCTCTGCACTCAGAAGACTTGGGTTCAAATTCTACCTTTGACACTTATTCCCAGCATGACCTTGGACAATTAATTTCATTGCTTAGGCCTCAGTTTCTTAATCTGTAAATTGATGAGGTTAAATTATATGGTCTCTGAGGTCCGTTTCAACTTTGTCTATTATCATTTGATCTTGATTGGCAAGATAAATTGCATTTATCCTGTCAGTCATGGAGGAGCAAAAGGATGTCAGAGCAGTGAGTATTCCAACCTGTGTATTAGCAAAATGATTTTGGAAGTTGTTTGGAGAACTAGGGAACCAAGAAACTAAAGGTAGGGAGAAAAGTTAGGAGACTTTTAAGGTATTTCTGCTTCCAGAGAGAGGTAATGCTAGCCTGAACCAAGGTGTCTAGTGGTAGATTAGGAATAAGGGAACCTGTACCAGAAATATTGCTGAGGTAGGATTGAGAGGACTTAGTAACTGATCGGATGTAGGTAGAGGTGAAGAAGAGTAAAGAAGAGGATCATAGGCTTTGGAATTAGAAGAATAGCCCCTTTATTTTACAGAGGAAGAAATAAGACCACAGAACAGATACAAGGGGCAGGATTCAGACTTGTCTTCTGCTTCCAAATCAATGTTTTTCTGTTTATGCAGGAGTCAAAGGGAACAGGTTTTGAGCCTGGGTGACTGGGATGATACTGGTACATCCCAGAAGATAGGAGATTTAAGAGGAAGGACAGGTTCAGGTGGAGTGGGAAGAGATGAGTTTAGTTTTGGATACATTGAGTTTGAAGTGCCTGAATATTCCAGGTATTCTGTAGACAGTTAGAAATATCACTGGGTGAATCAGGGTGAGAGTGAGGAAGGTAAATATTTATTAAGTGCCTACTATGTGCTGGGCACTACACTAAGGACTTTACAAATGTTCCATTTGATTCTCACATAACACTCGTAACAAGATTGGGGATGGAATGACCAGTTTGGAAGTGTGGGAATGGATGAAATTGCTAGCAGAGAAAAGTTTTGTAAAAGAAAAGAGGACTGAGAGGAGAGCTTGGGAGACCTGTTCTGGCCTGTAATGTTTGTAGTAATATAGTGTTAGGTTTCCTCAGATGTGATGCAATTTACGTTCTTTTAAAATTTTCTAAATTTTTAATGAGCCAGCATATATACTTTCTACTGGGGAAGGCTGGTGCCATTCATGTCAATCTTTCACAAGTACCCAAAGATGAATTCTAGCAGCATCATTCCAGAGTTTTGTTTCAATCCAAACATTTATTCCACATTCATAGAAATTTGTGATGGAAAAGACCTAAAGACATTTCATCCATCCACCCAATTGTACAAGAAACATGCCCAGAGAAAATCATCCTGTTCACTTTATGCCCAAAGGACAGCATTTCAGTACTTCCCTGTAGCTGAGCAGTCTGTTTCATTTACTTCAGACTGAAAACACATAGAAAAAAACTCTTCAGCCTTCCTACGAAAATACAGTGAAGTCTGTTTTCATAAAACATTAAGCCATGGTAGTGAATAGTATTGAAGAAATAGGTTTATGGCTTAGATGGATGATCAAAGGAGGGACTGAACAACTAACTGGTCATTCATCCAACACAAAAAATATAAAAATTTGGTTTTAATGACCAGAGAAATACTACCTTTGAAGCTAGGCATGGATTTCTGTCTTGCCAATCTCAACTTTGTAAAGTAGGCCTTGTCAATTTTGATTTCTTGGTTTCTTAGATTCTTATAGGAGTTTTCTCAAAGGTTAAATTCAGCGTTGAATTTTAGCTCTAATAATTTTCTAAAGCCAGATGATCTGAGACCATTCTCTTTGGGATTTCCTTTCACTTTCATTCAGTCCCTCTAGTATTCCTATTAGGAAGGGCATCAGCAAAACTTTATGTAACAAGGAGAATGACCATTTATAGAGTCACCAGAGTCACTGTTCTCTAAACACATCAAAGAACCCAGTGGAGTTCAATGCTGGATTGCTATAGTCACATCACTTGACAACCCTAGAAATGCTTTTTAGAGTTGTCTTGTACATGTGGTGTGTTTATCATTTGCCCTACCTATGGGATGCATTTTCTCTTTTATGCTATGTGATATGCTACCTCAGGACTCTATAATTGCTATTCAGACATCCAGTGGTCACATTTGTACCACTTAACACACTTATTCTTGGTGCTCACATAGAGAGAGCCTTTCTTCCAGTGAGTGAGCTTGAATTTTCCAACATTGTCCCAAAACATGGTTGGGCATTAGGTGGCCAATGACATTCCCTTCCTTGTAGCTGAGGGAGTAGAGATATGGAATGGTCAAATGTTACTCCTAAAGTGACTTGATAAGAGAATTCAAACTTTCTATCACCTTTTCTTCCTTTATTCACCACCTTGTAATTTCATGTATTTGTGAAACAGGAGCTCATTCTGCCAAGGGATGAAAACTCCCTTTCTTTCTTGTATAATATCATCCCTAACCTGAAGGTCACTGACTTTTTATCTTTGACCCCAATTAGGGCATAAGTCCATAGAGCCCAGGTAAGGATAGGGCAGGGCAGAGCGGAGTTGTTTTGAAGGGCTCATAATTTCATGAAAGCTTTTTTACAAAACACAGCACACTGTTTCACAAGTTGCAAAACACTGTTCAACCACCAGCAATAAAAATAACCATCACAATTTAACATGAAAACAGTTTCATTTCATCACAAGAAATTTTTTTTTTCCAGAAAATGAAATCATTTCAAGCAACATCAATGACAGTAAACCTGGTATTGGTAAACCCAACAGCTGACCTTCAGGTAGCTACTACATTTCTACCCCAGGCTTACCAGTGTCAGCCAGTTATCACCCAATAGTCCAAAACAGATACTGAGTGACTGAGTGGGGCAAAAATTACTCCCTATTTTGTGACAAGATAGAGAAACCCAAAAAAGCATTCCTCAAAATGTCTTTATATTGATGTGTGCCCTGCTTTAATTAAATCCATTATTAAAAAACCCAAACTTAGAAAAAAAGTAAAGTAGGGGATAATTATTTGCATTACAAAAGGATTCTTCACTTTACAAAAGACTGCTGGGTTCCTCTAAGTAGTTAGCCACCCAAATGCAGTTAGAATATAATTAGATTTACAAAAATTTCCATTTACAGGCAACTTTTCCAGAACCTGGCTACTGTGTGAAGTGAGGTACACCTGTACATAAACCTTCTGAATAAGAGGTGCACAGAGGGTAATGATCTGGTCCCTCCAGTATCCTGGGCTGAAATTAGAAAATTCTGGGACATAGTTTTAGAGATGTGCCTTCAAACTAGGGCTTCCTACTTTAGAGCCCTATGAGGGATAGTCTGAGAGCAGGGTTGGCTGAAACCTTTGAAGGTTTTTTAGTCCCTCTTCCTTCCCATTTCCCTTTCTTGGGGTGTCTCTTTTGCTTTATTTCCTATTGATTCATTTTCCAGTTGTGATTTATCACCCTCAAGACTTAAAGTATTACTCAGCTAGGAGTATTTGAATGTTAATGGGAACATCCAGAAAATTCAATTCTTCATTTTAGGGAATAACTTTAGCAAAAATTTCAGATGCCATAGTATAAAGTGAGGGACAGTTGGGGAACTAGGAGCCCTTTCGGTCACTTGATGGAGGTGGCTAACTATTTGTCAGTTTGTAGCCAACTATTTGTCAGTTTGTAGCCAACTACTGTGCCAGTCACTTAAGAGGCACTCAAAAAGTAAGATTGTGAAGGCAGGGACCGTGAAGATTTTTACTCACCTATCCATTAGCACCTAGTGCAATTCCTTGAATTAATAGGTGCTTAATAAAGTTTGAATGAATGTATTAATTGGAACAAATGGTGAGTGTTGGGAAAAAAAGAATATAACTGACATAAAGGAGAGTCTATTCCTGAGTGACATTTTTTGGTGCCATGGTGGCTGTGGAAGATGACATTGTAAGCATATTCTCCTGAAGGCAGTAATACTTCTTTTCAGAGCTCTTGGGGCCCTAGGCAACTGAGATCTTTAGACTTCCCTCGCTCCCTCCTTATCTTGCTTCTCCAGAGAGCTATGTGGGGGTTAGGAGGTAGCTAAATAGATACAGATGATTCAGATCCAACTTCATGGAGGTGATAAATGTGCTAGAAATATCAACTGGAGGAACCAAGAGTCATTTCAATATGCCTTTGGTGACTGGGGCGTTTGGCAAATACCACAATAATTACACAAAAAAAGGAAGGGTAGATGCCTGAAAGTTCAAGCATGGGATGGAGCAGGTTCAGTCGCATGCATGAGGATCACTTTTGGGGCTTCCTACAGTCAGAGGATAGGTTGTTGCTAATTTGAAAATTAATCCATCACATGGTTTGCACAAACATTTTCACAGGATTCACAGTCACACACATCCTATTACAAATAGTAAACACAGATGTTCTTCAGAGAGGCCTCATCTCTGTCTTCTTTTCTCTCTTTTTGTCTCTTACAAAAGGCACACACTTAGAAAGAAAGCTTAGTTTGACTGAAGAATATTAATTTTTCAGCAAGATTGACTCTGAGTCTTAATAGAATCAACCTTGTTGCTGTGCTGAAACCCAATTAGCTTTTGAGTGTTTAGATCTTTTTTACTGCCCTTTTTTCACTAACCCTACCCCCAAATTAAAAAAAAAACACCCAAATTTGAGTTGGGTTAAATTGAAGAAATATTAAAATACATAGTCCTGGGTAACCATTTTATACAGTCATACCTCGCCTAACATTGCGCTGTCCACAATACTTTTGCAATAACATTAACACAAAGTAGAGACATTGTCACATCATGAAACCCTGATGTACCATTGTCAGGCCAATTGACCATTGAAAACATTGAACCAATGGAAATGGCCATCTCCTATAACAGTATTACACGTGATTAATCATGTTAGTCGAGGTATGCTCTTACTAGTAAAAACATCAAAACCCAGTAAGAGACACAGGTCTGATTGACATTTTTTTTTAATGCACAGAAAGGGCTAAAAACCAGAAATGTGGCACCAGGTGAAGAAGGAAACAGGAGATGAGTATGGTCTGGTTTGCTGATAGTTCCTTTGTCCAAGATTGCCCTTGACTGATTCAAAGTTCACATGGCAGAAAGACGAGATTCTTTCTCTGAATGAGAATACCACCCAGGAGGATGGAAATTAATGAGTCACTTTGAGGTTGCCTTCTAAGGAGAACCTATTGTTTTGCTCTCCTTCACCACTGCCAGCAGTTACAAAAGTGCATTACAAATTTTACAGAGGGGTTAGAGAAGGGTTGAAAGTGGCTTGGGGGAAGGACAGGAAGGTCAGGACAGGACAGATAGAGGTTGGATCACTTAGGACTCAAGTGTCCTGTTTGTCCTCTGATATTCTTCCAGTTGGTTCTTCCTGTTCATGGCCAGCCGTAGGTCTTGTCTGATCACCTGGATCTGTTTCTCCAGCTCACTGAGCTCCTGGGTCACCGAGGTCTTAGCAATATTTAGGGAGTCTGGTTTCCCATTGGTGGTGAGGGAAGTGGGAATCTCTCTCCTCACTATAGGGAGGGCGATGCCCTGATGGGGGTGCATGTTCAGGTGACTTTGCCCTTCATCACCGTATGTGTATGTCCGCCGATTGCAGTGGCTCAGTTCAGCAGTATTCCATACACTGAGCTGACTGTTGACTGCGTTGGACCTAGGGAGACAATGGAGATCTTTCAAAAGAATGATACTTTGAATGACACTAAAGAGGAATGACTTTAAAAAAATACCAATTTTGATGAATTCAGAGTGCTATGGTTCCCTTTTTGCTCTCAACCTGACTCCTTGCCCCCACATTCATCTAGTACAGGGGTGAGGAACCTGAGGCCATAAAGGACTTGTTCTGTGAAGTTTGGATTCAGTCAAAGGGCTGCACTTGAGGACCTAGAGGACCACATGTGGCCTTGAGGCCACAGATTCCCCACTCTTGAAGTACCTCCAGCTGGGGACCAGATAACTTCTTTCTTCAGGCTTGTCCTTTTGTTAAGACACATAATTTCCTCTCATAAATACTGTAAGATAGGTAAAGGATTGTTGTTGTTCAGTCATTCTGTTGGGTCTAACTCTGTGCGACTCCATGGACTTTTTGTCCATGAGATTTTCTTGGTAAAGATACTGGAGCGGTTTGCCATTTCCCCAGTGTGTCCCCATTTTACAGAAGAGGAACTAGGGCAAATTGGGGTTCAGTGACTTGCTCAGGGTCACACAGCTAGTAAGTGTCTGAGGCCAGATTTGAACTCAGATCTACCTGACTCCAAGGCTGTGTTCTTTGCACTATACCATCTAGCTGCTCCATAGGTAGGGGATCACTGGCTTCATTTTGTAGATGAAGAATTTGCGACTCAGAGAAAAGGGACTTAAGATCATGCAACTATTAAATGAGAGCAAGATCTTTAAATCAGCTATCCTGACTTTTGAGCCCAGTATTCTTTCTATTATATCCTACTGCCTGCCTTTCCAATAATTGGGTCCTTTAACTCATTCTACTTGAGTCAGTAATTGTCTGTAATCTCTCGCTCCCCTCTCCATCTACTTTAGCAGGAGCAAGTGCTATAGAGGGAGGCAAACTTCTCTCATAAACAGCAGCTACAGCATTTGGTCCTTTACTCATGTTAACTCTTCAGTATCCCAGTCTTCTGGTACTCTTGTTGGGACTGACCTTGGCATCTCCCTGAGTCTTACCAGCAGGGCTGGATCTCTGTTGCTAAACTTTTGGTCTTGGCAGGATCCCACACATCTGCTGTTAGACTTCCCTGATACCAGCTGCCTGCTTGCTTGGACTTTTTGCCCACCAGCAGGTTCCAGACTTTCTTGCCTTTTTTATCTCCTTGAAGTTGCTCTCTAAGCTTAATGCTGAGACCTGCTTGGACTACATGTCCCATCCTACTGTGTCTTCTTGTCCAAGCCTTTAGCCTGTTTTTTTCCTGATCGAATAAGGTAACATTTCAAACGTGTTGCAAACCTTAAAAGTGTTTCATAAATGCTAACTATTATTATTACTGCCTAATTCCCTGAATTCTGACAACAGAATCATCATTCCCATTTTATAGATGATATAGCTGAACCACAGTGTGTCTTGCTAACACCTCACATTTCTATGAGTGCTTTAAGGTGCTTTAAGATTTCCCCACAATAACATTGTTGGTTAGGCATGACAGCATTATTACTATTTTAGAGGTGAAGAAAGTGAGACTGAAATTGAATAACCTGCCTAGGTTTACATGGCTTAGTGAAGTCTCCTCTGACTCCAAATCCAAATCTTTCCACTGACCCACCTTGCCATGGATATATGAACCTAATGGGACCAAAAGCTCTTCTTTTCCTTCCTACAAAGAGACTGACACTATGACATGTCTTGTATCACTCTAGATATGGTAGAACAAATGTTTCTTTAGCTGACTTCCTTCTATTCCGGGGTATTAGTGGCTTATCTTGCATCCTGTTCTGCTTTGAGTGTTTGTGCTTGGTGAACCAGAAAGGTTGCATCTGAAGGGCAGAATTGGAAGAAAAATGTGTAAGCACCACAGGTGATGAGATTTTTACAGGGAGAAGGATCTATGTCAGGTGTAAGGCTTGGAAGACAAATCCCAAGGCAAATATCTAATTATCACAGGGCAAATAAAAGCCAAATCAAAACTGGTTTTGCTACTGCTCTTGGTTTGACTTTTATCCCAGCAATGCCACCGGGATGTCACTTTGGAATGAGGTACCTACAGTTTAATGGGAAGTTTGGAGCACTAAGAATACCCCCTAGGGCTCTGAAGGAAGAGACTATCCTATTTATGAAATATAGTCTCCCAGTGGCACACTATTAGAAGAGTTTCTCACTGTATGAATGGTCAGATTATGGCTTTAAACAGTATTGTTAACAATGTATTCAATTTGGTGAAATTAAAAAAAGATTGGGGGGAGCAGAGATCCAGCTCAGGGAAAGAAGGTAATAGAAGGGCATAGATTTAGAGCTTGAAGGGACCTTAGAGGTTCAACTAGCCCAATAAAGAACCTGAGGCCCAGAAAGATCAAGGCCTTGCCCAAAGTCACATGGAAGCAAATGGAAGGCAAGAGTGTGAGAGGGGATACCCAAAAATCCAACTTGGCCGTGTTGTTCTTTCAAGACATTTAGTCGTGCCCTTGAATGTGTTCTGTGTGTTCCCACCTTCACTGTCAAGCAGTCTGAAGGTGATGGCATATAGAACCCCAGTAGGGAGTACAGGTGTGGGTTGTGACCTTTGCTACTACACCTGTGTCAACATTTCTGAAATGACATAGTAATACTGGATTCCTGAGTCAGGAGATACCTGGGTTCAAATCTCACCTCTGGTATTAGCAGATCATCTGTAAAATGGATGTAAATAGCTCTAGTACCCACCTCACAGGGTTTGTGAGGGTCAAATGAAATAAAGCATAGTGCCTCACAAACCTCAGAGTGCTATATAAATGCCAGCTATCATTCTCAGAGAATGCCCAGGGCAGAGGGCATGTGTCAGTGCCTATTAATGTGACCAAGTGTGCCTTGATGGTAAGGATAGAATTCTTATATTTGGCCACATAAGGACAAATTTAGTCACACTTATTATTGATATTAATCCTTTTTTCCTCCTTCCTTACCTCGTCTTCACAGGGAAGAATTGTGTTCTTTGTGAATTTAGTCACAGGAATACCCTGTATGCAGGGATACAGGATTCTGGAGAAGAGTAAAGTGGGCATAACAACATAGGAATATTAGGTGAAATTCATTCCTCACATGACATAGTCATTCTCCTTTAAGCATGTGCTAACCTGTGAATGTCTTTCCCAAAGTATGTTTGACCTCTTTTTCAACCTATGTCAAGATTTTAAGCTTCTTGAAGATAAAGGCTTTCTTGTTTGTATATCCTTAGCACCTAACATAGTGCTTTGTACATAACAACACTCACTCCATATTTGTTGGATTGAAAGACATACATTCAAGGGAGGCAGCCATAGGTCCAGACCGCCATGAAAGCACTGTCTCTTTCCAAGCCCTCAAGACCCCAGCTGACTCCTTCTGAGGCCTCCTTTGGTATTAGTTCATTGTCTACAATACTGATAGAGACATTTCCACTGCTTGGCATCTCCTGTGATCTAGTGACAAGAAACTAGTTAGGCTCATAGAACCAGAGCTGTATCGGAGCCCCAAGGAAGCCAGCTAGTCCAACCTCCTCATTTTATAGAGGAGGAAGCAGATCTGGAGAAATTAAGTGATTTGCCCAGGGTCACAGGTGGTAAGTATATAAGAAAGGATTTGAACCCAAGCCCTCTCCAGAGCCAAAGCTTTTCCCACTATTTTGTGCCACTTCTCTGTGTAGACTGGGTCAGGTAATTGTCAAACGTCAAGGGAGAAAGGAAGAAAGAAAGACAAAAAGTAGCAACTGGGCCCCCTGGCAGACTCAGGTTAAACTACTGCTTTCTTCCCAGGGGAAAATGGCACTTACTTCTAGGGGCCATGACAGAGAGATCACCTCATTTTCCATTAGTCTAATTGGATTTTTGCTAGAGGGGATAATCCTGGAAGGACCTAGGAGAATCTGGTACTACAAAAGGAGTAGATGGTTCTGTTCCTGGCTTGAAGGAGCTTGCAGTGTACTGAATAGGTATACCCTCTCTACATCTTTTCATAGGTGGACAGAAGGAAATGTATGTGTTGGTAGGAATAGATTCCCACGACAGCCTTCCTAAAAGGTAACAGGAAGGAATAGAGAAAGTTTATCCAATTTCATCTCTGGCCTATTGACTGAAATTTTTTAGATCCGCAGTCTGGATCCTAATGGTACTTGAACATATGAATTCACAGCATTCAATACACAGGGGGTTGCTTAAAGCAACTGATGATTGTTTTATATGGAAGAACCATGTAAACATTGGAAGGGACCTCAGAAATAGTCCAATTCTTACTTGTATAGATGTGGAGACCTGGAGAGGTTTTGTGACCCGTCCAAACTTTGTCCACAGGTAAGTCAAGAGCAAAACTGTGATTTGAACCCAGTTTCTCTGACTCCAAATCTAATATTCCTTTTCCAAGTTGCCATACTGGAGGTTAGCTGGCTAGCTTATACTTCATATTCAAGCCGGAGAGCCTATTCAGCATAAAAATGCCAAAGTGGGGCTGATATAAGGAGAGAGATATATACAGGGATAGAAAACATGTAGGGGAATACCAGAGGGCCATAAAACATGTATGAACAAAGCCCAAACAGGGCCAGAGACCAGACAGGTCAGCAGACCATATATAAGGTAAGATACCATACAAGGCCAGAGATCTCTTCAAGAGAGAGACCATATAGGGACAGAGACCAGATAGAACTAGGGACCATATAAGGCCAGCTGCCATACAGGGCCGAAGACCAGAGAGGGTTGGCTAGAGGCCATATAAAACAGAGACCAGATAGGTCTGGAGGCTATTTAAAGACAGAATATAAAGGGACAGAGCTTATGTGGGTAAAGACAGAAGACTATAAAAATCTAGAGGGATTTGCAAGTAATGCAGAACTAAGGGAGCTATAAACATTTGGACATTAGACTGCTCTGTGTCAGTTCTTCTGTACTCCTGACTCTGCCCTGTGGCCTCAAAAGTAACATACTTCATTCTAGCAGAGGGTCTCACTGAAGTCTTCTTAATAGAAGGATTCCATCTTCACAAATGTTTAGAAAATACATTGGCACACTCAAACCAAACCCACTGGATGTCAGTTCACCTAATTTTACGTAGTGCTTTGTAGTTTGGAAAACCCTTCCCTAAAACCACCCAGCAAAGGAAACTGAGGCTCAGCAAGAAGTTCCTCATTCCTGTCACATGACCATATGTGACAGACCTGGGTCTCCTGGTGCCAATGCTAGTTCCATGGCCCTGCACCACCTCTCAGTGGGTTAAAAACGAGAAATGAGAACTCCTTTGTTCACTACAAAGTGCCAAAAGGCACCAGACTGAAGAGGAAATTCACTCGAGTGGAATTTATTGATAAAACAGAGGAGAGTTCTGAAGAAGATGAGCCTCTATTGATTTTGACAAGCTCTTCCATGAAGTTTTACTGGCCTTGAAGAACAGACTGTTATGATCTAGAAAAATAAAGACCCTTGCTATCAATTTGTTGACAAGGTAACTCCTAAGCATTTGGAACCTTTTTCTTCCCAATCATCCTTTTAGGCAGAAGTGATAAATGCACCAGGAGACATTTCTAACCTTAGCCTTTTTCCAAGTTTCCACAAGTTTCCCTGACCTTGGTGGCATGCTGAGTTGAATGCTGAAGGGATTGAAGTATAGGACCTAGTGCAGAGCGAGACATAGCTAAGAATTTTCCTTAAGTTTGTGGTTTTTAACAGGTTTTGGGATCTGGAAATTAGACTGGAAATGCTTCAAAGAGGCTGCAGGGTGGAGGAAGGAGAAGATAATATCTGTCTTCTGATATTTTGTAGGAATTCCATGTAGAAGAGGGATTTGAGTGTTGCACTTGGCTATGAGGAGAGAAAACTTAATAGGAGAGAACACAGAGAACTTCCATTTAAGTTATAAGGAGACAGAGATAGCATTTCAGATGTAAAATGATAATTTTGATTACATTAAATTAAAAAGGTTTTATACAAATAAAACTGAAGCTGAAATGAGAAAGAAAGCAGAAAATTGGGGAAAAAATCTGTAGACAGTTTCTCAGATAAAGATCTCATATTTTAGATATATAGAGATCTTTGTCAAATTTATAAGAATATGAGTCATTCCCCAATTGATAAATGGTCAGAGGATATGAGCAGTCAGTTTTTTGATGAAGATTTAGTATCAAAACTATATATAGTCATATGAAAAAATGCTCTAAATCATTATTGATTATAGAAATGCAAATTAAAATAACTTTGAAATATCATCTCATACCTATTAGGTTGGCTAAAATGATGAAAGGGGCAAATGACAAATGTTGGAGGGAATGTGGAAAAATTGGGACATTTATATACTGTTGGTAAAACTATGAATTGATCCAATCATTTTGAAAAGCAGTCTGGAATTATTCCCAAAGAGTTATAAAACTCTGTGTACCCTTTTATGCAGACCTATTAGATCTGTTTCCCAAGGTGATCAGAGAAAAAGGAAAAGAGCCTGTATGTTCTAAAAAATTTATAAGTGCTCTCTTGATGGTGGCAAAGAACTGGAAATTGAGAGGATGCCCATCTATTGGGGAATGACTGAAGAAGTGGTATATAATTGTTATGGAATACTACTGTGTTATAAGAAATGATGAGCAGGTTGATTTTAGAAAAAAACATGTAAATATTTGCATGAAATAATGAAAAGTGAAATGAGCACAAACAAGAGAATGTTATATACAGTCAAAGCAATATCATTTGAAGAATAATTGTGAACAACCAAGTTATTATGAGTATTCTAAACACTCAAATCAACTACAGAGGAACTGATGAAGGAAGATGCTCTCCATCTCCAGAGAAAGAATTTATACATAGTAGGCTTTTACAGACTCTTATAAATCTGTGTCAAATGGTGTTGTTCTCTAATGTAGAGTGGGGAGATAGGGAAGGGGAGAGTTCAGAACCTAAGACGTAACCAAAAAAATTAAATTTAAAAAAGTTATAAGAGGACTGATTACATTTCAGCATAGGGAATCAATTTGAACTGGCTAACAACAGGATGGATCGTCTAGGTAGATGGTAAGTTTGCTGTCATTGGAGGCCACTGATGGGCCAAGAGTCCTGGGAATGGCAGCTATCCCTCCTGCTTCCAGCGTAGTCCCTGATAGCCACTATCCTGGAAAGCAGGATATAATCTGGTAATGCCTCACAGGTCTTGCCTCCTTAGCAGCCACAGACACTGAAGACTCAGAAAAGTCCTTGGCACTGTTAAATGGTTCAATATCAGAAATGGATGATTTTATCAGTGGAAAGGACGTTTAAGAAGATGTCTGCTTTGCCTCTGTGCATTTCTACTGAAGTAAGAGAGTGTGAGCTTCTTGAGAGTAGGGATCATTATTATTATTAATTGTCAATAATAATTAGCTAGCATATACATAGTACTTTAAGGTTTGTAAAGTGCTTTACAAACATTATCTCATTTCATCCTCACGACAACTCTGGGAGGTGGGTGCTATTATTGTCCCTATACTGTAGATGAAGAAGTCAAGACAGACAGGTTATGTGACTTGCCCAGGGTCACAAAGTTATTAAATATTTGGGGCAGGATTTGCCCTCAGGTCTTCCTGACTCCAGGTCTAGCACTATCCACTGTGCCATCTTCCTGTCTATGAATTAATTGTATTGCTTTTCTGTTTTTATCACTAGTACACAGTGATTTGCACACAGTAAATAGTTAATTAATGCTTTCATTCATTTATTCATTCATTCATGCATTCATTCATTCAGGCATTCAGTCATTCAGGCAGTAACATGACATCACTTGGGATGTCCAGAAGCATCTTTCAGGTGGAAAGTTGGACTAGAAGATTTTGAAGGTCTTTTCCAATTCAAGAATTCTATGAGATCCAATGAAAAAATCAACAGACAATTTGAAAATCAGTTGTGGAGAAATAACAATGGCTCCCTTCTTCCTCTCCAGTGGAAGACAATAATAGCTATTTATATACAACTTTCAAGTTTACAAAGTTAACTTTACATATCTTACGATATTCATTGCTTCCTTGCTATGAGCATCAAGAAAATTTGACTCCTTACTACCCCTAGGATCAATACTTAAACCTTTAGTTGGCATCTTATGCCCTTCACAATCTGACTGAATTCAGCCTTTCTCTTTAGGCTGATTACTCCACACTTAAGTACTCTATACCCAGCCAAACTGGCCTATTTTTTGTTTCCTACTGGACATTTGATTTCCTGCCTGCATGCTTTTGTGCATGCATTGCCTAGAATGTTCTCTTTCCTCACATTCACCTCTTGGGACCCCTAACAGCCTTTATAAGGCTTGACTTATTCAAGAGGTCTTTCTTGATTGTGCCCCTCCCACATCCATAACTGTATTTTAATTTTTAATATTACTTGTATTTGCTTAGTTGTGACCATGTTACATCCCTGTTGTCGTATGTAAGCTTCCTAAGGACAGAGTTGGTTTAATTTTTGTATTTGTATCTCTAGTGCTCAAGTTCACAGTGACTGGCATAGAGTAGGTATCTTCATAAATTTTTGTAGCTTGGTGACTGAAAAGATATTATTAACAACAATTTAGAGAAGAGGAAACAAGTTCAGAGAAGTTGGTACTTGCCCAAAGTCTCTCTGAAGAACTTTGGAATGGATTACGTGACATGAGAGACACTGGCACAGTATTGCCCAAGAAGACCCTATGCTCTATGAGCAGAGTAGAATTGTAGTACCTCAAAATAAAGGTAAGATGTGCAAATTTAGAGACATCTCAACTCCAAATGTTCATGTGAACGGACTATTTATGCCCGACCTATGGTAGAGTCTTCTGAGCTTGTATTGGTCTGATCAGCCACAGTCAGACACACTGTGCCTCTATCCCAACATACTGATGTCATTTTGGTCCTCTTTGAGAACAAAGGTGAACAAACAACTACTTGCCCAAGACCACCTTCACTATATCACTTTCACAGATATTCACCCTCTCCCCACCCTATTATTGCCTAAAACTCAGAATGGAGGAGAAGAAAGGATGTCTCCTTCAAAAACATTTCAACATCCAAAATTGCAGTGTTCTTTAAAGCCCAGACAATGGACTCCAAAGCTCTCTTCCAAATATTCTCTGGGCATCCTGTCTCCATGAGTTCTTTTTCAGGTAGAAGCAGACTGGTTCTATAGTTTGTTTTGGCTGCCTCAAAGCTCTGGAGCATCTGGTAGGTAGAGGAGATGATTTGGAGGGAGGAGAGTGGGGGAAGCAAGAAAAGGTAGTTTTTGAAGTCTAGGAGTTGTTCTGTTTGGAATTTAATGAAGGGGAAGGGCAGGGAGACCTTTGTGGGTCACAGGGAGATAATTTGTAGGAGCGGATGCCAGTATAGATGGACTGACTTATTGGGGCCACAGAACTGAAATTTGTACTAAAGTAAACCATGAGTGCAAGGGTTGTTAATGTTTTTGTATGTGTCATGGACTCCTTGGCAGTCTGTTGAAGCTTACAGACTTATTCTTTTTTTTTTTTTTTTTGCTGTTTGGAGGGCAATCCAGGTTAAGTGACTTGCCCAAGGTCATACGGCTAGTTTTTTTTTTGGTGTGTGTGTTAAGTGTCTGAGGCTGGATTTGAACTCAGGTCTGCCTGGCTCCAGGGCCAGTGCTCTATTCACTGTATTACCTAGCCGCCCCCAGACTTATTCTCAGAATTCAATTCAAAATTGAAATACAGACATCGGTAAATATCAATCTCTTTTCACATCTATACATGTATATAAACATTTATAAATAAAAAATATATATAAACAAAAACATGCATGTGCACAAGTATATATGAATATACTCATATGTATGTACATGTGGGGACATATACTCATTTGTAGAGGAACATAATATATATCAATATATATGTATACATGCGTGTGTATACATATGTATGGTGTGTTTGTGTGTATATAGGTTCAGATACAGGCTATATTATACCACTGACTCCATATCTAACCTTCAGCAAGTCATTCAGCTGCTTCAGGCCTGCCATATCCTCATCTGGAAAAAGAGGGGTCTGGACTAAATCATCCTTAAAATTCTAAGTCCATAATGCTGGTTTCTATTCCTGAGTTCTTCTCCTGACTTTTCCATTTAGGTGTATAGCATGTTACAGAATTTATAATCTTAGGTTAGCAGGACCCTAATGGAGGTCATTTAGTCCAAAGGTGTCAAACACAGGCACAAGAGCCACGTGTGGCCCAGGATAGTTCCAAGTATGGCCCAAACCAGATAGAAAATGTAATTGGGAAATATTTCACAAAATAAATAAAATACAATAAAACATAGATAACATTCATAATAGGTGGTTTTCTAAGTTATATGCGGCCTTCAGAGATTCTTATGTATGGTTTTGTGACTCCTGTTTTCATGTGACACTGCTGATTAGTCTACTCATTGCATGAAGGCATTCTTTCTACTGCAGTCATCCTTGATGAGGGAACCATCCGGCCTCTGCCGAAACACTGCCACTAATCATGTCTTTACCATCTAACAAGGCAATGCATTCTATTTTTGGACCACTCTGCTGTTAGAAAGTTCTTCCTTACAATAATAACCACACCATGAAAATATGGGGCTTTAAGGTTTACAATGCTTCCCTCACAATGACCCCAAAGGAAGACAAGCAAATACGACTTCCATCACTTTCCAGATATTGGAGAGAGAAAGTGGCTTGTTCACAGTTTGCTCAGACAGTGTCAATGGTATGGATTTTTTTGGTTTTCGTTCTTAGTGTAGTGAAGTGATAAAACCTGGGATTTGAAGTCAAAGGGCATATGTGGGAACTCTGGCTTACTCCCTGTGTGACATTAGGGAAAGTTGCTTAACCTCTCTGGGCTTCAGGTTTCTTATTGCAAAATAAGTGAACAGGGACGAGATGACCTCCAGTGTTCCTTCTGCTCTAAATCCTGTGACCTTGAATTCAGGTTTCCTGACTCCAGCTTCTGTACTTTTCTCAATATATTCTTGGGACCTATGTTCAGTGAGATGAAATCTATCCTCCTATTTTCATTCTGCTATCTGGGACCACAGAGCATAAGTCTAATTTCACTTCTAGATGACAAGCTTTCAAAATAAATGAAGTTTTCTCTATTTCTTTTCTTCTGGGGGATCTCCAGAATTCCCTCAATCATTCCTCATTTAACATAGTCACCATCCTCCAAATATGTTCCCCCTTCTCAATGTCTTTCCTAACATACAGCATCCAGCACTAAATATAGTAATCCAGACAAGGCAGGGTACATTGGCATTATCAGCTTCCTTCCTCAATGGAGGCTTTAAAAAAATCCTCAGCTCTTTAATTGTATTAAATATTTTAAAAATATATTTTAAAAATACATTTTAAAAATATATTTTCTAAAGTTAAAAATTGGGATTAGAGGTTGGAGATAAGATAGAGGGACTTCAAAAAAAATTTTTTTTAAAGTTTAAAAAAAGATAAAGAAAAGGATGAAAACACCAACAACAAAAAGATAGAGGGACTTCATTCACACATAAGAGATTGAATGACTCATATGATGATAGGATTTAGGACTAGATCATCTAGTCCAACACCCTCATTTCACAAAAAGGGAAATTGAGGACAGGATAGAGAAAGGAAAAGATTTGCTCAAGATCGCACAGGCAATAAATATTAGAATCTATAATTGAACTTAGACATTCTAACTACGAGGCTATTTCTCATTCCACTATAGTACATATGCCAGCATATCATATACCTTCTACATCTGTATATGTCCCTGATTTTATGTAACTGATTTTATTATAAAATCCCTTTCCAACCATTGCTCTGATTTTCCTTCCAGAAAATAAATCAACAATGAATCTATACCATTAATCCATTTTTACCTTTTTTCCACTTGCTTTGTCTTGAGCTGCTGCTTTTCCTCAACAAATGAGGTATTTAGAGCTCTGTGTAACCTCTAGAACAAAGAGAAAACATAAAGCAAAACAATTAGAAACTCCTCCCCTACAAAACCACATACTTCAAGTAGGAAAAAAAAGCCCTGGCTAAGCATCTGCTTAAGAGAACAGAGGGTATTGAGTCAGTTCAAGAGAATGGTGGCTTGGCTTTTTCTTCCCAACTCCAGGGGAGGCTGGGAGTAGGCTCCATTCCCTTCAGCTCTAGATGCGGTTACATTTAAATAGAAAAAGAAATCTCTAAGTTGTCATTCTGTCTCTGGAATGATGTCATATGATGGAATAATTAGTAATTATTATGGGTATGAAAAGGTATGAAACAGTCTACGTGAAAAGTTCTGATTTCTCTTATCTTAATGAACAATCAGTAGGAGAACCTCTTAGATAGAGTCTAAGTGTCCTTATGATATGAGCCACTCAGTTATGTTGAGAGGATAAGTAATGGAATTACAAGATAATAGATTTAGATCTGGAAAGAATTCCTTAGAGGTTACCTCGGCCAGGGCTCTTATTTTCTACATAAAGATAATGAGGCACAGAAAAATGAAATAACTTGCTTATGGTCACATGGGTCTTAAATATCAGAGCCAGGGTTTGAACGTAGGTCTTCTAACTCCAGATTTAGCATTCACTCCACACTGGTGGTGATGGCATGGTCCAAGTATGGGGGTGGCCAGTGGTATGCCTGACTTTAAGGAATATCCTGCAGGTAGCAAACAGCCAAGACCTATGAGTGTTAGAGTTCACCTAAAGGTGTCTATTACTATAGAGCAAAGAAGTAGGATGCTTTCTCAAGCTATCTCTTCTGTGGGGCTAGTTGTACAGAAGTGAAAGACTTTAAAATGCTTCCGTTAGGAAAGACTGGGTGAGATCAGTAGAAGACAAAAATAGGGTGTATGTAGGTTTCAGTCCTGGCTTGACTTGATTTATTTAGGTAAGCTGATTCATGAAATCTAAGCACAAAGCAGTGCTTAGCATTGTGCTAGGCTTTGCAGGAGATATAGAAGTATGATAGGAAATTGTCCCATTTTCAAGGAGTTTAATTTGATGGGAAAGTCATTATAAAATAGAAGTTATTAATATGGGGAGGTCTACAGACTTCTAAAGGGTCTATGGATAGATTTCCATGAACTTGGATGGGAAAAAAATTCACATCTTGATTTTTCTTCTAAGTGAAATTTAGCATTTGCTTCAATTATTTAAAAATTTGATTCTGGGAAAGGATCTATTGGTTTCACCGAACTAACAAGAGGTTCATGACACAAGTAAGATTGATAAGAACTCCTATTTTAGAGGAAAAAAGAGCTATAGTTTCTTTTATAATTGTCTACATGACTCTAAATTCTCCACCAGCTGGCTAATCATGCATTTCATAGAATAATAAAGTAATAGAATCTGAGTTAGAAGGGACTTTAGAGATGAGTCCAACCCATATCTGAAAAATGAGCTCACCTTAAAGCTAGGTTTGAGTTCTGAGCCTGACACTGCCTGTGTGATATTCAGCAAAATACAACACCTCTGGCCTGTTTCCCACCTATAAAGCTAGGATGTTGGACTAAAAGATTTCTAAGGTTCCTCAGAGCACAACATTCTATGATTGCTGATAAGTGGTCATCCATTTTAAAACATCTCTTAATTATTATGAAATTATTTCTTATATTGAATTGAAATCAACGTCCCTGTAAATTCCACCTATTTTTCTTAGTTCTATCTTCTGAGATCTAATAGAATAAATTTCTCCCACATGACAGTCCTTCAAATACTTATATAGTTAGCATAAGACTCCCCTCCAAGTTTTCTTTTCTATAATCCAAATATCTCCACTTTCTTCACCTGAATCCCATTGGGCACTGTCTTAAGGTCCCTCACTGTCATGATTGTCCTCACCAGGAGGGACTCCTTCCCCAAATATAATCTTTATTAGAACACAGTTCTCAAGATATCATCTTGCTTACCGTTTGCTCAATACCCTGATATAGTTGGAATTTGGATCATAGCCCTCTGGACCTCCCAGGCACTCACCTGACTGGTGTGAAGCCAGTATTTCAGCTTGGATTTCTTTTTGATTCGTGGTAGGATCAGCCTGTATACTATGTGCTCTCCGATGGTAGTTAAAATAGATAAACCGATGCCAATGCACAACATCACAAAGAGTCCGGAAAAGTGCTTAATACCCATTTGTAAAGTCTAAATGAGCAAAGAAAAGGAAAAGGAAAGCCATTTGCAAAGAATAACAGAATGATTTGGTCCACTGCAGTATGCCCACAGCTATGACTTTTATTCTAAAAAAAAGCCAGATGTATAATAGTTCTATACTGATTAAATAACAAATTCATTTGTCCTTTAACCATTTGTTAGGTGACTACTAGGTGCAATGCATCATGGTAGAGCTAGACATAATGTGGATGTAAATGAAAATGAAACAAGCTTCCTGCCCTCAAGGAGCTTATGATCTAAGAGGTAACATAAAATTCAATGTATCAAGCACTACCAAAACACTGCTATGTCTATTGTAAAAGCGATTCTTTGATTCTTCTAGTTCAGGTTTAGGATTAGGAAATAATTCAAGCTTGGTTTTTGTCATTAACTCATGGTTATCCCAAATGCTAGGGAGAAGAACCCTTCTCTGGGTTTCTGTGAGTCTAAAGGAGTTGCCTCTGAGGTCTGAGAACCTCTCTTGCTCTGTTATCTGTTATCATGAGTCTCCTGCAATTCTCCATATGGTTTCGATAATGAGGACATGATCAAGGGAAGAATGACTCCAGAGACAATAGTAACCACTTTGTTAGGGTTATTTGAGCCACTTCCTGGCTCCCTAGTTGCTCCTCGAACTTGTAGCCCCATTCTCTGAAGGCCTTTGGGCAAAGTTTGGATAACCATTTATCAATAGATTATAGAGTGGATCTTTGTTTAGGCATGCAGCAGACTAGATGGCCTCTGAGGTCAATCTGAGCTGTTGCCAAATGCGCTGGACTGCTCTGGTGGGTGGTGAGTATTTAATCTGAGGCAGATTGCTCACTTTTCAGGGATGTTATAGACAGGATTAAAGCTTTGAGGAGGAACTAGAAACTATGGGGTCCTTTCCACCTTTGAGAATCTTAGATTCTGTGATGTCTCCAACCTCAGAGAAGTTCCTTCATTGCCTAAATCTAAGAAACTGTCTGTCTCCCTCAGCTTCCTCTTCCAAGGCAAGACGAGGACACTCTGTTCCTCCAGGTGTTAGGTTGAAGATGTGATTCTCCAGCTTTTGGGGCCTCAGCTGTCATTATAGTTTATATATGTAATATTACTATGAAAGGCAGTGCTTCCCTGAGGGAAGAGACTTTCACTTTTGTCTCTGGAGTGCTAGCATCTAGCAGGTGCTTGATACTTTGTAGGTGCTTAAGAAATGCTCATTGATTAATTTACTATTTAATGATAATGATGATGACTTTGCTTCTATGTTCCACCTTTCAGCCAAAAGAATCAAAAGGAATTTCAAATTTTCTGAGCTTGACTTTTCTCTTTGTTTAGAGGAGCTAGAAAAGGCATGTGCATGGGAAGACAGCCTAAGATGCCATCTCTAATGGTCTGTCAGTCATCTAAGATTACAACTGGCCGGACAGGAGAACACTAGATCTACTGATCATTTGCAGATTTCTTTTGGCTAACTTGTAGGGTTTGGGAGGGGGGTGGAAATGCATCTTTTGAGCATGTAACAGGCATGTAGATACATTAATTCCCTCCCTTCTATGTCACCCTCTCACCTCTCATTTCTCAACTTGGGGATGGAATCAATGGCAGTATAATTGAAAGAGAATGATGATTGATGATAATGATGATATTAATGATAACAAATGCTTAGATTTATGTGCAGCTTTACAACTGAAAAGTGCTACTGCCTACATTGTCTCATTTGATTTGTGTAACAACAATTGAGGTAGGGTTTATTGTACCCATTTTACAGATGAGTAAGTGGGTT
This sequence comes from Pseudochirops cupreus, assembly GCA_028627135.1. NCBI lineage: Eukaryota > Metazoa > Chordata > Mammalia > Diprotodontia > Pseudocheiridae > Pseudochirops > Pseudochirops cupreus. Next base: position 344,372,300 of record CM053583.1, on the reverse strand, counting down.
CAGAAAGGCTATAGAGCAGCAGTTCTCAACCTATGGGTTATGTTCAATTTAAATACATCCTGCATACCAGATATTTACATTATGATTCATAACAGTAGCAAAATTACAGTTATGAAGTAGCAAAGAAAATAATTTTATGGTCGGGGGTCACCACAACATGAGGAACTGTATTAAAGGGTCGTGGCATTAGGAAGGTTGAGAACCACAGCCATAGAATGATTTACTCTAAGTCATGTATCTAGCAAGTAATAGAGGTTTGGAGTCCAACTCAGGGCTCTTGATTCTAAACTCAGAGTGATTTTCATTACAAATGCTACGCCTCTCAGTTTTTCCTTCCATTGGCCTACCTCTTTCATTGGCCATCCTGCATTTCACATCCTAAATATTACTATTCCGGCCCCATCTTCATGTTCCTGCTTCTAAGGCTCCTTTTGATTTCCATATTCCTATTATTGTCCTCATCACCAACCTAGTCACCTAAGTTTGAAGCTCTGAATTCATTTTTGACTCATCCCCTTCCTTTATCTCCTGAAAACTATCAGTTCTGCCTCTTCACAATTTCTCAGCTGGCAGAACAGAGGCTTGGAATATAAAATCTGGTAAGAGTTATCTTTAGGTATGATTTTATTCTATCTCAAAGGGGATTAATTTTAGAGAGGCAAATATTGTGTTCCCCACTTGGTCTGTGGGAGTGTTGGGCTGGGAGGTGAGGGATGCAGGAATATGCTAGGTGATTATCGAGGTTTCAGAGGATCTAAATGGTGAGGAAAATACAAAGTGTATATACTGTGGGTAGGAGTCAGGAAGCTATTGTTCAGTCATTTCAGGTGAGTCCTATTATGATCCTTTTTTTTTTTTTTTTTTTGGCTAATGGTACTAGAGTGGTTTGCCATTTCCTTTTCCAGCTCGTTTTACAGATGAGGAAAGCAAGGCAAATGGAGTTAATTGACTTGCCCATGGTCACACAGTTAGTAAGTGTCTGAGGGCAGATTTGAACTCAAGTCTTCCTGATTCTTGGTCTGGAGCTCTATCTGCTGCACCACCTAACTGCCCAGGAGTCAGAAAAACCCAAGTTCAGATCCAGGCCCAGACACTTATTAGCTATGGGACCCTGGAAAACTCACTTAATCTCTCTACCCCAGTTTCTTCTTATGTAAAATGGAGATTAAAAATAGAACATATCTTCCAGGGCTGTTGTGAGGATAAGATGAAATATTTGTAAAGGCTTTATAAACCTCAAAGTATGGTATAAATTCTAGCTGTTATTATTACAAATAAATGAGCAATCATTTTGAAGTTCAAAGGAGCTGGACTTTGGAGAAAGGAGTATAGGTTGGCATAATGGGTAGCAGAATATAGGGTGCTGAGAAGATATTGAATTGCCCTCAGGGGACATTTTTTATACCCTGAGCTGTGTATGTCAGCTCCTTCCTCCCCATCCTATCTCAAACCCATAGATTCTTTTTCACTTTTCCCCGCTCCCCACATATTTCTTAATTTTCCTATTACATAGCTCTGATGATTCCACTCTCCTGCTCAAAACATAAACTGTAATGGCTTCCTGTGATCTATTATATAAAGTCTATACTCATAGAAGCTAGAGGTAAAAGTAACCTTAGAGATTATCTGGAGTAACCACAGGCATGCACAGGGCATGAGTGTACCATGGGCAGACATCATCATTTGGTCCTTCCTCAGGGGGGAAAGGGAAAGTTGTCATTGTTGTTCAATTGTGTCCAACTGTGCATGACTCCATCTGGGGTTTTCTTGGCAAGAATATTGGAGTGGTTTGCAATTTCCTTCTCCAGTTCATTTTACAGATGAGCAAACTGAGGCAAACAGGGTTAAGTGACTTGCCCAGGGTCATACAGCCTAGGTACAGGTATCTGAAACCAGATTTGAATTCAGTATTCCTTACTCCAGGTCTGGCACTCCACCCACTGTCTTGCCGACTTGCTCTTCCAAGGGAAAGAATGATTGGTAATTTTCACTCACTATGGTGTATCAGCCCAATATCCATAGATGCTTATGGGTATAACACCCTTCTTTTATAGAAGAGGTAAGTAATGCCCATAGAGCTGAGGTGATTCAAGGTCCCACTGGAAGTAATTAGTAGACTTGACATCTTAAATACTCTTCAACTTCTTTTACTAGTAGTGAAGGGACCCACCAAAGCTTCATAGTTCTTGCCATTTTATACACTCAATGCAGCACTTTTGGTGTAATCAAAAAGAATTAGAAACAAAGTATGTGTTTATTGATTGGGGAATGATTAAAATATCATGGTACATGAAGAATTTTCCTTCACTGAAAGAAATAATGAATATGAAGAATTCATAGAAGCATGGGGAGACTTACATGAACTAATACGTGAAGTAAGCAGAACCAGGAAAATGATATACTACTGCAATAAATGTAAATGGAAAGCACCACAAATTAAAATTGAATAATATATAATTATAATGACCAAACTTGACCCTGGGGAAGACTTGAGAAAATGTGCCTGTTTCCCTTCATTGCAGAGGGTATGGCATGTGGGTGAGGAATAGTGTCAGACATGACTGATGCTAGATAATTTTTCCTGAACTACTTCCTCACTCCCTGCCCTTTTTCTTAAAATCTTTTTTTTTTTTTACTTTCTGATATTCTTTTTTTTTT